>JAYRBT010000028.1:11855419-11919522 GCA_036023395.1 Myiotriccus ornatus | reverse complement strand
TTTTTTTCATAGACCCAAGAGACGTGTGCTAATGGCTTTCTCCTGTCCTTCTCTGGGGGCTCTCAAGGCACTTTTTGGAAGGAAATGTAGTGTTTCCTTTTCACTGTGGTGCCAAGGGACTCGCTAATCCCTGTGGAGCTGTTCAGTGGCAGAAGGGCTGAGGAGCCTCAATGCCCATTTCCTGAGCTCCTGCACCCAGAACCCGAGGGGAATGGCCCCAGGTGCCTCCTCTGGCAGGTACCATGCCTTGCCCTGGGGCTGCTGGGCTGCAATCACCTCTGTGTGAGCTCTGAGCGCTGTGCAAGTCCCTGAAATATGGGGTAGAGACTTAAGGGGGGATGCTGAGAGAAGGTAGATAATGCTAGACAAGAGGAAAGAAATTAAAACAATAAAAAATGAGCTGACAACAGTCCCTCTGCTCTACAGGCACCTGGGTGTACCGCAACAGCTTGGATTGGTTTGTTTCTGTGCACATTTTATTCGTGTGGATGAAGAGAAATGTCGTGGCACGGAAGAAGACAGAAGAAGACTACAAAAAGCTGTGAGATGCCACTGTGTTTTGAGTTGCTTTATTCTGAATCAATATTGAATTGAAGAGGAATTATAAATCTAGTAGATTACAGCTGAAGTAATGCCAGGGCATCTGTTTCCAGATATTATTTTTTTCTTTTCTTTTCTTTTCTTTTTTTTTTTTTTTTTTTTACTGTCTGGAGCAGCTGTTTTTACAAGAATCCACAGTAAAAGAGTTATTAAAACAAAGGGGGGAAAGAAATAACAATAAACAGAAGATATATAGCAGACAAGGAGTAGCAGAGATGAGGGGCTGGGAAATAAATGGAAGAGGAAGAATTCAACAACCAACAGTTTATAACTAGCATCAGGTGCTACAAAATCTGGAAGATGTTTGTTTTACAAGACAGTGATCCCCAGCTCCAGGACTGTGCTCAGTGATTTATGGCTCCTGGCAGCTGTTGCAGAGGTTGAAGTAAGAGCAACAGAGACAGAAGAGTGTAAACCACCCTTAGCACCTGCCTGTTGTTTCCTAATGGAAGGGGATTTATTAGTAGGAAGACAGTGGGGGTGGCTGGGGGCACCTGGAGGCAGATTCCCGGCTCTGTTTCTCCCCATCTCTCTGTGTCTAGGAGCAAACTGACTTTTGATGAAATTCAGGTTGTAAATTAAGGCAAGGGGCACAGAAACGAGGCCATTTGTGTGCCTTAAAGGCTTACTGTGCTTCAGCCAAGATGCTGCAGTCAGCAACAGCCTGCTCAGAGCCTGGCCCCGGATGGGATAGCATGTCAGACTGAAGACCTGTGAGGTCATGAACCCCTTGTCACTGTCCTGACTGGCCACCACAGCTCACTGAGAAGGTGTGAACCCTCTCATCCCAGCCCAGCCCACCCCATCAGCTGGTCACGGGGCCAGGATGGTGCTGGGGTGCCTGGTTTGGGCATTGATCTCCAGCAAGTCACACAGCCTCTGCTGTCCCAAAACCTTTATGTGATGTAACAGATTTCTACAGAAATGATTCTAAGACAGATAAAATTAACCAAAACCTGCTGTCCCTCCCATAGTTTGACCTTTCCTTACACATCTCCCTTTCACAGGCTCCAGCTCTCCGAAGGGTGGCTCACAACCCTTGAAAAACCCTATTACAGCAACATTTTGCAGGGTTTACCCTAGTGCACCCCCTCTAGTTAAATGACCCAGATGTTTGGGAACTCCCTCTTAGTGTGGGGCAGACTGGAACCTGCTCCCTTGCCTGCGCTGTGATGTTTCCTGCTCTGTGTTTCTCCAAAGCCCTAGAAATGCCCTGGGCAGGGAAGGTGCTGTCTACCCCTACATCCTGCTCTTGCTCAGTGCCTGCCATGTTTAGGTGCTGTATCACAGGATGCTCCTGTTATGTGCTTGTCTTGAAATCAAGCAAAGACCCCTTTTCCAAGGGTAGCTTATCTCTGCAAGAAAGAGCTTATATCACTCTCGTTGCTTTACCAGCACAAATCACTGTGGCTTGCGGAGTGGAGAACAGGATTTGGACTTGTATCTGAAGTTGCTCAGAGGCCAGAAAGGAAAATCAGCTGTCAAAAACCCATCATTCTCAACTTTCTGTACCAGGAACGATCCTTGTGTTTGCAAACAGGACTTAGCTGAGAGACTCAGGGGGGATGTGGGAGGCAGCACCCACTGCAGCCAACACAAAGCCATTCAGATTGTTGAGGATTTGGCCTTGTGTTTGCTTCAGGTTTATTGATTCACTTTGCAACAATGCACTGTAAATAGATTTATTCTTACAGTTATAATTGAGCTGATGAGAGCTTGGGAAGTGGAGGCTGAAAGCAAAATGAATAGAAATCAAACCTGAAAGAAGACACTGGTGGAATGAACACATCTCCTACATGCTGGGAAAGAGGAATGACTGTTTCTCTCTCTGTACTCTGCATTGGACATTAGCCCTGCGTTCCCTGTTCTCCTTTGCCCATAGGGAAACCCTCTCATGGCTACAGTGTGTGCTGTGCCCTGACTGAGAGCCCACACTGTGTGTTCCAGTGTGTCCTTGGGGGGTTCCATAAGTCCCATCCCTCCTTGCCTCTCTCTGGCAATGCCCTATCTGAGAACATAACTTTTAGTCCTTTTTTAACATCAGCCCTCTCCATTACATGAGAAGCAGGATTCTTTTCTTTCCTTTCCTTTATTTCTCTATCTCGTGTCTTTAATTGCTGAATCTTTCATCTCTCCTAAAGCATCCGAGCAGCACAGAGAGAAATGTCCCTCCAGCCACTGCTGCAGCTCCAGGATGTGACCCAAAGAGAAATTATTCAGATACATCTTCAGTCACCTCACAGACAGCTGATGAGCAGGAAGGTGGCAATCTTCCCCTATTCCACAATTTGATGCAGATTATTCATACAGTGTTGCTGAAGAGTTAATATACTTGGCTGGGACAGGATAGAAATGATGTCTGCTTAATATGACAGAAAATAAATAGAATCTGCTTTCGAAGGATGCGTTGACCGAGCTGTCGTGCCTGATGCTGGGGAGACAAGTGTCTACAAGCTTCAGCTTAATGTGGCATGGAAATGTATTGGGTTGTATTTATGGCCATATACAATACTTAAGCGGCTATTGTGCTGATTAAATATTTAATTGGCTGTCTGTGAGGAGAAATGCACCATTAGTCTATAGGGAATTACACTGTTCCTTGTGCCTGCTCTTAAATGAAATGTGTAATTCGTTGTCACTTAAGCATAATGTTAAGTGCCCGTTAAGGACATATTTTCAAGGGAAATAAATACAAAACTTGCCTGCTGGCATTGCCCTGGGTGGACCCCACGTGCCTCAGTGTGGGCATAGCCCCCAAGGGTGTGCTGGGGCTCAGGGGACAGTGGGGAAGGGCAGCCAGGGAAGGGCCTTTGGGGTTCCTGCACTGCCACATGTTTTCTGGAGGTGGTGGTTGAGGTTGATTTCAAGCCTTTTCCCATGGTCTCTTGAATATGGCTGTCCAGGATCTGTAAGGGGAGAGAGAAAGCCCAGCATAATGCTCCTAAAATATCTCTCCTTGCTGCAGCTGGTTGAAGGGAGTGGGCTCAGTCAGTGACCACCACGGGAATTTCTTTGCCTGGTTTTGCTTGGAAATCTGAGTTCAGCAGGGGAAATAGGAGGAGGAAAGAGGAAGAGAGGAAGGCTTACGAAAGCAATTGTTTCTTCCCTTCCTCAGGGTTACCCTGGGGTACAGCAAAAGCAGAGTATGCCAAGCAGAGCTCGCTCACCTTGCAGACTGCACTGTGCTGAGCACCTGCAAGAGTAAAACTGGGAATGTGCGGAGTTTTATTCCTTATCATTATCATTTAATGTAAACCCTGGACCTCGTGATGCAAAAGCTGGTGGTATTTTATTGGAAAAACTCCCCGCTCTTGGGGAGAAGCTTTGCTCTGACAGCCTCCAGCAGCACGTACCCCGACGGCTGCACAGCCTCTGCCGGGCAGAGAGCTCTCCTGCCACAGCTCTTTGATTCATCCCAGCAATGAAACTGCCATCTCTGTTGAATAACTGATCCTTCAGCAGTGTAACTCTTTTTCCATTGACAATTTGGCAGCCTTCGACAACTGGCTCCTTCTCTTCGGCAGATTTTCACATCCCTGCACACGTGCCTGCCGCAGAAGCAGCTCCAAGGCAGCATCCCGGCTTGCAGTGAGATGCCTGCTCTGTTTGGTGCTTAAAAGCACTGGCCAGCTACTGACATTCAATAGCAAAACCTCATATTCTGAATAACACAGCTTTGTCTGTGTCCTTAGAGCCGACATTGACTGGGCTGAGCTATCTGATAAGCGCGGCTCTGTGCCGCTCTCTCACGCTCCCTGCGCTCGGGGGGTTTTGCTCTACAATGAATGGTCCTGAGCTCCAAAGCTTCTCTTAACAGGTTTGACCTGAAAACACAACTATCCTGGGGCAGATGATGAGGAAAGCCCCACCAGGACTGGTGCAGTGAGGTCACGGTGGTAATTTCAGCCAGGATTCATGTCCCTGTTAGATGTGGGCAAAACATGGTACTCTCCTTGCTGGCATGGATGGGGTGCATGTGGGGCCGAGGCAAGCTCAGACCACGCTGCCCCGGGGACACTGTGGCAGTGGTCTGTAGGGAAACTGGGGCTTTCTGGGTTGCTCCACTGAACACCAACCAGCAAAAGCCCAGAAAATCCAACCTGGTTTTATTGCAAAACAACTCCAGGACAAGGGACACAGCTGGGAGTGAGGGGTGCACCTCGTGGTGTTTTTGAATGTCAGAGTCACCAGTAGCTGCACTGGGAAGTGAGGAGCAGAGTGAGGGTCCTGCCCTCCACTTCCAACAGTGTCACCTGCTGCCATCACCCCTTGTATCCCCTCCCTGTGTGCTGTGGGCTGTGGCACCAAATCAGAGCTGCCACCATCCACATGGACACCAGTGCTGCCACATCTGGGAGCATGAAGATGTCAGTGTGGCTCCCTGGATGTATCAATCAGCTCTGAAATACCCCAAGTGCCTGGCCCTCACCTCCCAGCTCCAGGACCTTGAGGGAAGCAAATGCAGATTGTCTTAGTCAGGTTGTTTGGCTTTTCTTTATTTTTCTCCTTTTTTCCTTTTTTTCCCTGGCTTTCACACCTCCCCTCACTCTCTATTTTTGATCAACTGAGTCAACCCTGGTTTTGGCACTTGAGGAGTGGAAAGGTGATCCTGCTCCATTAGCAGGGCACAGCCCACACACCTCCCCTCTGTGCCACTCCCCAACCCACGCTGGCAGCTCTCTGCCATGAGCAAAACCACTACATCTTTTGCCTCTCTGAAGGTGGGAGTTAAAGAGATGAGCATCTGAAACCCCCAGTGTGGAGCTGTACCACCCTTAGGAGATGCAGAAGAGCATGGGGTGGGCATCCTACCAGCTCTGCAGACCCCAGCACCTTAAAACTGGGACAGTGGGACATCACCTGCCCTGGGCAGGGGACAAGGTCTAATGAAAGTAAGAGGCTGGGGAGGAATTTGAGAGGAGCTAACATGGGGTCAAAAGCTCCTTCCCAGTCCAGAGACACATCTGGGTGAGCAGCTCCTGGGAACTGCATGCCAGTGTCAGCCCTTCCCAGTGCCAGAAGCACATCTGGCTATCAAGCCCTTGCTTCAGGCTTGGTAATCTGAGCCATGCAGGGTGTGTGTGGGTCCAATTTTGGGCTTTACTTGACCACCAGCAGTGAGCTTGGCATGACCCCATCACCCCTGTCATGGGTTGAGCCCATCACTGGTACCCTGGGGAAAGAGGGCGAGGGAAGGCATGGGGTTTCAGCTTTTCTTTAGAAAATTAATCACACTTTAATTATCTTGAAACCTGGAGACATGGCAAAGGATTAAGTGGATTATCTTCAAAGTAATTTGTTATCAAATATTTATTCTTCTGGGAAGGGAGATGCAGCCTCAGAAATTCTGCGTTATCCGTGCTGCCAGCCAAGTACTTGTCATGTCCCTAATGTCCCCCTGCCCTTATCCCACCTTGACCCCTTGGTGCAGGCTTCAACTTCAGAGTGGGATCTGTTGTCCCCTGAGGCTGGTGGCTTTGAAGGTGGCTCTGTGTCAGGGATTTGCCCTGGCAAGCCCATGGCACTGCAGGAGGGGAGATACCAGCACCTTGCTGGTGGTCTCTAGTTTGCGAGTGACACTGTGGGAGCAGCCAGCACCACTCACCAGCTCTGGCAGTAGGATGGATGCTGCTGGACCCACTCCCTGCCAGCTCCTGGCTGCTGCATCCACAGCAGTAGGAAAGGGGCCGGAGGGCTGCAGGAGGCAGCAGCTCCATCACTGCCAGAGAAGCCAGTGAGATGCGTGGTAAATCGGATTCAGACTGAGCTCTTTATCCGTTCTGCAGACTGTGGGTTTAGTGCTTGGATGCTTCATTAACTAATAATAATGAGTCATTGTATTTGCCTCCTGGGCATTGTAAATGATCCAGTGTCAGGAGACGCCACGAGGACATGGAATTGCAATGAGGCTGAAACGGGCTGAGCCTTGGAGAACAGATAAAACTGATGCAGATGAACCTCTATCCTCCCCACCTGAGGACATGGTCCCTAGGGAGGGGACAGCTGAGCAGGGACGGGGCCTCGTTGGGGATCATGGTCAGCCAGGCTCTTGGCACCAGGGTGCACCAGGGTACTGAGACCTCCACTATGTTTCCCTCCTCCCCTGTGCTCACGTGCCTTGAAAAGAAGCTATTCTTTCCTTTTCCTTCCCATCAACAAAGGGACTTTCCTAGCCTGGGCTTCCCTGCAGGCAGCTCTCGCAGTCCCCCTCTTGTGCTGAAGCTCAAGGTGATGCAACAGATGCTTTGGGACCAGCTGGTGTAGCACACCTTCATATTTCTTGTAAGGATAATTCCTCCTCCAGGGTGAAAGCAGAGTGATGAGCAGCATGCCAGAAATATATAGTCCCTGATAAACCCCCTGTCCCTGGCATTTGAATGATGCCTGCCCAGTGCCCATCAGAGCCCTGTGTGGCTTCATACTATTCTGGGGGTGAAGGCCAATTACTAGATGTTCATGGCACTACTGGATGTGACTGGGGATGACTGTCCCCTTCCCTGCTTCTTGTTTGTGGGTCAAATTTAGCTGTGTGTGTGCTGGCAGGGAAGGGGAGAGCAAGGGGACTAACTGCTGATTGTGGATAGACCTCCTCTGCCTCCATCATCGCAGCTCTCATCCCTGCAGACAGCATCTGTTTGCACCCTCTTGCCACATGCAGGGAAGGAGAACTGCATGTCCTTTGCTGCCAGGCATTGTATCAAGTTTTGGGGACAAGGACACCTCCCCAGTTCAGAGCTGGGCCCCCACAAAGTGCAGGCTGGTGCAGAGTGCAGTCACCTCCACTAACCCGACATCACCCCAGCACAGAGAGAACCAGCTTTGTTTGACAGGATGTTGTTTTCCATAAACCACGTGGACTGGCATTAATTAGATTTCTATCCTTTAATTCTTTATTAATCAAATCTTACATCAGATTGTCTTTTACTTTGCCTAGGATTAAAGCCAGGCTGAGCAGGCAGCACTGATCTCGGTCATCCCACGTCCCCTCTCCTGGAGCCAACTCACCTTTACCTCCTGCAGCATCCCTGACTCTGGGCTTCACTCCAGGATCCGGCTCAGGCAGGGCATGGAGCTGAGGCACCCTGGCCTACCACTTCTCTAGTGTTTATTCCTGGCAGATGATATTTAATAAGGCCACATAATTAATGAACTAGAAAGTGCTTCAGCAGCTTGACGTGAGACAAATATAGCTGCCTGCTCATTTCCAAATACCAAACAGAAATATTTGCTGCCTGCTTCTGCCTGTTATGTATCATTAGCAATTTTGCCATCTCTATTAAGCATTTGTCTGTAATAGTACAAACAGAATTTTACTCCTTTCTTATTGCCCTTAGCCCTTGCAGGCATGCTTTTTTCCCTGGTATTTTCATCTTACTTTTTGCACTCTTAACGTTTCACGTCTTCCATAACATAAAAGACTGCTATTTGGTGTTTCTTGGGCCATATATACATATATGCATTTTCCCACTGTAATTGCTGCTTTCATTTCACCACTGACCCACAAGTTTCCTTCTCTGACTCTGTAGCCAAGCTTTTTGGTGCTTTTGTTGACTCCTACAGATCCCTCCTAATTCCCAGTTGTATATTTTTCCATCTGATTTTCTCCCCTCACCGCCATGAGCGAATGAGCCTTCCCAGGGATGCGATGGCTGTTTGCAGATTCTTCTCTCTTGCTCCAGGCAGGTTTATTCCCCGCCATGGTAACAAGGTCTGCTGGAGGGAGGTCCCCGCTGTGCCTGAGTCCCCGTTCAGGGTGGGCTCCTCTGGCCACATAACTCCAGCCGAGCCAGACTCACTCACTGCCCTCCCTCGTCCCCCTCCAGTGACCCAAACCCTTCGTGCCGTGACTCAGTTTCCCTTCCCCACGATGCCCGTTACACAACACCCCTCCTTTGTTCGGCAGTGGGAGGTGAAGCAGCAAGAAAACTCCCACTGCACTGCTAGAAGTGGGAAAATAGGGAAGAGGGAGAATGTGTCAGCGTGGTTTCTCCGAGCAGTGACATGAGGACACTGGTGTGACTCCTCCCGTGTGAGAGGCTCCACAGCCTGCCTGTAACCCGGCACAAGGAGGGATGCTGCCGGCATAGATGGGCAGAACCTGCCTCAGGGAGTCAAAAGCAGGCAGAGACCTGGAAGAAACACCCTATGGGACTTTGTGTCTGCAGCAGATGCTGCCAGTGCTGCACTTAGGAGATGTCATCTGGGAAAGGGGTGGTGCTGCTCTGCTTGGGGCTGGGGTGGACGTGTCAGGGTGTGGGAGAGTGATGGATATGGTGAAGTCCCACCAGGTCCCCATGGTGCTGTGTATCAGCTCTACTCCCTCAGGGCTGACCCAGCACATTGTGGCTGCCTCATCACATTTCATCACCCAGAGCTCCACTGTGGACAGGAATCCCTTCCCCGGGAATGGACCTTTGTGATGTGAGTGCTCACCCCACCCTCTCCCTGCCACAATGCATCCACAAGACAGCCCTTCAAAACTCCCCACTGAGACTGTGGGCTGCTGCTGTGCTTTAAAGCCCTTCTAGAGCTCCCCAAACCAATGTGGATGTTGATGAAAAATACTGGCCATGCAGGGTGGTGAAGTGGGAATGTGAGTGGGCTGGCAGACCCAGCTGGGTCCTTCACAGAGCTACAGGCAGCAGGGTGCTGGGATTAAACACACTTAACACAGACCCGTGGAAGGACAGATTTGCATCCTCCATGTGCCATACTGTTGCATCACCCCAAAAAGCTCTGCTGCAGCTGGCAGAGGTGGCTGGTGCTCCTGCCTTCTCCAGAGCCTGCCATTATAGCAGAGAAAACAAATCGGGACAAACAGAAGAGGACACACACACATCCCTTCCTGTCTTTGCTCCTTACCTGGACTGATCTCCCAACCCCATTTCCCACCATGCTTTTTAAACCCCAGTATCCCAAAAGTGGACTCTCAGAAAGCAGCTTCCACAATTCTCAGGGAGGAGATGGCTCAGCACTGCTCCGACAAAGTGAGGCAGAGATCTTGTCTCCTCTCTCAAACCAAACAAATTAGTTTCTACATTTTATTCCCATTTTCTGTGATCTCAGTATTTTCCTTTGTGTTTCTGAAGTTTCCTGCCTGCTTGAGTTATTATTTCCAGGCCTTCTTCGCAAGTGTGAAATCTAAAAAGGTGCTCCCAGTATGAGGGAAAGCCTGAAGCCAGGGATAACCAACACAGGGAGGAAGAAGGCAGCAGACACCACAAGGCTGGTGGGAATTAGCAATTTCACAAAATATGACTTGTGAGCAAATTCCCTACTGGAAGCTGGCTGCAGCTCCCCCCGAGCCAGCTGCCTGCACAGCCTCCCTGCTGCCCAGTGTGGGCAAACACACACACGTGTATGAGCACGCTCGGGTGAACCCTTGGATCTGGAATCCCGTCTGGGCACTGCAGGAGCTGGCTGATGAAATGCTGCTGTCAGCCCAGCGAGGAACCTCTCCCCAGACAACCTCCAGCAGTGCCTGCCTTGATGCTGTGCATTTTTCACCAGAAAAGCCCCATCGTTAAGCTCCTGCCCCGTCCAGGGTGTTGCAGGTTTAAGCTGATGATCCCATGGCGATCAGGGGGAGCCCTGGAAGCACACAGCCATCTGTCTGTCCTGCAGGACCATGTTTCCTTTCTTACTCACAGCCAAGTGGGTTGATCAAAATGCAAATACTAAGCTGCAATGGCTGGGACTTGAAGTTGTGTCACTGCACCTCCTTCCAGTGTGCAGGACTTCCTAAACTGGGAAAAAGCTACAGCGGGATAGGATGTTCCAGAACAGGGGGACCCACTTTTTGCCCAGGGTGAAGGTGGGAGAGCCATGCCCTGGACACACAGATACTGCTGTGGTTCTGGGAATAGGATCCACATCTCCACGGGGGACAGATCATACTTTCTTGGGTAGCAAAATATCATCCAGGCTCCAAAACAGGCAGCCCCCATGCCAGTCATGGGGCAGGCGGATGCAAAGGGCTTGGGAGCTTGGGGACAGGTAGGGGGAAAAGGGCAGGAGAGGCAATCAAGGCCCTAAAATGAAGCAGAAACACAAAGGAAGTATTTTCTTCTGTCGTTTAACTGGCAGAAGGTGACACTGGGCTCATCACCCCCTTTCATTACGTCTCCAGGGCTTTTCATGCAAATTCAGGCAAACAATTTCTCGGTTCCCTTTTAGCACTCTGGGAGGGCCAATTTCATTTCAGGAGCAGTGGGGAACAATAATCATCTTGAAGTGTCTTCCATCCTGAGAGGCGCAGATAAGAGCTGCACAGTGGACTAACAGCACTAATTTGACGTTTTCAGCTGATAGCTTTGCAGATGACAAAAATCAGACACCATAAAAGGCTGGTAAACTCCATGGCAGCAGGGTTACCCCCTCCTGAGCATCCCTCCTGCTCCCCTCCTCTACCCTGAGAGTGAGATGAAACCCTGTCCCTGAGTTCACTGCTGCTCCTGGCCATGGGAAGGGGTTTTGGTGTGGATGGTGCAGGTTTGGCTGGTGTCTGAACCCCGGGAAAGGAGCAGGACATGGCTATGGGATTCAGGGAAATGCAGGTCAGTCTGATAGATACAGTGCAGCCCACTGGTGCTTCACTTCTTCTTCACAGAAAGCATGTTGTCTGTCTACTGTATTTTTTGATCATGTTTCTGATCATGTATCCAAAGGGAAAGAGATCATTTTAGTGCTCTGAGACACCAGCTGAGATTCCTGAGCCAATCGATGGAGCCAAGCAAGAAAACTGTCACTTCAACAAACCTTTCTGAGATATTTTCTCAGTCCCCTCTGCTGTCTGAGCCCATGCAAAATTTGCAAGCAGATGTCTTTGTCCCCACTTGCTGCATCCAGCCATGCATGTTGCCAGCCTCTTGGCTCACATGAGGATGCACAGGTTTCCCTTGCAGCTCAGTAAATCCAGTTCCCTCCATGGGATCCCATCTGGCTGCCCAAGCCAAGGGTGAGCGCTGCTGTTATATGGGAAAACAGGTGGCAAAGTGACAAAGTGACAAAAAGTGGCTGTAAATATATCTCCCAGAGAGTCAGGAAGGGTCTGGCCCTGGGCTGGACTAGCAGAATATGGAGCCACTGAAACCTCAGAGATTTGTCTAGTCCAAAGCCCTGTGTCCAGGCAGGAGCAGCTCCATCTGCATCTTCCCAGAGACAGACAGTGCATCTGCTCTGCTCTTCACCGTGACAGCGAGTCTGCCTTCTCCCCAACCAACCTGCCCCACGTTTCATTGCTGTCCTTGAAGGGTTTCCCTCTTGTCTAACCCCAAATGTTCTTGCTGCTGCTTCAGTCCATCCCACCTTGTCCCAGTCAGCAGAGGACGAACAATGGACACCTCTCTTCCCTTCCTTGACATCACTTTTCCCACTCTTTGTTCCCATTATCTCTTTTGTAGCCTGAAGCCCAGTTTTGTCAGCCTGTCTTTGTGTTTTCTGCCTCAGGTGGCCCTCCTGGCCCCTCTCTGCACCTTTGTGCATTGGGTGAGGATGCTGTTTGACTGCACAAGTGCCCGTGGTGTGCGTTAATCCCACTCTCAGGTAGACTCCAGCAGCCTGGAAAGATGTGCATCGAGGCTCGGTGGAGGATTCACTTCCCTTAGGTCCTTTTTTTTCTATTTTCCTCAACAGATAAAAGACAAGACTGAGTGGCCAAGGCATGTATGAACCCACCTGGGCCCACCTTCCAAGTTTTAATTTCTGCCAGGCATGAAGTGTTGGGGGAAAAACCTGGAGAAAGGCAGTGATTTCTCCCAGGTGCAAGCAGGAGTCCAGCTCGGCCAGCACAGCAGGGTTTGTTCACACGAAGTTAAGCTGAGCTGCAGGCACTGGGGACAGCAGCCAATTAAACTGGTGACACTGGGGCAGGCTGGGCAGGGCAAGCCACAGAGAGTACAGCTTTTGCTGACAGAAGGCAGCTGCTGTCAGCTGGAAAATGAAATCTGTTCCCATGCTCAAGAATGTGATTTTGAAGCTGGTTTTTTTTAACCTGAATTGGGTCAAAATGCAACACCAGATTTTTTTTTAATTTTCTTTTTTCCATGTTAGGAGATATTCAACACTGTGGAAAAAGTTTTAGGAGAGCTCAGTGGGGTTTCTCAGCTCAACGTGTGACTGCTGAACCAGCACCCATAAATTTTGTTTTCTCCCTGAAGGCAGGAATGGGACTAGGCAAACGTCTCTGGTTCTCCCACCCCTTCTCCCAGAGGAAACTAATAATTGAAATCAATCAATCTTGAAATATTCCCAAGGGAAAAATTTTCATTTTTATGAGAGTGGCATTAGAGCCAGCAAACTTCCCATGGGAAATTCCTACGTGGTATGAAATTCACCTCACTCTCCTGGGCTTCGATTGCTTTCTGCCTCTTTTTTTTTTATTATTACGTTGACCACCGGCTGCTGAGGAGAGACATTGTTCCTCCTGGAGCCGCTATTAGTCTCCTGTGGGATGAAGGGTAGAGTTGCCCAGGTCAGACCGAGTCCTCCAGCTCTTTGGGAAAGATGAATACTGAGCTATGAAAGTTTCTTTACCCAGCCTCTGCAGCTCTGCTTCTATCCCACACCCTTGCCCCCCCCCTTTTTTTTTTTTTTTTGATTACTGGTAGCAAGCACCCCTTTGAAATTTCCTCTTTCCAATAATTCCAGCACACTGTCTGCTAAAGCTGGAAGTGTCATTTTCCTGGTATGGTTTCTCCCTGCTTAACGGGTTGGATTTGGGTTGCATTGCACCAGCCCAGCCTGGCTCTGCTCCTGCAGCATCTGTGTCCTGCAGACACCTGGCCTGGGGAGGAGGAGGCCTTGGCTGTGCTCCAGCAGCATCAGCTCCTGCCTCGCATTGCCCGGCACCGGCAAAGGATGGCTCCCTCCTCCTCTGGCATTTATTGTGGCTCTGCCAAAAAAACCGGCCCTACTTGCACTGTCTCTTGCAGGGAAGCCACACGAGATTTCTCATCTCACTCCCAAATATAATGGGATATCTTGCTAGCCTGGCTGGTTGCAGTTCCAGGGAGGGAGGCTTTGCAGTGCGGTGATAGTGCCTTGCTGATGCAGGCTATGTGTTACTGGTGAATCTTAGATGAGTGGTGTTATTTTTATTTTCCACAGGCAGATTTCATAGGAAAGGATCACTAGCAGTCACCCCCACCCCAGCTCTGGGGCAGGACCAGCTCTCTCAATAGCATTGCTGATCAATATTTGTCTCCTCTGTTTTTAATCCCTTCCATTTACCCTACTCTTGGAGCAAGGCTTACCATCCCAGCATCTCCCCTCAACCTTCCCTGCTCCAGACTGAGCCTTTTTACTTTTCCCTGGCTTAGGAGCTGTGGAAAAGTGTGGCCAGCCCACTAAGGCTGTGTGTGTCCCTGCAGTGGCTCCTAACAGCCCTTGGCCCCTGGGAAGCCCTGTGGTCAGCACGTGGGTGATGCTTCACCCTGCTGCCAGCACAGACAGCTTCTGATGGCTCATGGCCACAAGAATCTGTGGTGACCATCCCTGGGGACCAGTGCCTGTGATGTCCTTGAAGGTCCAGCTCTCTGGCCCTGCAAAGTCCTGCACACACCACCTTGGCCATGCTCCAGGGCTGGCTCCAGAGCAAAGCCCTGCTCATCCAGTCACTCCATCCCGGTTTCTGCTCGCTTCAGTTTGTCCCAGCTGGGCCCCAGCTGCACATGGAGCCGAGCCTGGCTGGGCTTTAGCAGCATGTAAAGCATGAAAGAACTCACCTTTTGAAAAATCTTTTTCTAGAAAAAATCTTTTAAGATTTTTTTTTCTTAAAAACTTTTCCTTAAAACTTTTCAAACTTTTCCTTGACAATTTGCCTACATCGGCTTCAGGGCTGGGGGCTGGGCTTTGCTTCTGCACAAGACCCCAGGGAATTTGCAGGGAGTGGAGAGGGCACTTAGATATGGGGGATGACACTGCTAAAATACTTACACTGTCCAGTGAACAGTTTCTCATCTTGCTGGAAGGAAGACTCAGCCCTGCCATGCCCTGGCTGCTTTGGGAGGAGAGCTCCTGCTATGGGAAAGGCTTTCCATGCCCAGGCAATTGGGTCCTCTAGAAATTCCTCCTTTCTTTATGGGGTTTTTTGGTTTTTTTTTCTGTGGTAGGCAAGGGGATGTTGGTGGGAGAAATGGAGGGAGCAAAGCTCAGGGTAGCCCACGAGGAGGTTGGAGCCATCCAGGGTCAGTCCTGCCTGCTGTTCCACTCCTGTAAAACCCCCAGGGACTCCTCCCTTGTCTTTTCCAGGGAAGGGCTTGCAAGATAAGGATCTTATATTTGCTGAGCTAAAACATAGCTTTAGGAAACACGCCCTTGTAAGGAATACTCCAAGTCTCTGCACGTCTTAGCACTGTCACAGGAAACACTGCAACTGGGATTTTTCCCTTGAGGTGAAAAAAATCCAGTATTTTGCCAAACATGTGGGGCAGTATTTGCAAAGTGTAAGCAAAAGCATTGAAATGTCCTTGTCTCTGCAAGCTGTCAGAGATGAGGGTGTGGAAAGGGAGCTGTGGCCCTTGTCCCTCCTGGAGAGATGCTGAAGGAACAAGGCTGCAGTACCAGCATGCCTTTTGGTGCCCAGTCTGGGACTGTGGCTAAAGGAAATCACAGGACTCAAGTGTTAGCTCCCCAAAATCAAGGGAGTGAAGATTTTTGATGGATCTTCTTCCTCACACTCTGGCTGGGTGGGTGGGCTGGCGGGGTTTTTAATGAGTGAATCTCATTAGCCCACTTACAGTAAAACACAGTTGAGGCTGTGCATTGAGAGTCCTGCTGCTGAGATGGGGCTGGATCTGGAATCAGCCTGAAAAACCTGCTGGATGCCTAGTGGGGACTTCCCTAAATTCTCACTATGATCTCAGCTGAAGGATGCTCTTTTCTTCCCTTCATAAAAAACTGCATGAAAGTTCACCTCTGATGGCCTCTGGGGATCCCTCAGCCTTCATGGCTGCTGCCCCCAAAATCACAGCCCCAAATTCACATCTGAGTGGAGCCTTTGCTTCCTCATCCATGAGGCAGCTCCTCCTGGAGCAGCTCAGGCACATGCTGGAGCTGGCTCACACCTTCCTCACCTGAGTCCTGAGTTTGGCATCATTAAGAAATAATACCCCGGTCCTCTTTATCCTTTTCCCAATTTATAGCTCCTGGGTTTGTGCAGTTCTTGGCTGCTTTCTCAGTCCCCAGCCAGTCATTCAGGACTGCTGTGTTAGTCCTTAGCCCTCCAGCCAAGGATGCTTTTTGCCATTGTCCCCAGTAAGCAGAGCTTTGCTCAGACTGGTGTTAATGGATGACAGCAGAAATAGCTCAGAAGATTTTTAAAACCTTGCTGCTCTTGAAACTTTTATTTAGCTACAATAGCTCCTGTGTGATCCCTGCTTGGGTTGCTCAAACAAGAGCTGGAGACTAATGTGGGCTGTGACTCCTGGGGACAGTCAAAGCCAGAAAGAAAGGCCAGCAAGGGTAGTGGCAAAAATTATGATCTTAGTAAGAAAAGCTGTAACAGAAGACCCAGAGCTGGCCATAAATCCCATCATCTCGTTATGCTACTGAGCAAAAACCAAAGCCAAGATAAAAAAAAAAAAAAAAAATCACAAAAAGTACTCTGCTGTAAAGCCTGTGTATTGTAAAACTCAAGACATAAAAATAATACTAAAGGTGCAGGAAAATCTGGAGGCACAAGCTCTGACCCAGCAATAACTGACCATCCCTGGCACGTTAGGGCAGGGGAAGGCAGCCAGCAAGGTCTCAGCACCAGGCTGTGGGGTCCGACCTGCAAAACTTGGTTTTCTGTGTGTTCAGCTAATTAAAATTCCTTGGACTAAGGAATAATCATGTGCATTATGAAACGTTTCCCCCCTGCTAATATTTTAATTGCCAGCTACTCCCTGCTCAGGGTGGGGAAAGGGGAATAGGAAGTTGAGAAGTCAAAGTGAATCATCCGAAGGAACAGATGGAGTGAGGAGGGGACGGGACCAGGCAGGGATTAGCACTCCACAGTCACACCCCCCCACACTGCAGGGCTTCTCTCTCAGCACAGCAAGAGGAAACCTGTTCAAACAACAGGTCTTGCATTAATATCTCATTCTCTATAAATAAATCAATAAAGGAAGCGCTGTTTGGCTGCTCCTCCTCTGAGTCACTTGGGAGCCCCGTGATGCTTTAGGTCCTGCTTCGTCCCTGCACTTTCCCTCCTCAGCTGGAGGTTAGTGGGAAGGGGACATCACCATCCCCCTTTCTTTCATGGGCTGGCAGAGGCTGTGAGCAGTGTAATCCCTCTGAGCCTCCCTGGAGCTCTGCAGGTGCCCCAGCTCTTTTGGGGGATCAGCATCTCAGCCCCGAGGAGCAGCCTGGCTCCAGAGGGGATCCCCCCAAAGGAGGAGCCTCTGCCCAGAGGTTTGAGGCTGTTGCTGTTCGTTTATAATATTGGTGCTTTAGAGTAATGGAGCCTAAAAAGAGATTTTTTAAGCCTGCTTCTAAGTTTCTTAGGAATAAATGACTTGTAAAACACATTGAGGGGCTGGAAGGATGTGCTGCTTTGCATTTCCATGAAGGTTACAGGGGGAACTGGAATGGCCCTGTGGGAATAGGGATACTGGGATTCTGCACGCAGGGTGGCCCCATCCCAACATGCAGCCTGCAAAACCAAAGAGGGTTTGGCAAACGATGAAGTGGCTAATTAAGAGCCTCTAAAGATGAAAATGTTGTAATGAAAGCGTGGGGACAAGAGCAATTCCCGCTGCCTGACTGCAAAACATCTGGGCTTTGGATGGCTCTGCTTCCAGTCCGTTTGGGAATTTAACATGACGCTTGAGGGAGCCATGGGTGGGAAACCCAAAACTTGCTTTGCCTTTTCTCCATATGTGCTTGCAGGCTCCCTGTCATTTCTGTGGTGTGTTTGCTCTTTTTTTCCAACAGCTTATGTCTTATTGAGGAAATATGATCTAAACCAACAAGGCTCTGAGGGACTGGGGCTTTGCAAAGAGAAATGCTGTGTAACACCTCCCAGGGCAGATGGATGCTGGCAGATACTGCACTAGAACAAGAAGTTCAGGTGGTTTAAGACAAACTGCGTGTGCTGGGTTTTAATGCATATGCGGAGCTGCTCTGGTTTCTGACGAAGGCAAGAGACTGGCATTTCTGAGTCTGCAGCTCATAAAAACTACTTACAACAAAAATTATTAATACTATCTATAGAAAGCTGGTACGTGGCAGCCATGCCATCAGCATGGTGTCCCACAAAGGGGATTTCTTCTTTCTTGGAGAATTTGCTCAGGTGTCCAGATCTGAGGAGCTGATCAAGGCAGGAGCAGTTTTGCCCCATGATGGAGCAGCCACTGAGCTGGGTGTAAACTCTGCCAGGAGCATCATTACAGGGGTGTGCTTGTCCCAAAGAGAGCAGAGCCAGCCCTCCTTGTCCTCTCCTTTGTTTCAGCTTACAGCAGGTCACCTGAAGGCATGTTAGCTCTTCCAAAAGAAAGAAACCCACCCCTCTCCAGCCAATGGGTCTGTGCAGGGAACATTGCAACTCACAGTTTTAGGCAAGCCCCTTGTCTCACAGGGTGTCCTTGTTCTGGGTCTCCGTGTTTGGTGTTCCTTGGCTCCCTGGTGCACGCAAAACTGTGTGCCATCATCCTCAAATTCAGACTTATCTTGTCATTAGCAGCAGGTGGCAGGGAGGTGGTGTCTCAACACATTATTTCAAGGTGAGGGCTTTGGGAAGAGTTCCCTGCTCTGTGCAGAGAGCCCTTCCATTGGAAAAGTGGCAGGAGGAAAGACAAAGCCAAGTAAGAGGTAATTTAATGGGGGAAATGCTGCTGCTCACGCCCTGCTTGAGCAACATGATCTTGTCCTGAGCCTGACCTCGACTCCTTTCCTTGCCTGTTCCTGAGAAGGCCACCAGCTCTCTCTCCTTCCCCCAGCACAGGGACCCCATTAGTGGACTGGGGACACTGCGGTGTGCTCTCCTCGGGATGAAGAGCTGGGACACAGGAGACAGCCCCAGGGCTTTTAGTGCACATGGTTCCCTCCCACTTCAGCCCCCCAGTGTGAAGCTCTGAGTGTGCAGCACCACAGGCATGACCCAGACTGAGTCCTCTCTTTTTGCCTCTGCCGCTGTCATTAGTGCCGTGTGTCGGCTCTGCATCCTCCTCGGGGATGCTCAAATTGTTGCCTCCAGTCACAGAGACTGTCAGCCAGGCAGAGATCAATGTTCCCTCCCTCCCAGCGTCTCCAGAGCAGCTGAAGCCACAGCTGCTCTGTCCTTTAATGCATCTAAATTGCACAAAGTGCTGCTGACGGGACACAGCTCCTGCTGCTGCCAACCTCCTGCCCTGGACGTGAGGAGCAAATCCTCTGATATTCCTCCTACCTCCAGTGTCCAGAGGAGCTGCCCATGGTGTGTTCCTCAGCCACAGGCACCCATTCGCAGAATGTGTGTGGCTCTTGCACCCCGGTTCTGAGTGTGAGCTGAGCCCTTGAGCATCTAATTTTTAATAAATCAAAGCCCTGTTTGCTTTTGAGAGACCCTCCGACACTGAGCTTCCCCCTTGTCTTCCTGCTGCCTGCATGCTCCGTGAGGTAGTGGGTGTGAAACCTGCTGAGAGTATTGAGGAGACCCTTCAGGGCACCTGTGATCCAGAAAAAATCCTGGCTGCTGACCCTAAAATCTTTAAAAACTAATCCCCTCCAGTTCTTCTCCCCTCTGGCTCTCATATACTTCAGGAGTGCATGAATATGGGACTATGCTCTACCTATAGCAGAATCCACTATGGTGATTATCTGTGTGATAAGCACGTTAAGCTTTGTTAGGAGCAGGTAAGTACTGTCAATGGACATGTTAGGATCTGCCACCTGATGAGCCTTCTCCTCTCCTCTCCCCTCCTCTCCTACCATGAGGGGAGGGTGGCTCCTGAGGGCACATCCTTTACCGAGGCCAGATATCGACGGGTTCATAACTCACAGCACAGTCCCAGCGTGGTACAAGGTGATCAATAATGAGCAGGAATTAATGCACTGGAAATGATGGATTCAGAGTCAGCTTGGAGCGTGGCTCTGGGCTGTCAGTGTTGCTTGTCCCCTTGTGGGGACAGCAGAGCAGGTCGTGGGTCACAGGCAGCTCCCAGGGCATTTCCCTGCCTCTCTCTGGGCTCCGGGATGTGAACATCATCTTGTCTGAGCTGGCTGAAGTTAAACAGCTCAGCAGAACTTCCTGAGAGCCTGGGGGTGACTGCTCAAGATTATTAAGGTGAAATAAATCCCAACCTCAAGGCACCTCATGCCAGGCTCCCAGGCGGAAAAGCAAAGCTCCTTATGGATTGGAGATAAAATTGAGACGTTCTTAAAGCTTTTTAAAAAGTGACTGGCTGCAGCTCAGCATGGGCAGAGCAGCCTTGCTCTGGAAGCAGGACCTTTCCTAACCTTTCCCTGGATCATACACAGCCTCAGCTGTGGTGGCTGCACTCCACCAGGTCGTTGCAGCCCTCAGGCATGTCTGGATGAGTCTTGGCTCTGCACTGCCCAGAGCAGGGGGAAAAGCAGCAGCATTTCCTCTCCTGCAGCCACAGGCACTAAATATTGCCCTAATAATCAAAAGGCTTTTCATCCCTGTAAACCATGTCCTGCTAATTCTTCCTGCAGACACAGCCCAGAACCCATCCTCTCCCACCTCTGACTCTGACTCTTTATTGCCTAATAAGTGGTGTCTGATTCAATTCTGTCATCCACTGCCTTGGTGATGGTCCTGCCCTGGGGCAGGCACTGTCCCCAGCTTGCCAGGGCTTCTGCCCCTAGTTCTGCAGGAACAGCACTGCCAAGGTTATGGGGCCAAGTGGAGGAGCTGGAGCCCCAGCAGAAAGCTCCTGAGCCCTTTGACAGCCAGGTCCTTGCTCCAGAGGAGATGTTTTGGAGTGAGCCATGAGCAGGAGATGACCTCTTTCAATGAAGTATTACTTCATCTCTTTGGCCAAGTCCAGTGTGCAAAATGAAACCACATTTTGGCCATTCAGCCAAAAGCAGTGAGTGATGGCACTGAGGGGACAGGGGCTGTGGGAACTGTATGAAAATTCATGAGACCTCAGCTCCAGATCAGGCCAGGGGCTCTCTGTGGTGATTACTGGTTTCAGAGCCCCAGAAAGGGTTGAGGATGGCACCACATGGGCTATGGTACCAGCATACACCCAGATGTGGTTCCTGCCACCATGCTGCTGACTGCCAGGAGCACCCTCTTGGGAGGCACTTCCAGCAGAGGCAGCACTTCCAACAGGCACACCTGCCCCTCTCCATGCCCAGCGTTTGCCCATGTTGCTTTCATCTAAACAGCAGTTCTGGTCTTTTGCCCGTCAAAGAGATCCCTTCAGCCACATTTGCAGCAAGCAGAGCCAGAGGGTCACGTATTTTCGGCAGCTGCTGAGATGAGGGGTCTGCGGGATGCTTAATGCATCATCTGCTGTGGTGAACCCACTGGCTCCAAATATCTTCCATGAGCTGGAGACAGCAAGTGGCTCCTTTGGCAGGCTGAATCCATCCTCACGCCCTGAATCGTAATGATATAAACTCGAAATCTCATCAGGACTGCCAGCGAAAAAGCTCCAAAACACAAATACCTGCCATTATAGCAAGATGGCCAAGCGAAGAGCTTCTTGCATCAGTGCTGCTTTTTAAGTATTCTCAGCTGAGGGCTGATGCAGCTTCTTCAGGTTTGTTGTTCGAGAGAGAAAACAAATCCATTTTTATCTTAAACAGCAAAATCTTGGTCACTGCCCAGATTCACTGAGTCAAAGCCCTTCGGCACGATGAGTGTTTTAGCCGGGGAGTGAGAAAAGTTCTTATTTTCTGTGGGAAGGGTGGGCGGGTGCCTGGTTCCCACCCCCTGCTCCCCGCACAGCCCTTCCCGACATGTGCTGTGCACGCACCGCTATCAGCAGCAGCTCGCCGGCGGCGCAGCGGCGAGCTCCCCCGAACGCTTTAGTGCATAATGGGACTGGTTCAATAATCCCATTACAGCCTGTCTTCAGGATGCCAGGACTAATTGGCAGGCGCTGGGACCTTCATCCCCAGCTGGAATTTTATTGCTCATCACAATTAGCCATGATGCTGCAGTCCCTGGGCCACACATGTGCCATTAGCTCAGCCTGGAGCCGTGTCCTCGCCGGGCACTTTGGGGGGCCCCCACTGCACCCTGTCCCCAGCCTCTGGAAGGGAAAGTTCACGGTTATTGCTGCAGCTGATTTGCCTTCACTTCATGCCGTTTGCAGCTTAATGGGATTTATTTTGCGCATGTCCAGATGGAGCTGCTTCTGCACGGAATGCTGGCTGGAAGCCGCTGTGCCAGCAGCGCTGGGGGAGCCAAGGACAGCCCCAGCCTGGTGTTTGGCTGTGGTGACGGGATGGGGAAGAGCGCCATGAGCTGGCTCTGCCAGTTCAAGGTGCCACAGGGAGGGGCTGTCATTACGCTGAGCCTTCGCTGCTCTGGTCACCTCTCTGTATCGTAGCTCTTCATCACCAAACTTCTCAGCGGTGTGCTTGACACGTGCTCCACTTTGAACGTGGGCAGACACTCAGCTCACCCCAGTGCAATGGGCACGTTTGTTTAAATGTGGCTTTTGGGGTTTTCTCCTGATCTAAAGCTGTTAAACAGCAGTTGAGGATCATCCCGGTGGTTTGTTTTCAGCTGCTCTGGGATGTGCCACTTTTCAGGAGAGAGCAGAGAGCTGAGGACCAAGTCTGACAACACAGATGGTGACAGTTTTATTTCCTTTTAAGCAATTCAGACTTCAGAGACTCTGCTCCCACTGTGTGCACTTTGTAGTGATGAGGAGTAAACCCTTTACCTGTGTGTTCGTGTTTCCCATCCTCAGACATGACTTAGATCCCAGCACCCAGACCAAGGTTTGAAAGCCCACAAACCTCCTCCCACAGCATGTCCTTCAGCTGGGGACTAATTACCAGAAGATACTGTAAATGCCAAAACTTTACAAGGATTCAGAAAGTGATTAGACAAATACTAGGAAGAAAAAAAATCCATCAAGAGCTATTAAGCATCAAGACAAGCTCTGGGACACAGATGGGTGCATGCCAGAGAAATGTCTCTCAAGACTGTCTGTTCTCTCCATCTCATCCACTCTTGGCTGGAACCAGCACTGGGGATGCTGGGTTGAAGGGATTCTTGAACTGGCCCAAATGCCCTGAACTTGGGCTCCATCTCCTCTTCTTTCTCTTCTCTCCTCTCTCCTTTCTCTTCTCCCCATTCACCAGAGGTTATTGCAGGGTCTCTGTACTGTGCAGGGCTCTCTTCGCTATCAGCTTCAGCAAGGTTTTTTTTAATCAAGAGCTGATCTCTATTGGTGCTGGAGCAGGATGTCAGGAGTATCTGGAGTGCTGCAAAGAAGCCTTTGGGATGAGGGTCTGTCATGGAGACCAGCAGGGGAAAGCAAAGGGTGGCTCTTAAGACAAAAACTTGTTGAAAAGAGGTTGAAAGGGAGGCAGGAAGATATTTCTCTTGGTTTTCACAGCTGAGGCTGGTGTGCAGGAGTGACAAAGCCTGATAGCACACAGGATCCAGCCAGGGAGGGCTGTGCCATGGACCTTCACCAGCAGCTGGCTGGGGCTGGGCTTCAGCTGCTGCTGGAGAAACCTCATCACAGGAACGATGGATTTTGTGTTAAGTGTGGGCTATAGAACCAGGTATCCACCGAGCAACATAAAGTACTTTTCAGTACTCTCTTTTTAGGTTGGAAAAAACCCAGTTTAGTCCATTTCTCCCAGCTAGAACTGTTAGTCTAAATAAAACCCTCCACTGAAGCCATGCTTTCTGGCTTCAGGTCATGCTCTCTTGGTTTCAAGCCCATCACCCTGCCCTGCCAGCACCTCTCAGCGTGGTGAGATGCTGTGCCCCAAACCACATCTGGGAGCCTGCCACGCCCCTGGGAGAGGCAGCATTCCTGAACCATTTGGCTCCTGTAGGTGCCCCCTGCCTGTGCCCGATGGGGGCTGCCCACCAGTGCACATGACTGTGATGCTTCCTTCCAAATAACTGAGCCACTCCTGTGTCCGCCGCCTTTTAGGGGATGAGACCCCCCTCACACAGGTGGTGTCTGGTTCAGATGCTGCTGCTTTGAGCTGCCTGCCCCTGCCTGCACCCCGGGAGGGGACCTGGGCACAGGGAGAGGCGAGTGCTTGGCTCCTGCCTGCTCTGTTGGTTTTGAGCTCTGATTGCAGCACAGAGCTGTGTGTTGGGGCAGTATTTCATGCTTGCCGGTGTCGGCTGATAAACCTTTGATTTTCACTTCTGGGAATAATAGCACAGTAATGAATTATATTCACAAGAATAACTGTAATAGTCATAAAACTGCAAATAGAAGAAAATTGTAAATCAGTCACCCCCTTGTAATGTGCTTACTTCATTTGAATCACCCTCCCTGGGCAGATTATCAATTTTATTTGGCTTTTCCATCCTAAACTTTTATTAAGTGGGGTGCCTCATGCGTAAAGATACCAAGCACAGGCCATATGTTCCAGGGATTTATCTGTTTACTTTGCCTTCCTTCCCTCCCTCTCCCCTCCCACTCACGACTCTCAGGACCTGAAGGCTGCTGACCTCTGATCATAAAAGACACGTGTCCCCAGTGTCATTTTACCTTTTTATGCAAAAAAAAAATAAGCTGTCAGTGATGCACAGATCTTCCTCTGTGCAGTGCAGCATTAGCCAGAGCCTGCAGCTTGTTTAGGCTTCCATGTAATTAAAATAGAAATCCATTAGCGCAGCTCCAGGGTAATCAAGGGGCCACATCCTGAACCCCAGTGAGTCCTGGGCTGTGGTATAAAGAAGCTGCTGCTCCCAGTCGATGGGACAATGCATGTCCTGAACCCTGTGGGTAAATGGGTGGTCCCCGGCCACAGAGAGGTGTGAGAGGAAGTGGGGCAGGACCGGGGGAACAATTTACCACTGTGCTGCTGGGACTGAGCAAACAGAGAATGTGACCCTCAAAACAGAGCCATGGCACCAACTGCTGTTGTGTGTCTCTGCTGTGGCACTCACCATGCTTTTCCCTGGCCATGGAGGGAGGCAGCAGCAAAGAACTTCTGGGCCCAAGTATCTTCTCTTGCTGGGTACGACATTGGTAATTTTTAGCAAAGCCCCTGTCTTCTCTCTTTTTTGCTGGAAAATAATATAAAAAAATCCCTTTTTTCTCTCTTAAAGCTGCCTCCCCTTGTCCTTTTCCATGTTTCCCGTTAGAAATCCCTCAGTGTTTCAGGGGTGCAAGGCTGGAACGAGAACGTTAAATCAGCGATGATTTGAAAGGGGTGAGAGCAGCCCAGTGATCTGTGGGAGAGGTGCAAATTCCAGTCACCAAAAGGCTGCTGTTGGATTCAGTGACCTTTTTGGAGGCAAACTGCAAGCTGGAGTGGAGTTTGCTTCAGCTGGATGTGAACTTGCCAGGGCCTGCACAGTATTTCATGGCTTTTGGAAACACCGCCTGCAATTTTCCGTCATAACACAGCAGGGGAACAGGGAAAAACCACAGACCGTGTGATTTACGAGAGGCTTCTCTTGGATGTTTCCATCTGTGATCTGAAATTACCAAGTAATGCAGAAACCCCGAATTGTTGCTCCAACTGCTCCCACTGTGGGTGCTTTTGCCATGATTTTTTTCATGCAAGTCCAGCTCCTCCTCCCCTTTGCCCAGCAGTCCCCAGTGCTGGATCCGGCCCCTGCCCAGCAGCAGGGTAGTTTTGTGGCTCATGATGGTCAGTGCATTTTGGGTTGTTACTGATGGCTACTGGAGCTGAGCCCATCTGCACCCGTCAGGGCCTCTTGGCCATTCTTTTTGCAGCTTAGCAGAACCCAGAACATCTGTTGAGTGAAGGATGTGCTGGAGATCAGTGTTTTCTGCTCTGGCAAGTAGCTCCTTGCAAACTCATTTTCCTGAGCAACAGGGTCTTGGCAAGCGCTTGGGCTGTGAGTGTGTGTTGGTTCAGGCACCATCCACGTGGGCTTGTCCTCCTGGCGCTGCACACATGGGCATTGCCCAGATTTTCATCAGTGCAAGTTCAGGGGTGACCAGAGCGGGGTCAGAGGGCTCTGTCCAGCTCCCCATTCCCCCTCACGTCGCTTCTGCCGAGGGGCTGGGCCAGGGCCAGTCTTGTAATGTGGTTTGCAGGGGATTGCAATTTGAGCCTGGAGATGTCTCAGATCACCAGCCCTTCTCCAGCTGCTGCTGGATTCATTTGGGCTTTTCCCGAGCTCCTGTTTGGCCTCATCTAAGGAAAACCAGAGGCTGCCAGTCGTGCACTGTCAGGACGGCTCCAGCCCTGCTGTGAAGCTCAAACTGTTCCCAGCTTTGGCAGAGCTGGAAAACAGGCTGAGAACATCTGAGCTGCAGAGTTGGTTGCGTGGAATGTGAGTGCAGGACACACAGAGAGCACAGGGATTGGTTCAGGACAGGCAGAGAGAGATCACTGTGACTCATGCAGATGTTTCACTCAGTACCCAGTGCATGGCAGCATCACCAGCACCTGTGGGATCAACGGGGCTTGTCAGGGGGAATGAACAGTCAGTGGAGTAGGGAGAAGGGAGTACCATGAGGCTGGAGTGGGAAGGGCTGGAAACACCTTTGCATCTGCTGGAGGATCAGCCCAGGACGTGATCCCCAGAGAAGGTCTTGCAGGCTCCAGGTGTTGGGTTGGCATGTGATCCCCAGTCCTCTGTTTCCAGAAATTCCAGAGGAACCTCAGGGGAAAATCACGGGAGAAGAAAAGCCCTTGTGGGATCCCTGCAGGGTGTGTGAACTGCCCTCAGTCCTCCAAGGAGGACTGTGGGAGGGAGCTGTTGCTTGTGCTGCTTCACAGCTTTGCAAGGGGAGGGGAGAAAAAACCCTTAGGAATCGAATTTTAAAGGCAAGTTCAAAGTTTAAAAGTAGCTGCAATTTGAACAGAAATCTGCTCTTTGCAGCCAATTAGCAAAGCTGTGAAAGCAGCAGGAGCATCTCATGTTTTGACAGCGTTAAAAAGGCACAGAAACTAAACAGTGTGGATTGAACACGGCACCCACATGAGTTGTCGCTCTGGCATCAGCAACCCAGCCTCGACTTGAACTGGTGGCAGCTCCAGCAGCACAGCAGGTCCCAAGGATGAGTGAGGCCCCAGCCTGCCCACCAGGACCAGCATCCCTGCCCTGTCCTGCCTGCTGGGGTGTTGCATAGAGAGGAGAAAATGACACATTTTTTATTAACTCCATTCAGAGCAGTTTTGTATGCCAGGGTCTGTGTTTACACCACATGGTCCCCTCTTTATTCTTCTTGGGTGGAAGGGTCTGATATGGGTGACAGCATAAGCGAATGCTCTGTCAGCCTGGCTGTGCTCCCATGAACAGATGAGTTTGCAGCTGTTTCACCGTATCAGCAGAGTGACTCAATGGGGTTTTAATTAATTTATTAGTAAAATAATATGAATATGAATTAATTAATTTATCAGACTTGAGGTATCACACAGATCTGGCACAGCATCCAGGGTGTTGCCCAAGGAGGGCAGAGGGTGAGGGGAACCCTTCCTGAGAGGGGATTCCCCGCGTTTAGAGTCAGGGATACTCCACTGGCCTGGGGATGTAAGAAACAAGTCGGGATGCTTGGGATGCTGATGGTTCCCAGGCAGCAGCAAGCGACCAAGCCACTGGCTTTGGGAATGGCACTTTCAGGGATCTGTGATCCCAGGCAGAGCCTGCGGGGAACTCGAAGCCTCCGCACCAGCCCTTGCTCCGGCCGCTGCGATCACATCGCGCTCCCGGCTCCACGATCAAATTAATGAGGAGCAGCAGCGCAGGCGGATCGGGAGCGAGCGGCGAGGAGGCGGCGGGGGAAGGTGGGCGGGAGGATGCTCTCGGTGACTCACTGACCTGCTCCCTGCTCAGGATTTTCTGTTTTGGAGGTGAAGACTGGAAAGCAGTTCTCTCCTTCCCTCGCTCTCTCCCTCCCTCTACCCCCTAAGCCAAAAAAAGCTGTGACAGCTTGATTTAGGGCTGGATAATGAGGCAATTGTGAGGAGGATGGGTACAGCGGGAGCCTGCGCTTGCCAAATCATTTGGCTTAATTGATCAAATATTTTTATGCATCGTTTATTCCTTTAAGGTGACCATAAGCCTCTTCTCCTGCTGCACTGAAATGAAAAGAGCAATGCTGGAATTCACCCAGGCTGAACCCAGTGTGACAGAGAGGGGTGGGAGGCCTCCAAGGGCCTCCAGGCCACCAAGGACTGGCCTGGCTGCCTGAGCCAAGTAGGGGGGGGGTGAGTGGATCCGGCCTCTCCAGGGCTTCCCAGGACACACAGCAGACAGGAGCACAGGTAGCATCCATCTGGCAGGGCTTGTGCCACCCAGGCTGTGACTGCCCTTCCCTGGAGCCGGCTGTGTCCCCGAGTGCCAGGGCACTGTGCCATGACAGGCAGTCGCGGTGCGAAGGGAAACACCCGGCGAGCCAAGGCGGGCACGTAAGTAATTGCTAGGAAATGTTTTCCCCATGCAATTAAGTCGCTGTAATCACTAAATCCCTCAGTCAGAGCTGGATCTGTTAATCTACAAAGAAAGAAGGACAAACCAAATCCATTCCTCGTTTGCTTTTATCTCCCACCCTCCTGCTGCAGGATGCCAGTGGTGGGAATTGCCCTTGGTGCGGGCAGGACACGGGCACACAGGTCTCATTCCAGCTTCCTCCCTCGGACATCGCCCCTTCCAGGTGCCGACTTCAGCCCCCTGAGCCCCTCATGTCCCTACAACCCCTTCTCCCTGGGTTCAGCCTGGCCCACACGGTGCTGGGGGTCCCTTTGCGCACCCAGGCTCTAACACACTTTGTCGCCATGGAGAAAAGCCGCTGTGGAATGGGCTGTGGGATCCCGGGGGGTTGTGGCGAGGGGCTGCAGGTCCTCAGTGGAGGAAGAGCAGTATCAGGGCAGGCAGGAGCAGCTCCATCCCTCCTGCCCGCAGCGCGGTCCCTGGGCACGGTGCCCGGCTGCTTCCTCCCTGCTCAAAACAAAACAAGAGCTGCCTCTAGCGGTACCGGGGCGCTTCGCGGGGCTCCAGGAGAGGAGCTCCTTCCCGGGCCTGCCTTGGGCACTGCTGCCTGGCTGCGATGTGTCCCCACCACCCACCAACCGCACGAGAGGGACCCCACGGCTCCCCTTCCCATCCACCACCAGCATCCCCCTTTGTTGTCCGCATTTCCCTGTTCCCCGGCATGGTAACTGCCCCTCCTGCCAGCGCCACTGTCAGCCCAGATCCCGGCTCTGAGCTCACCCGAGTGTTTCTGCTGTTTGCATTCAGCTTGGTACGTAAAAGCCTTGACCCAGGCTCGCATTCAGCGAAACGAACCAAAAGCCTTGGGCTGCTGAGATGAGAGTGGCAGCAAAGACACACCTGGCACTTTGCTGCGATGCTCCAAGGACAGTTCTGATTGCAAGCAAAGTGTGGGTGCTCACAGGCACAGAGACATCAGCAGGGATGGCTGGCAAATGGTAAGGCACGTGGAACAACACGTGGGCTTCTTTCCAGGGGTGGCTTCACTGGTACACAGGGAAATGTCAGGGACTGAAGAGAATTGGTCTCCCTCCATTGGCCCCATACCTGGGGTTAACGCTCAGCCCTCAGCACTGTCCCCCTCACACCCTGACTGTGTCCTGTCCTGCCTCCAGGCCAGGCCAGAGGATGCTGGAACATGCTCTGGCTGAGAGCTAAGAGATGGGGCAGCTCATCAGTACAACCTGTCCCAAGGTGCTATCTTGGACTCTCCCAGACACCAAACTCTGTTTTCTCTTATACAACCACTCTCCATGACAAACCTTCACCAACTGTCTTCTTACTTCACCTAGAGAACTAGCAGACAGAAAACCTCATGGTCCCTTTGCAGTTCCCCCCAAATGGCCTCTCCCAGATGCAGCTGATCCTCTGCACTTTCCTCTCTGTTCAGAGCAAGTCAAGTGATGTAAGATTTCCTTGATCACACACCTGCTTTATACTTCTGTGTTTCAGGGATGAGCAACTAGACCCTAAGGCTTCAGAAGAAGGCTGAAAATCCTGGAAATGTGCAAAATGAAATGCAGGGAAGAAGACAATCAGATGGAGGTGAATTGACATCTAGGGCTGACACTCCCAGCCCAAACTCACAGTAGAAAGATGACTGACCTGTGCTCTCTGCTGCCAGTCAAGGAGGTCACTGTGGTTGAGGCATGACGAGAGAACTGCCATTCTCTGTGACCACTAATGGCATTTGAAGCACTGCATTTAAAAATGATGATAAAGGTAATCAAACTGCCAGGAAAAAAGACAGATGGGGAGCTTGCTGGAGCCAGTGAGGGGATTCCCTGCTTTCAGTTAGCAGCTATGGAACTGGAGCAAGGAGCAGGGCAATAGTGCTCTGCAAAACACTGTAGGAGGGAATACACAGATATTGAATTTGTCTCTCCTTGAGCTTCTAGACCTGTTTATGCCAACTTTAGACAACACCATTAAATATTGCAGGTTTTCCCAGGAAATATTTTGATGAGCAGAAGTCCCTGATGAGATAACAACCAGTAACTTAACTTCCTGCTGCCAAGTGCATCCTGACAGTGACTCCCCTTTCCCTACTTTCTCCTCCCTCACAAGGCTTGGATGAGGTCCTGACAGCAGGCACCACAGCCCTTACGATCTATCTGAGCTATGAAGCTCAGGGTTCTTTCAGAAATACAGGCTGCAAGAGCTGTGGCGGGGACGAAGGAAGGGGAGCAAGGACTGCCCTGCTGCAGAGCCACTGACCTCCACCTGCCTGCGAGGTCCACAGCACCTCCATCAGGTATTTGATGGCCGTGGATCCCGAGTGTATATTCAAAACCTCTTCTGCTGTTCTCCCAGTCTTGCTTTGTCATGACTCTGGCTCCCCTCCTTTCCTCTGCCTTCAGATGTTGTCTCTTTTCTCATCTTACCTTGGTGTAGTGTCACATTGGCAGCAGGGACAGCCAGCAGCCTTCCTTCCTTTGTAACACAGAGACATTCAGCGCCGAGTCTGTGGTGATACCGTATCCATGCAACCTGTGTTTCAAGGATTGTGTTTGCTTTATTTCTGTGGATTAAAAAATAAAAAAACCCCAAACCAAACCCAGTAAGAAAACAGCCTTACTAAAAAGTGTTCTAGCAGTTAATTAGTTTCAACATTCCAAGGGCTGCTGCCCAGCAGCTAAAAATCATCGTGTTTGAATGGTGAATTAAGTCAGCCAAGCAATAAATCTGAGCAACAGAACAGTCCCTTTTGCTCAGAGTTCTCTTTTCCCAAAACACTGAGAAATGGCTTTTTCTGAGAGCCCACAAGGTCATCAAATTAATAAAGCATTTCAAGTAATCTGTGGAAGTGAAGTGACACCCTGCTGCAAGAGATTTGCTGTTAAAGCCAACTCTCTGTAACGGATTGTGATGCATATAGGATTTCCAAAGCAAACCTGTCCTCTAATTTAGGACAGTTGTCCAAACTCCTTCATGTCTGTTCTGGTCTACTGTCTTCTTCCCTAGTCATTATTTAGGAGAGTTAAGATTGAGAAAACCTCACAAAAGGTGAAAAAAAACCCCAAAACAAAACACAAAAAACCAAAGAAAACTTGGAATTCTCCCACTGATCAGATGAGATACTCTGAGATACTCTGAATATTTCCATGCAGGAAAGTGAAGACACCAAGGAGGGAAAGAAAGTGAAATGCTGAAAATATCTTCAGATAATGGTGGAACAGGCTCGTGTGCTTTGCAGGGTCTTTTTTCCACCCCCTACCAGGTATAAATATGAAGCAATCACAGAACTGCTGCACCCGAAATACTGGAGTTACCTATCTGACAGGAACAGGGGCAGGGACTGCTGGCTGCCAGCACTGGTGTGAGGGGCCTTTCCATGATCCACCACAGTTGGACAACAAGAAGGTCCAAGGCCCAAGAAGCAACACTCATACACACAGGCATCAAATAAACAAAATGACTTTGACTTTCAGTTAAATTCTGCAGGCTTGGCCTCAGCACAGAATGACCTATGCAGGCATGGCAAGCACATAAGGCCAAGTATTGGTCCCTGCTTTATGCCACCCTCCAATTCCTTTCCTGCACGTTTTGGGTGGCCACGATTTGGGCTACAGATGTAGCAGCAGCAGGCATGGAAAGAAGGAGATGGGTGATGCATTTAGAGATGCTTGGGGGCAGATAACAGGGAAATCTTTCCAGTAAGTCAGGATAGTTTAGCAGGAGAACAGATTGCCTGGGAGATACATCTCTGCCAGTGGCTGTTTTTAAGACAGGACAGACATCTATGGCTGAGAGCATGTCCTGGGTGGCCTCTCATATTCCCTTCATACCCGGGGATGTTCTCAGTGTCCTGATCTTTAGAGGAAGAGAAAGTAGCATGGGACACAATTTTCACTTTCAGCTCTTGCAGATGGTCCATAACAGGCCTTACAGCAGAGCAGGGAGAAGGGAAGGCGGGGTAGGAACTCCAGCTTTCTCCAGCTCCTTCAGTGGAAGTTTGTGTGATGGCAGCCTGTCCCTTAAAGCTGAACACTTCTCCCCACTTTCCACTGAAATGCCTTTCTGCAAGCTTGTATTACACTTGGAGCCATTTAATATGAAATATATATTTAATAACACAGTAGCACGAAGAGGAACTGAATAGGACAAACATAAAAAAGAGCTGGCAGTAGCCTCTGCAATATTGTGTCCACTGGGTCCTTTCTTCATGAAATCCTAGCCCAGCTTTCATTTGCCTTTGATTTACTTAGTACAAACTCCTTGAGACAGTCTCCAGTGCATTTATACCTGCCATGATCACGGTGCTGAACTCCAAGGGGTGTGTTCATCCCTCTCCAGCGTCTGACCACGGCTGACATCCAAACCCAGCAGCGCACACGACCGTGACTCCAGCCTCTGCAGGCTCATTGACATGCAACAGAGCCCCCAGATCCCATATGGAGCATGGTTGCAGATGGATGGACATATGTGGATCCGTGTGCATCTCCGCTGATGGAAACGTCCCAGCACAGCCGTAGCGCTCGAGTGTGTGGTTTGCATTTGGGGCAAGAGAGAATTTTTCTCCCATTAAATAAATAAAATACGTTCTGAGCAACTTGGGATAAAGCCATTCTAATCCTTTTATCCTTTCCAAAGGAAAATGATTCCATATTCAGGGCACTGTGCAAACAATTAATTAGCCTAACGAAAATGAAAGGCCTAATTGCTCAGTATTATTACGCTCATTGGCATCCAGGCGTGACCAAAGAATAGGCATTGTCTTACCAGGGATAAAGTACAACTTTCCTGCTTTTGGGGCTTTTTTGATATTTGAACATCTAGCAGAACAATTTTTTTTTTTTTTTGAATCATGCTGTAATTCTCACTTCCACATGCAAAAAAGCTGGCAGTATTTGGAGACATCTGAATGAGCTGCTAAACAATAAAAGAAGAGAAGAGGAGAGAGACCCAGCTGGTGTGAAATGACCTGGCTCAGTGAAAAGTCGATAAAGCTGTAACTTGCCTGAGTTGAATGACACTGTGGTGTCTTCACCGTGTCTCCAGCTGGAGACTTGATGCACAAAAGTGCTGCAACATTAAGAAAAAATGTATTTTTTAAAGGAGCGCACATAAAATTGAAGTACAATCATCCTTAATGCAGCTCCCTTTTCAGTGATCTGCTGTTACCAGATGGAAAAGTGCTTTAAATGGATGCAGATGAATTTGTTCACTGTGCATGGGATCATGAGGGGTCAGGTTACAGGAACTTTAAAAAACTGAACCTTTATCATTCATGCATCTCTCATAACAAGGAGACAGAAAGCATATGCTGACTGAATATTGACCTAGCCTGAGGAGTATGGGCCTAATAATTCTTCCTTTAAGCAGCAGATTCTCATGGGAAAATCCCCAAGATTCAGCTTTAATTACATTACCTGCCTTGTGCAGAGACTGGCAACCAGAAACTATTCTTTAAAAACAGTGAGGGTGCAATCTGCTCTCATTCACACTTGCACAACCCCACTGACTGTGTTCCACAGGGTTTCTCTGTAACCCAGAGCAAGTTGGTGTTTGGGGCAGGGGAACACAGTTTAAACTTAACCAAGGGCACTTTGTGTTTCAGGGTAGCAGAGCTGCAGGACGTGCCCACACAGAAGACCCCCATTATCACGCAGTATCAGATGCTCATGTTGGAAATGTGGCTTCTCAGTGTAACCAGTGGTGCCAGGTGAGCCTTGGGATCATCCCCTGGCAGAGTTTAATACTCTGAATTGATTGCAAAGGGATCGGGAACCCAAGCCTGGCCACCAAAACGCAGTGGGATGCCCCTTCCCACGTGAAAAAGGTAAGAACAGACAATACAGGTTTGTGGCTGAAGGTCACTGCATTTTGCAATGTGAAATCAAGAACACACAGATCTTCCTGAAACCATTTCATGCCTGTAAACTGTTCATTTATGCAGCTGGGAACGATTATTACAGATGTTGTCAGGGCTTGAGACACAAAAACATGACAGACACAAAGATGTCATAGCAGGAATGGTCCGTCAGATGACTGAATATCCCAGCAACCTTTGTCAGGATGACTAACAAACATTCTGCTGAGCTCAATACAGCTGCTACTTAACCTTGGAGAGGCAGGCACTCCTTACTCGTAAAACATAAAATTCCACCCAAACAAGTTTTTTCTTTTTAATTTATTTTGAAAATTTACCAATTCATTTTATGAAAGTATGAAATCCTACGTGGTTACATCAAACAGTTACATTACAATCCAGGTAATACAAAGAATCACTACAAAGTTAGTTTTAGGTACTCTTGGATAACAAGTAGAGTTTATGTTATTTAAAATAAAAGTCACAAAGAAGAGAAAAAAATAGCCTCGTGATTGTCAAAGACTTTAGTTTAAAGCAAGGAAACCACAGCAGACTCTCCTCGTCCTACAAAAAGTTAAGAGAGAAACACTTTCAACGTTAATGTTTAATCAGATTCATCAAAGAAATTTAAGTGCACATATCTACTCTCAGAATAACAAAAATAGTTCACAAGTTCTTTGGAAACCAGTGCCAAATTGCATTCTCTGGAAATCACTTTTACTGTATAACATCACCATCGTTCTTGCTTCAGATGCATAAAAATCCTGTAAAACACACCAGAGTTCCAAATCAGCTCTAATTGAATTCAGTGGGAGTAGGATCAGTTCCTACATGCAGTAAGTACTCCTGATATACTGAAATCTCTTACAAAACCTCTTTCCCAGGAATGAAATTATTTAATGAGCTTTGCTATCCAGCAATTGACACTGCAACTGCATTTCTGAGGATCTTCATGCACCTTTATTCCTCTCCATCAGCAACAGGACACACAAAGACACCAGGTAACTGTGCTTAGTAAGAACTTGGAGCTATGTAAAGTATAAAAATCAAAGAACAGATCAAATTAACCTAGAAACTGCTCTCCTGACACCCATCTGACACACCTCCAGTGTCATTCCGCTGCCACTTCTGATGAGACATCTGTCAATCATAACTGCTTCTTAGGAAGCAGTTAAATGGACCTTAGATTTTGTAGTGGCATCTCTCGTTGTGTATGTGTAGTTTGGGGCTAAATATCCAATATGCTACTGCTGCATATCATGCAACAGTTTCACAGGAGCAGAGAGAGCCACTTATGGGAAATAAGGCAGGTGCAGGTACAATTCTGATGGCCTCTGGCACAAAGGAGACTCAAACAAATCAATCTCTTGTAGCCTTCATGTCTTTTGAGTAGGACATCCTAGAGGGTGCAAACCCCCAAATCTCCACCCACACATGTGCAACAAACCTGCAGAACTTGTAGTACAGAATTGAAGCCAGTAGCATCTTAGCAGGGCTTCTGAGAGAACTAGGTATTTATTCACAGAGTGTTTTTTAACACTGATCGCCTCGAAGAACTTAAAGAAACCAGACAGCTTACACAAAACTATACAAACTTTTCACCTGGACATAAAGTGCCATCAAACTATGGAAGCAAAAAAGAAGTTACTGTTGAGAGCAGCAGCTACTCTAAGTGTCTGCAGAAGGCTTTATTCCCCTGAAGCAGATAAAGTTTGCTACAATCCAGGAAATGGCACCAAGCTGGTGGGAATGCTACTATAACCAAGGCTACCAATTTCCTTCCTTCGAAGGAAACGAACACCACTCTTACCCGACAGGCCAAAGGCAACTAGGGTGCATTTACTGGTGGCTGACTGCAGGACTTTCCCCAGAAGGTAGTTTAAAATGGTAACAGATGCTGTCATTTCCCCCTCTCTGATATGATAACTATAATTTGTTCAGAGCATGAATTACCACAGGTGGCCCCACCCTGCTATTACCACTGTGCCTGCTTGTTTTCTACTTCTACTCATGTAAATCTAACGTCAAATCCTCTTAAGAATCCTGAGCAGCCGTCCAGAATCACTTGTTCAACTGACATTTCTGTAATAATAAGGAAAGAAAAAAGAGTTGTGGGAAATTAAATGGCGCTCCTGTTGCCAAGTTGTTAAAATTATATGGCAATATGCTTCCAGTAGTTGTAAGAAATTAATTTGTGGAGTGCTTACAAGCTTTACATCTACTAAATCTCAACAGGATAGAAAATGCTATTTAAATGATGCAACTTACAAATGTTAAGGAGAAAAAAAAAATCAGCACCAAAGAGTGAAAGAAGAAACTAGATTCTTGTGTGCCCTCCGATTCCTGGAAGCTGGATCTCTACAGCTGAGGAAGCCATGTGGAAGATCCTCGGTAAAGTACTTGTGTGTTATGTCAGCACCTGCACCTCTCCCTTCTGCCACCCTCTTCAGTGGATAAGGCTGGGCTCCACCCTATAAACTCCACACTGTAAACAGGGGCTGGTGGAGCTGTTTGCCAGCCCCTCCACCAGCCACTCTCTCTGCCACTGCCTCCTGACAGTACTAGCCAGAGCAGAGCAAGTGTCACTACTTTTTACCTGCTTTCCTATAATGCTCAGAAATCATAATGCTCAGAAAGAAGTGCCTGAGACACCTGTCTGGAGATGAGTTTATTCATTAGTTATGCCACTATGTTACTACTGTCGTTCATTTCTCACAACTATGTCAAATACAATATAAAGCTTTGGATTTTTCTATAGTGAGTGAAATCAAAGCAAAGTCAAAAGCCAGGCAGTGCTGGCAGTGCTGTTACTGCTCCATTCTGCAGGACAGAACCAGGGTAAGGCGCTTTGGCATCAGCACCAAGTTTAAGCAACAAGCTTCTAGAGTACGTACAAGTTTCCTGCAGGTGCACAGAAAACTGAAACCCCCTGGTTGTTCTCCAAGCTGCTTTGAAACTACAGCAATTTGTTTAATCCAGCAGCAGATCCTGGTACTTTTCCTACGTACAGTACATTTTGATAGCAACACAGAAGCACGCGACGCGAAACAGATTTGTTCAAGCTCACCACGGTTCTGATGGGCTGCACACACCAAGAGGCAACTCAAAAAGAGCACACAACTCGAATCATCAGGACAACAACACTGACTCAAAGGAATTTTGCCTCAACTTTGTGAAGAAAGAAATAATTCACAAAGGAAAAGACCTTATTGCAAGTTGTACTGCTCAGCTTGGCCACTTCTAACACAGATCATAAGTATCAGAAGCTACCAAGGAGACAAGGACAAAGAATTCCTGTTTTGTAACTCTGTTAAGTACAGCAAGCCTGCTTTAAAAATAAAAGCCCTCGCACAATATTCCAAGTGGCCTCTTCTAACAGCCTTAAATCGTTAGATCAACACTGACAGGAAATACAGATTTCAGAACTAGTTCTGGCACCTTGCAATTTGGAAAACTGTTGTGCACGTGGGACTGAGGCAGCTTGTTTGCAGACCCCTTTCTCACAGTATCTTTGGGTCACCCCAGCTTCCTTCACCCCCCTCGCATCGCTGGACTCAGCAGGTGCCTTCCTCAGAAGGCGCCAACTGGCAGCTGTCGTGGGACACGGTGTCGATGCTCTGCACCTCGGACTGCGGGTGGATGGACACCTGCACGGCGATCTCCTGGCCCTGCTCGCTCACGGAACCATCGTCGGAATCCCCGGCTGGGGAGTCGCTGCGCTTCATCTCCGGGTTGACGGGGAATATGGCAGCCTGGGCACCGCAGCCTTGGGACTCTTTGTCCTCCTTGCCGACTTCATCGGGGTCATCAACCCGCACAGCCTCGAAGATCTCCTCCATGAACGCCCTGCAGTTAAGGATCAGAGGTGGAAGGGGAATGCTTCTGGCAAGCTCTTCGATGTACCGAGCAAACTCCATGGTCTTAAACTGAGTGACTTTGGCCAGCTCCAGCGTTTTGGCAGATGTAATGATAGGGATACGCTTGGCTATCTCAAAAGCCTTCTGAAGCTTCTCAGCCCCTTCCGTCCTGAAGAACTCATTGATCGCCTTCTCTGTCTTGCGGAGGTGGCTGCTCATCATGCACAGACGGGTTATGTTCAAAATGAGGGTGATGGCAAAGGCAACGAGGCACACAATCATGTAGTAGATACTCATGTCTCCTGAGGTGAAGATAACCCTCAGAGTGACTGTGTAATACAAGGTCTCATTATGGTTAATGCCTGCACACGTGTATCGGCCCCGGTCAGCAAAGCTGACCCTTGTGATGTTAAGTGAATTATCAGCAATCCTCCACCGGTCACCTGGAGATTGGAAAGAAATAAACCAAGCTCATGAAACAAAAATCATTGGGTAAACTACATATGTGCTGTTTGCTCCATCAACAGGAGTCAGAGCTTGGCAGTAAGCAGCCCACTTCTAGCATAACACCAACAGTACACCAAGCACTGCAGTGTCCTTTTCATGCTTGTGATACAGAAAGTCATAACCCATTTACCAATCCTACTGCTTAATGGTAAATTATACTGCATGCTACACTGGATTTTCCTCCTTCTCTCATCTGCACTCTCTAGTGTGCTTCTGGATTGCCAGCTTTTCCTGACAGGGATCCCAATTCTTAACTTGGGCTTCTGTTAAGAGACTGTCCTCCATAAAGTCTAATTTTCCATACATTCAGAATCAAAAGTCAACTGACCCACGAGAAAGATCACTCTGTAAATGGCTCTGCTGGCAAAAGAACCCAGGATTTTCTTGAGATGTGGTTTTCTGCTGAGCATGCAGTGCTGACACACAAAACCCAAGTAAAAGAAATCAATACCAGAAGCTTTATACAGCATTTGCTGTGCGCTTATAACTTAGGGGGAAAACTGTTCTCATAACTCATTCTTCTAATTACTCTACTTTGAACTATTTTCATAACTTATTCTTCTAATTACTCTACTTTGAACTAATCTCCAGATGGCATTATAACTACAAAAAGGTTACCGAATACTTAAGGCAGAAAAGATGGCCTCCAACAAATCCTATCAATTAGTTTGATGGTCTTCATTAATACTAATAGAGAAAAACACATGCATCTCTAAAACATATTTTTTAAATTAACAACTACAGGGATAGTAAGAGCCAACAGCTAGAAAAATATACTCCCCCTCAGTACAAGAGGGTTAAATAGCATGTATTGCATTGTTGGCCATTACATACTGTGGTACTTTCCACAGTCTCACTGGTGGTTAAAGCAGAAAATAAACACACTAAGTTACCATGCTTTAAAATATCCTGTAACGAAATCAAAGCACCGACTGCCAGCTGGAAGAGGTCACAAGTTGTGGACAACTGTGTTTAATTCGTGTGTTTGGAAAAATATAATCTAAACCAGAGCAGTAATAAATAAAAACATCAGTTAGTGTCTGGTAAGGTGCAAACTCATTTCTTCTGTATTGAGTGATTCTGTGGGGCACCAAAGCAGGATGGATGGACTGGGACAGAAGAACTTAGGTATATCTTACAAGCAAAGAGTTTTGTCTTGCTTTCTCCTTGTTTCCCAACTGTAAAAATGGAAGGATAGGAAGAGAAAATTATAATAAAGCCCCAGAGGTTTCCAGGTACTGTATGAAAAGGGAATACTGAAGGACAGCAAACAGCAGGAAAACTCACCATCTTGCTGTTCAAGCAGGTGTCCCCTGGAGTTATACCAAAGGATATGTTCATACTGGCTGATGTTCACTTTACATTCAATTAAAATACTGGTCCCCTCTTTGGCTATGATATCATGGTGTGCTGGAGAATTTATTAAAGCTTGAGACACTGCATGAAGTGATGCATTGAAAGACCCAAAAGCAACTGTCCTGTTAAAAGCTACATTTTCCACTGTAAATCCAACTGAAAGATCAGCACTAACAGTCAAAATTAACAGGCAGTAGCTGAGCTTCATGGAAAGCTAGTGAAAATTCTTTTTTCATTTAATTTGGAGAAATGAGGTCGTATGATATTAAGCTGTCTGTATTGCTCTGAGATAGGAGAGGAGGCTCCTGATTTGTTCTGTGATGGAGAACGTCTTGGATCCAAATGCACTTTCGAGAGCATCAATATTTGGAGTGGAAACTGGAAGTCCAACTGGAAAAAAAAAAAAAAGGCAGTAAGTTTATTAATGACAGCAAGGTTACAGCATATTCAAATTGCATTTCCAGTAAACAGATTTCGATTAGCATAATACAAACTGTCAGCTGAGAGGTTCCAAATCAGAGCTGTGCTCAGAACACAGTAATGAAACGAGGGTAAGAAGGCATTAGCCCAGCCTCCAGTCCACTAGATGTTCATCTTCCCAACCAAATAAATAATCTCAGGAACAATAATCATTAAGGGGAAAAAGGTTTTTAAAAAAGAACAAATTGTTCAGACTGCTGGAAATGCATAATTATCTTTAGAAGTGCTTTCTTAATGGAGGAAGAAAAGTGAGAAAGAGGATGTAATTTCTGCCTCCCTCCCCACCAATATCAAAGTGCTTTTAAGCCCTGGTTTTCTAAATCCAGTCTTTCATTTACAATCCAGAAAAAAGCCAGAGCACACACATACACATCTGACTTTTCGCATTTATACATCTACTTACTTGATTTTAGAGGCACAATCAGTGTTAGATGACTTAATACTACATAATATGCTTATAATTTCTTAAGAAAGCTCTCGGTAGCTATAAAACTACAGAGAGGAAGTCCCTTTCTGCTCATCAGGATACTGCTGTCTGAAAATACTTCCTTTTTTGCAATCTCTCTTGCTGCTGCTGCATTTTCTAAGTCTGCTTCTTTTTATTCTTGTTTGTTTTACAATGATCTCCTGTTGAAAATCTTTTACTTTATGTTGCTAAATCTCAGCAGTCATATCTCCTTCCTCATCTTCTCTACCCAAATTTCATAGCAAATTAAAAAACTGTTTTGTCTAGGGAAAGATTATCTTCATATTAATGTGCACATAAGATATTTTAAGACATCAGGCTACAGCCTTTAATTTTATGTCTTTTGCACACAAGGATTTTCCTCTCTTACAAGACAGAATAAACCAACTTGTAACAAAATAAGATGACACTGATAAATCTGTAATCAATTTTTCCGGCTGCTTGATTCAAGAAAACTTGTAATCCAATATGTGTTCCCTGAAGCTATAATTCCATCTCGACTGCTCCCTAAAAAAAAAAAAATTACGAAGTACAGAAGCCACAAGCCCAAATGTTATCCTAAAGAATATCTCACTTCATACCATTGACTGTGTGACTTCAAATTTATCATCCTTTCTTCTACCAAGAACAGATGCTGTAGAACCGATTTTATAAATATCACAACAGAAATGAACATATTTTCTTAATAAATAATGCAGACACTTCTCATCCTTCCAGAATCATCACTAGTTATCACCACCTAAAGCACTTATGAAAAATAATGAAATATACATAAAGCCAGGTGATTTGTACTAATTGTCTTTTATCAGAGAAAATCCAGGCATGCTCAAGAAAGGGAAATTATGCTGATAAGATGCTATCCAGACTAGGAATTTTTTTCAGTTAATTTGTCGAAGGTCAAACCAGATTCCAGACTTGACATCTGATGAGAAACGTGTTATCTGACCCATTTCCAATTCTGTTGCAGCTATTGCCAGAACCAGTTTAACAAGGAAGGCAAAGAAGACAGCTGTGTCCAACTCTCCTTCAAGCTTGACTAACCAACTCACCCCCTGAATCCCGCAAGAGAAACTGGAAAACAGGCTCTCTACTTGTTCTTCTGTAAACAGAAATCCCTTCATCTGCCCTCTTCTTTTTTTTTTTTTTTTTAAATCATTGGCTGCACTCTGTTTTCCATCATGCCTTTTGTCCTTTCATTTGAGACCAGAGTTGAGAACTCAATTATACCATTGTGCTGAAGAAGCTACTTTCCTACAGCTAAACAGTTAAAAACAGTACCAAGGGCTCTTTCATTCCTATTTTTCACCAGCTACGCTTTGGGGAAAGTGTTTACTGAGTCCTGCTGCCTCCAGAGAAGAGCATCCCATCCACAGCAATGGCACAGGTCTGAAAATGATGCAATACTGAGGCTGCTGTTGATCAACAACTATTATGCTGTTTGAAGGAGGGGTTTTAACCTTCTTTTTTTAGACCCCTTGTGTTTTCAGAGCATTTCTGAGCCTTCAGAAGGCTGCTGACAACAGACCTGCTTATTTTGGTAACCTTGTGCAGATTGCTTAGAGGCAGGCTGAGGACTACGAGTGGTTTGTGGACCACTGACATTTGAATTGCTGGAGCTGCTGTTTGAGAGTCTGTCACAGCTTGTGGTGGCAAGTGAGACGCTGCAGTCACAGATCTTGAGCTGACATCATCCCACGACCCAGCTGCCTTCAGCTAAAAATGCCACTGCACTTAATGGCTTTTGCATGCATCAGACCTGACTTCACAGCACCTGATGCAGTTACAACTTTGCAGTAAAGACAAACCCTCCTCTTCAGTCTGGAATCGCAGGCACATAATAACTTACAGTCTTCTAAAACAATAACCTCCAAACTGATACTTTAGATTTATTAGAGAATAATTCCAGTGCCTCCTGTACTTTGCCTGTGCTATTGAAATTTTAAATTATTAAATTTAAATTGTTAGATTTCCAAGTGTCTGTGACGCTCCTCCTAAAACGACATTAGGAATCTCACTCAATTATTTAACACAAGAAATATTCAGCAACATTTCCCCTCATAAGAATAATTATCTTCAGTAATTGCATATGCTCTCCACTATACTTGCACTGAGCCTGCATAATGTATAAACCATTGGTGATGGGTCATTTAATTTTACTATTAAATTCTTCGAGGTCTGATTTATTAAAAATTGTTTGTCTTTTGGAAAAGCCATTATTGCTAAGCAGACAATGATCTCTCACTGCTGAGTGCTGGGAACAATAAAATGATTTGCAAAATCCATATTCTTCAACCATTGCACTTATGCAAAACAGATGCTGGAGCTGATAAAGAACCCAAAAAGGATAAAGCATGATCAGTGCCAACATCAAAATTCCTCAAGAAAGTGTTAAGCTCAAGTGAGATGAAATGTGCAGAATAGAAACTGGCTATTTTACAACTGAACCCAAAGCCAAGCTCAACATATTTAACCTTTATTAAACCATAAGTTGTGACAACAAATAGCAGTGGAAAGATAAAAATCTGTGATGCATGAGCTTGTATGAGTCATCCTTGGCTCTTACCCTGAAGAAGTGTATTCGTGTTTAACTCAGAGCACTCTAAGTAGTCCCACTGAGGTCAGTGGAAGTACTGGTAGTACTTAAAATTACACACATTTATATGGCACTGCAAAATTGGGGCCCAAGAGGTTGCGAGTTATACGGCTTTACATTCACTCCTTACAACATCGTTCCATACGTGGAGTAACGTGGAGCAATAAACCGAGACACACCTGACAGAGCACAGGCTGCTCTGACCGACTGACACTTCTGACACGTGATGTGGAAACGAGTTTTGGCACTTGCAGCATGCTCACTGGTAACAGTGCACACAGATGGATCCAAATGGATCGCTCCAGCACGGAGAACACCCTCCTGCTCGCACCGTGACGCCTTGCAGAAATACCATTTGCAAGGCCCCTCTGACCCCCTGTCAAACCAGGGAGATGCATTTGGCAGAGCCCTGCACATAATAACTCCTGGGAAGTTTATGAAAACAGACAGCACGGTCTTGACAAAAGCCATTCCGGGTGCTCCCAGTGCAGGAGAGGGCACAGGCAGGGCTCACCCTCTGCTGGCGCCAGCCAAGTCTCTGCAGGGGAGCAGCAGCACCCACAGCCCAAAATCCAACCTAAGGAGCAAATCCACAGGAGACCAGGATCTCGCACCATCTCGCAGTTGATGGGATGCGGTGTTTCCCCGTCTGCATCCCTTGGCTGCCTGACCCCTGTCACGGGGGTCACTCGCCACGGACACGGCATTGGCTGAGCACCAGAACGGGCTCTTTTGCTCCGTCAGCTAAAAACGATCGGGCACCAAGGCCCACAGAACAGAAACCCACAGCCCAGCCCTGCGTGCTCCAAGTTCACTCGTGGAAAATCCCTGCTCCTGCTGGGCTGCTGGAGCCAGGGGGACACCTATCCTGAGCTGGAAGGGACCCTCAGGGACCATCGAGCCCGTCCCTTAGCCCTGCAGAGACATCCCAGCGATCCCACCCTGAGCCTGAGCGTGTTGTCCAATCGCTCCCTGCGCTCTGCCAGCTTTGGGGCCGTGACCGCTGCCCTGGGGAGATTGTTCAGTGCCCCACCACCCTCTGGGGGAAGAAACCCTTTCCAACATCCACCTAAACCTGCCCTGGCACAGCTTCAGCCCGCTCCCTCGGGCCCCGTCACTGCTCACACGGCAGAGATCGCTGCTGCCCCTCCTGTTCCCCTCACAATCAAGTTGTAACCGCCATGAGGTCTCCCCGCAGCCTCCTCTTCTCCAGGCCGAACACGCCAAGTGCCCTCCGCCGCAATTCGTGTGCCTTCCCCCCAAGGCCCTTCGCCACCTTCGTTACCCCCCAGACCCGCCCCGCTCCCCCCCCGCCCCCCCCGTGCCCCGGCCGCAACGCGCGGCGGGCCCCGGGCCCCCCGTGGCCCGGGGAGCCCCGGCGGCCCCGCCGCTCTCACCGGGACGAGGTGCCGGGCCCGTCCCGTCCCGCAGCTCCGCCGGCCCCGCCGCCCGGACGCGCTTCCCCCGCGCCGGAGCCGCTTCCGGGGCAGCGCCGGGGCCGCTCCGCGCCGGCCTCGCTGGTCTCGGTCCGCCCGGAGCCGCCGGGGGTGAGGGGGCGGCGCGGGGCGACCGAGGGGCGACCGAGGGGCGACCGAGGGGCGATCGAGGGGCGATCGAGGGGCTCTCCGTGCGCCCCCACGGGCCGGGGGGGGGGGGTGGGGTGGGAGGGGGTTTGCGGGGCCGGCGGTACCGTGAGGGGCTGGAGGCGTCTGGGGCAAGAGTCCCGCGGGGGGACTCGGGGGAACACGGGGGTGCCCCTGGTGCCGTGGAGCCCGGGCTGCGGGGGTGGCGGCGGTGGCCGCTGTGCAGGGTCCTGGGTGTGGGTCCCCATCCCGCTCCCGGGGCCGCCCTTCGCTCGGAGCCATCGCACTCTGCGGCCGGGCTGCCTCAGGGCTGACAGCTGGTGTGGCACCGGGGGGCTCCGGGGGCTCGGCCTGGCCCTGCCGGCGGGTCCCTTCGCCCGCGGCCGGTGCGGTGCTGCCGGGGGAGGGACAGGTCGGCCCGGGAGCAGCCCCGCTCTCGTGGGCTCGCCATCCCCGATGTGCAGCATCTGGGTGGCACCTGGAGCACGTTTCGGGTTCTGGGGGTGTTAATGCCCTGGCAAAACCCAGCCTCAAATACAAAACGTGCCCCAGTGTCTGCCTCCCTACCTGCTCAGCTCCCTGACAGCTGCCCCCGTTTGTATCCTGCACTCCTCAAAGCAGCCGTCCCAAGCAATTTGTTTTCACTTTTATTTTGGTGGAGCAAGTCATGGACTTACATTATCTGAGGACCTTTTGTACCTTCATTTGTTTTTCAGAGTTAGCAACCTGGTATTTTTCCTGCGGAGAGGGTGTGTCAGTTAGATAAAGCCACGTGTTCCTGTGGGACTTTAAACTTCGAAGTATGACATTTCTTATAGCCAGATGTAGTTTGGTGTACAGGCTTGCTTAAAAACATAATCTGTGCGTGTGGGTACGTGTGGCAGCATTGTTGTCTTTAATTATTTAAAACACAAATTTGACGCTGTTGAACTAGTGTCAAGGTGTACAAGGGAGTAATTTTTTTATCTGCTTTGCTTCCTATGGGTGTTAATAGTCATGTCTGAGAAAGGCAGTGGTGAAAATCTGAAAGAAGAAACCTCTCATGAGGAAGAAAATGAACAGAAAGCAGAGGAACTCGGCTCCTCTGAGAGCAACGAAGAGAGAGAGAAAGAGCTTGAGACTGTGCCTGTGACTCGGAAAAGACCTGAGCCCAAGCCCCCAAGCCAGCCTGATGCCACAGAGAAGCCCACAGCTGAAACCACCAAGGTATGTTCCTGTACTTGCTTGGAATAATGTGACTTCACATTTTATGTCCTTGAGCACGGGAGAATTTGGAGCATAAACCCCACTCCTCTTTGAAAATTCACATTTGCTGTTCCTCTGGAAAGAAGGAGCTGCACAAAAGTCGCACGTCACAGACTGCTTTTGTTCCTCTCCTCACCATAATACCTGCATCATTCTTCTGTTTTACTTCATTAAAGGTCTCAGATTCTCCTGCAGTTCAGACAGGGTGGGGCTACTGGGGAAGCTGGGGGAAATCTCTTCTGTCAACTGCATCTGCTACTGTAGCTACTGTAGGTAAGGCTCTTGCTGGTGTTTGATAAATATTTTAATCATGTTTTGTGTCTCAAGCTAGTGCTTTAGAGCTTGTTTCCAGAGAAGGGGATTTCAGTTATAGCAGCCATTATTGGAAAAATGTCAGGAGAATTGTTCAAGTAATGGGGAAGGCTTGTACCAAAAGGTACAGTGAGATTAAGGAGATATTCACAGCCAAAATTACTTTCAAGTTTTTAAGGTGTTTGTGTAATTTTCAGCTGGTATTTTAAACTGGTATTCAGCCAGTATTTACAACCTGATTTGAAAGCTGAGATAAAACCTTGGTTCATTACATTGGTAGGCAAGCTGGATAGGAGGAGGTTTTAGTACTGAGGAAACTGTTTTGAACAGGAGGAATCCAGAATAATAAAAAACAATATTCAGCTTGAATCCTGTTTCTGTTCTGATTTCTGTCTTCTCTAGGTCAAGGTATTTCAAATGTCATAGAAAAAGCAGAAACAACCCTTGGGATCCCCAGTCCTAGTGAAATCTCTTCAGAGTCTGGAGATACTACAAGAGGTCAGTTTTTACTGCATAAGATCAACCCTGAAATATTTTCCATAACAGAATCAGCCCCTAAATAACACCACCTTACTTTTCACCTTGCATATTGAGACCAATAATAAATTAAAATAATAATTTATTGCTTAGTTGTGTTAGCTCTGAAAAGTAGTTAGGAAAATAATCCTAATTGTAGACTTGCTCCTGGCTGACACTTGGTGTCTGTTGATTCTCCCCACTCTGCAGCTGACAGGATCTTTTTTTGGAAGTGAGTAACCTAATTTTTTGCCTTCCAATGCAGGAAGTGAGAATCCTGGTGCAGCTGATGATGGCAGCTCCTTTCCTATTGCTGGGGCTCTTGAAGTTTTATCAACCATCTCTACTGCTGTCCAAAGCACAGTAAGTGAGTTGGGAATGTGGGAGGAAATGGGTTTAAGAGAGCTTTGGGGTTTTGACCTTTCATCTGAAATACTGTGAGATGAAACTAACTTTGATGTTTGTGGGATGAATGGTGAGAAACTGTTCCAACCTTCAGAAAACCTTTATCCTGCACCTTGCTTCTAACTGGCACCTAATGTGTAAGATATGTTGAATTTTGATAGTTCTGTGTTAAATGTTGATACATAACAACAAAAACTAACGGTGGACTGTGCAGAGCTGCATTTCCATGCATTTCACCTCTGGACTCTGTCATCTCTGCTCCCTTCCTTTGGAGTATTCGGGTAAATGCAGGGTCAGACTCATTCCTGGAATAGTTCCACTGATTTCCACAGAACTGTCTAGAGATGAAATCCATTCTCCTTTTCAAAAACCTCTGTGAAACTAGCCCAATTTGCTTGGAAATCAGCTTGCTTCTGTGACCATGAGAAATGCACTTCAAAGGAAGCCATTACCCTCAGAAACTGCTTTTGTGATCTGCTGTCTTGTCAATTTGCCCGTGAATCTGAGAGAGCTGCAGATGGAAAGCTTGCTCCTGCTTTTAAGGCTTGAACAAAAGTTAGCAACCAAAATCCACAGGTCTAAGTGTTTTCTCACTGGAAGGATGAGAACTAAATAATTTAATGTGCTGAGAACCAGCTTGTTCACAAACTAAAAATGTATTTCCCACTAGATTGCTGCAGCTCTCTGGGTGCTGTAATAAATTGTTCGATGTTAATATGCTGTGGCTCTTTCTATGTCCTTCTGCTCTCTTTGTGATTATTAGGGCTGAATGTTAGGGTGACAAGGACCCATTTGGCTTTTTTGTGAACGTCCAGCATCACACTGTTGATATAAATTCCCCCAATTCAATTTCTTCTCCTGTATAGTCTTCTGCAAGTTTTACATGCTGTCTTCATCCAAATCTGATTCCTAGGGAAAAACTGTTATTAGTGGAGGTCTGGATGCCTTGGAATTCATTGGGAAAAAGACAATGGATGTAATAGCTGAGGGAGACCCTGGATTCAAAAAAACAAAGGGCCTAATAAACAGAACCTCTACATTATCTCAGGTATGGCAGTTCCCCATCAGCACCTCATTTGTTTCTCTCATTTCTTCTCCCTTCTTTTGCGGTCCTTTCATTAAGCAACCATTTCAGCTACTGAACTAAAAGCCTTTTCCTCCTGTATTCTGTATCTTCTGGCACTGTCACGAGGCCTCTGCTTTTCTTTTTCAGGTCTTACGAGAGGCAAAGGAGAAAGAAGAGCAGCAGACAGCTACCAAGGTTACCATGGCTACGGAGAAGAAAGCCCATTATGGGTTACTGTTTGATGAGTTTCAGGGTCTTTCGCATCTGGAGGCCTTAGAGATGCTTTCCAGAGAGAGTGAATCAAAGGTAATGGCCTTGAGCATTTTGCTTTCTATTTTGAGCTCAGCTGAGCAAGCAAAAAAAAAGATTAGAAATATGTGTAAATACATGTAAAATCAAGTCTCAGAACTTGCTATAAAGTGATGATTACACAGCTTCACTTGGACCTCTAAATTAGTATCTCATGTTTACCTTGGGAGCAGTTTGTCCTGTCCTCAGCCCCTAATGCAATTCCCTTTACCCAGCCAGCCCCAGGTGCTGCATGTCTTCAATAACTTTTCATAAGTTACTCTCCTCACACCCACTTCTTTGCTGCACTGGTCTGGAGAAGAGGAAAGTGCTGTAAGCACAGCAGAGATTGTCCTCTCTGTCTTGAGGCAGGGAGGAGGGCAGATGAGCATGCAGTTTCAGAAGTCAATCACATTTTTTTTTGTGAAAGAAATTGAGTAACTCCTTAAGAATCCATTATTACCTATCAGGGCTTCACAAATAGGTCTTTTTCCCTTTCCTCCTTCCTGTAGGAACATATCACTTTCTCATTACCGTCAATCTGTCATGTTTTTACATTCAGTGTAAACCAGTGCTGCATTTTCTGTCCTGATGGATGGATTTATGATTCTCTCTTTGGCTGTGCTGCCCCTAATTAGGTGAAATCGGTTCTAAATGCCCTCTCTGGAGAGGAGTTGGACACACTGAAGGAGGAAATGGAACAACTCAAAGAAGCATTTTCTTTACCTGAATTCTTTGAAGAAGAAGAGGAAGAAAAGAAGGGTAAGAGAGTCCCAGGTTCTGTGAGGAGAAGCTGGTTCTCACTGAAATTCTCAGTGCAGAGCCAACCAGCCCTGATCACTAGCAGTGGGTGTGACACCGAAGTTAAGTTTTTCTTTAGCTGGATGCTTAATCCTAAAGCCATCTGTGGCCAGGGGCATGACAGGCAGCAACACCTTTCATTTCTGGAAAGCTGCTGTGCAGTAATTCTGTACCAAAAGGTGCAGTAATTCTGTAGCAGGAATGATTTCTTGCCGGAGCAGGATTGGAGTTGTTTGGCTCCTGGACAGTTCATACTGACCCTGAGCCAAGATGCAAATTCAAAGAGATGCTGGGTTTCCTTGACCTGGAGGGAAAGACTGTGAATAGAGTTGTCCAACCTGTGGGAAAGCAAAAAGCCTTTTTATTTGTTTTTTAAAGGAGGGTTAGCACACAGACCAAAGGACTCAGAGGTGCCTTCACACACAAGAGCTCTGATTCTTGAGCATTACATGGATTTAAATGTAAATTTCTTGCATTGCTTTTACCTAAATGCTCATCAGGGAGGGCTTACACACCTGCACTTGCTATCGTTCAACATTTAATGTATCCTTTATATTTGCACATAATGGATCTCACATCTGCTCTGCCATATATAATAGGAGAACCAGAGGCTCTAACTGATATTTCAGGCTCTCCAAGGTGATGTGCAAGTTAGTGTGTTATAAAAGGCTGCCTGTAAAAACTAAAAAAAATAAAAAAAAAATGGAGTTACCTTAGCTACAAAACCAGAATTGAGAAGGCAAAAGCTAACCTTCAGGCACTGATGTCTCCACCTTTGCAGAACTTACCTTAGAAATTGTATTTGAAAAGACTAGCTTTGATGCATTTTTGCCTGAGGTGATGATTCAAAGAGAAATAAAGGAAACAGTTGACAGACTTGTGCAGAACTAGTTGTGCATTGAAGTTCTGCTTATTCTTGAACCTGTCCTTTGTGTGGATTCTTTAACCTTCCTTGTCCTTTAGGAGATGAGGAGTTCACAAAAGAAGTTACGGAGTTGTTTTCAGAATTGCACGTCTCGTCCAGGCCGGACAAACTGATCACGGTGAGTTACTTCTCATCTTTTAAAAGCTGGAGAGATTCCCCACAGGAACTGCTTCTCAGTCCTGCTTTGCTTGTGAAAATACCAAGTGCATAAAAACAAGCCATGTTTTAGATCCTTTGACAATGGTAGGCAAAGGAGATGGGCCTTGAACTTTATGGAACAAAATCCTGGTCTGTCATGTCTTTGGCTCTGAGCCAGCGAAGGCACCAGCGTGCCTTTGCCCCGTCACTGGGCACTTGTGGGTGGTGGCAAAGATAACCAGGAGCAGCAAACCTTCAGCCTCCACTGTGAAATAACCTGCAGTCATGAGCTGAAGCCCTCCTCTTGGTACAAAGCACTTGGTTTTACTAGGTTCAAGAGAGGAAGAATCACCTTTCTTGTCTTCATTTCACTACCCTTCAGATCCACCAAGTGGCAGCAGCATTCTGCAAACATGTTTTCAAAGCACCTCTGATAGTCTGGTTTTGCTGGTAAACTCCAGCACCTGGTGATAGAGAAATAACTGCCCTCAACTACATCAGTGCAGCCAACTCTCTACAAAGTCCTGAAGGCACTTAGTTGATCATTTGGGGGATCATTTGTCCTGGTTCTTCTCACAAGCTCAGGAGTTGTAGCTTCTTCCTTCCTATAGAGAGATCCAATAATCCATGTCTTTTGGTGTGCAGGGAGGCTTCATTCTAGTCATTAAATACTGTGGCACATCTTCATACAGGTGAGGACATCTGCTCATGAATGGATAGCACAATTCAACAATAGCCTTCCTAAAGAAGAAAAGGAGAGTGAAGAAAACCAAGAAACAGAATCCAGAGATGATGACCAGGATGCTAAAAAATCAGTAGAGGTAATGAAGGAAGAGAATATCTGACTGCAGAGTGTTTATCTGGCTGCTGAGTTACAGTTCTGATTCCCAGAGTTTATGGGTTTCTATTACTGTGCAGGTGCTGAGGTCTGAAAGGGCAGTGAGTGATAGTATGTTGTGTGAATGACTTGCTTTAAACAATAAAAGCTGCTAGTTTTTGTGTGGTATAGGGAATCTTTCTCACTCTTGCAGGATATTCATGCATTTGCCATAAGAAGCCTGGCAGAACTGACAGCCTGCTCCATTGAAATGTTTCACAAAACTGCAGCTTTGTTTCTGTATGGTCAGAAACAGGAGGTGACAGCCACAGACAGAGCCAAGTCCCTTTCACAGTGAGTGCATCCCTTAGTAAATTTATAGCATATAATTATTTACTTACTGATTAAACTGTCTAATAACTCTGCAAATCCATGCAGTGCAGGGCTCTTGAATTCTGCATGGGTGTTCAAATTTGGGAATTTGGCAGATTTGTGATGGGTGGCATCACTGTATTCCAGCAGAACTCGGCTGTCTCTTTCCAGCTTAAAGACATTTCTTGCTAAGAAGTAGGAAACCCTACTTGAAAGCTTTATGTAGTCAAGAAGAATGTTTGCCCTAAGCTTGTGCTAGTCACTACACAGACATTTAAAACATGACAAAGCAGTTGTATAGAAGTGATTCTTGATTCTCTCTTTGTTAATCATTTAGTATGCCAGATACATGAGACTGTACAATTACTGCCCAGGAGATATTGGCGTGTGTATGAAATATGCATCACTTTCTAATTCAGAAAATGACACTTGCCAGTAAAAAAAAAAAAGGCAAGTTAGTACTGTTCCTTCCATAATAGATGTGTCTGTCCCCTAAATGCTGCTTCAGTTCTTCAGCCTCAATTATTTATATCCCCTCTCTAATTTATTTGGGGAGCTTCTGAATTTTCATACACCGTTTATGTGCTCCATGTCAGTTTTTGTTTAATTTAATTTTATAAGCATAGAAACAAGGCATTTATGTTTTAGAGGAACGCTAAAAGAAAGTTCGTCCTGAGGACTTTATTTACTTCACGGTTTTCCCTCCCTTCTTCCACAGAATGACAATCATGCTGTGTAAAGAACTGTCAGCTTTCTCTAAAGAGTTTACAACGTGCTTAACAACAGCAGGGGTAAGAGTTGCACCACAGTTCCCAGGAATGAGATGTGGTTGGTTGATTACAGCCTTGGGATCTTTGCCACGAAGTGCTTTTTGTTTTGCATGTTGACAGATGCAGTGTTTTTCCTGTGAACTCGTCTTCTAGGCCAGTGTTCCCCAGATTGTGTGCTGAGCTTCTGAGTGTCTCCTGCTGCATTCCAGCCTGGCACAGAGTGTGGGTGGGAGTTGGGCCTGACAGTACTAAGGAGGAAGAGGCAAATAAGTTTTGTGATCCTATTGTGGATTTTCCAGAGCACTCAGGTGTTACTGAAGAGTGTCATTATCTCTGAATTCTCCACTTGTCCCCAGTGCATCTGAAGATGTGATGTGTGTATTCATACACGACCTGTGTTGGGCACATGCAGGTTACTTTGTCCTTATTTGCATGCTACAAGGCAGCTGAGCTTGTGGCTTAGTTTTGCTCTAGTCAAGGGAGCAGTGGTGATTTTAAACTTACTGAGGATTTAGCTTTATCTTGCTTGAAGAAATGTGATCAAATTTTCAATCAGGATAATATATGTCTGATCTCTGCAGGTCAAAGAGAAAGCAGATGTGCTTAATCCCTTAATCACTGGAGTGTTTTTGGAGGTCAGTTGTGCTAACGTTAAAACTTTAGGCTAATGGTTTAAAAATAGATGTGCTGGTTCTTTCCACTTCAGTATCCTTATGCATGCCAAGTTCTCTAACCCACGGTCTAAAATTGTGCTTACCTGTCTAATAACTTGAAAGTTTTAATAAATGTCTAGATTTGCACAGGATATGAGTTACTTACTGAAGAGTGAGCTTTATGTGGTGTCAGCTGACAGTTTCCATGGGTCAGAAGACACGTATTGAATTCAGCAGTCTGGATTTTTAGAATGTAAATGTCCAAAGTCAAACCTTAGACAAGTTCAGAAATTACCATGCAAGAGTCCCAACACTTCCTTGCCATTAAGTTGGTTCTCAATGTTTGCATAGCTCTGCAGTGTGGTAGGAAAGGAGTGTTTCACAGTGGTGTGTTCTTCCTTCCTGCCACAGTGTGGTTGTGCTTCACTTAGAAATAAACTCTATTCATCTGTTACTGAAAACAGTATCCTGCATTTAGATTGCACCTGATCTTGTTTGGCAGTTTTTAAGCCAGTTGCTTGTTTTTTGCCTAATGGCATAAATCCCCTGAAAAACTTAATATTAAATTGGTTTCTGGAATAAAGCCTTTAAAATCCAGCAAGCACTAGGCTTCTGTTTCTTCTGTGCATTAATCAATGCTGTTTGAAATGAGTATGTGGTTAGTAAAGCTGATTGGCAGTGTAATTATTCATGTGTGTATTTTGATTTTTGTTTTCACAGGCTTCAAACAGTGCTTCCTATATCCAAGATGCCTTCCAGCTCTTGCTGCCTGTACTGCAGATCTCTCTTATTGAGGCTAGAACGGAACTATCACAGTAATAAAAATCCTTCTAATTAAGAACTTTTTGACCTTCCCACTTCGTAGTTTCCGTGCTGGAGAATGATGTAATGGCTCTTATTAAAGGGAAAAAGATGAACTCTGTTCACTGCTGCAGGAATGGTGATTAAGTGCAGTCTGGCAGTGACAGCTCTTACAGCACACTGGGAGATGTGATTAGCATAGTCCAGGCTGGTGGACAACGTGACAGACTTAAAGTGCAGATTGCTTCTCTGTTTTCATGGACTGTCTGTATCTTTGCACTGAAATCTCTCTGCTGTACGTGTTAACAAGCTCTTTGTCTTCACAGTCCAGAGAGCTTCTCTAGTGCTGGAGAAAAGAGTAGCAGCTGGCTAGTTGAGAGTTAGCTAAAATCATGGTGTGATCTTTAAGTCAGACATAATTAGGTTCCTGATAGCTCTGCGCTGGTGTTGAAGTGAATATTGGTTAGGAGGTGCAAGAAAAGGCAAATATTTATGATTATGAACCTTGCAACTCCTAGGCTGGAAAGAATAGAGCAGAGAGGATTCCTAATCAAGCTGTTGTTGCTGAAGAGAAGCCCTGGCTTCCTGAAGATGTCTGTACTGACTCAGGGATGTGGCACAGAGACTCTCACCAGGGTGCTGTTTCTCATTCTCTCACAGTCTGCTTGCTTCAGCAAGAGCTGGGAAAACGCTGATCTGGCCCTAAGAATGCAGGTACTTGGCTTTATAGCAATAAATGAGAACTGGCTAAGAGAGTTTGAATTGTGTTTGGGCAATTTAATGAGAGAATTTAGCAGGAGGATTCCCCTTCTTCAATGCATCTTGACATGTCAGCCACAGACTGTTCACAAACTCACATACTGCTTTTCTTCTGTTTCTGTGTAAAAACACTATAATGCAATGATCCTTCTTGGAAGGTGTATTAAAGTAGGGAGAGAGGAAGCAATTTGGTTCTGTTAGCGGGAGTCCTAATTTGTCTCAGAAGCTGCTCCACATACGGTATCTGTTTCTTTGTGCTGTGCAAGTTCCCTGCTTTGTTCCTTTTTTTCCAGTTTCTACCTTTTGAGCCTACCAATGGGGAGGGAGCAGCCTCTGTTGGAATCACAAGAGCAGAAATGCACAGCTAAAATGGAATTTCAAGAAGTCCATAATAGCTAACCAGAGGTGACTGAGTGTCACACCTGCCTCTGCACTTGCTCATTGGGAACAATGATGCTCAAATCCACTTTTAAAAATCCTGTGGGTTTTAGCAGGTCTTGCACATCTCTGCTATACTGAAGGCTTAGCATTCCTCTGCTCTATTTGTGCAGTAGAGAAATGTTTTTATTATTAGAATACTTTTTGGCCGATCCTCTGATTTTATATATATGGAAAAAGCCTTGCCTTAGTCATGGCTAGACCAATCAGATCTCTAAAGAGAGGGGGGGGGTTCTCATCTTAAGGAAAACTGGACTTGAAAGGAGTGTGTCTGGGGTAAAAAAAATCTGCACTACAATAAACTCTGTATTTTTTCCTTCTTTTGGTGGATAGCATTATTAAATAAAGGATTTGTTTTGACAGCTGTTTCAGTTTAAAGCTATCAAGGTAGCAATGGGCATGAATGAAATGAAAGAACAGGGTTTTTTTTCTCAGCCCTGACTGGTTTTTGGGGCAGGGCTGGGTGCAGCTCTGGGGTCAGGACAGCTGGGGCTTTTCTCATGGCAGGGTATTGCCTCCTGGGAACTCCCAGTTCCTGCATCAGTGCAAAATGGGAGTTTTGCTCTTGCCACAAATCCAAAATTTACAGAAATGTCAGAAGAGAAGAAATAAAGGCAATGGGGTTTTTATGAAGCAGCAGCTGTTTTTCTTGCAGATAAAGTCTACTCACCTGCAGTGCTTTAGTGCAGAATAGTTTAATAATTAAAGGAAATGAAGTGATTTTTTTTAAGATGCAGGCGGTAATTCTTTCAGTCGTGTGCCCACCTGGATTTTGTTATAGCAGCCAATAATCAAACATGCACCAGCTTCATTGTGTGCCAGTGCAAGGGCTGCAATAGACAGCCAACAAAAACAGTTCCACAGTTGCTGAAACCTTCCTGCCCAAAGGATTCATCAGAATTCAGCATCCAACTGTCTGGAGGTCTTACTGCTTGGCCTTGCCTTGCTCGTGAACCTAATGAGAGCTGACAGTAATTTGAGCACTTCTGGTAGTGTTTGGGGAGGTGAGAGGTGGCTGAGAATAGATAAGAGTCAGCTAAGATGCTGGCAGGGACTTGGAGGAGGTAAAAAAAAAAAAAAAAGCCTGCCACAATTATTTTTTTTTCCTTGGGAGAGATTCTGTCAGCTGTAAAAGCTGCTTCCTGGCAGCTGCTGTGGAAAGGTTGAAAACATAAAAAAGGCTTGGTCTTGCCGATGGGCTTTGGGACGTGCTCCCAGTCCTTGCCCAACCACCTTCCCAGGGACTCATTTTCCATCATTAAAACCTGAATGTTCAGTAGCAGCAGAACCTGAGACAGGGTGAGCAGTTGTCCTCGTTTGGAAGAAGCAGCAGCTGTGTTGCCACTGGTGGCTGTGACAACAAGGGGTCAACTGTCCCAGGTCACCCACAGCACAAATTACATGGCCTGACTCAGAAGCAGGAAGGGGAGAGCTCTGGCATTTCCTTCTCAGGTGTGTATGCTGGATCCTAAATAAACAGTGGTCTGTGATCATGGAATTTAAGCAGAGATTGGTGTTCTGTAGCCAAAGGCTCCTTGGCACAGAAATGGGGGACATAGGTGGCCTGTATGGTGCCAATTCATGTTTTCTGGGAGTTCCCTTGTCCCTTGCAGCTCAGCACTGACAGCAGCTCGGTGGTGGCCTCACACTGCTGATCTGGGTGCTGGCAGGTTGCTTTCCCTCCTTCAAGGGCAGCTTTGTGCCCACTGTAGGGTGAGAGTAAGAGCTTGTGTGGTCTGTGGGCCTGTGGATGTCTGTGGCTGCCACTCTGCTGTCCTGCTGGGGGGTGGCAGACATCCCTGTGCTGGGAGATGCTGGTGGCTCCAGCCTGGCTGGATGGTCCGGGTGGTCCATGAGAGCCCATTCCCTGTGTGATGCTTTGTGTCCCCATGTCCAGGAAGTGATGGCAGGGCTGTCCCCTGGGCTCCTCTAACTGGAGGATGCTGGGGGCATCAGAGTCCTGAGAGCCCAGCTGGGCCTGGCAGAGAATGAGCAGTGAGGTCACCAGTTAAAAATAATCTTGAGTTCAGTATTTCTGCTGGAGGATCTTCCTGAGGGGGCAGGAGCTGCTCAGAGGTGTGGGGTTGGATGCCAGTGCTGGTCCCAACATCGAGCATCCTCCTTGGATCTATTCCATGCTCCTGCATTGTGCTCCATCTGCACATCTCCACTGGCTGCACTGACCTGGTGGCTGTGTTGTGTCAGGACAGGCAGGATTGCTGCCACTGTTTATCCCAGGACTGAGTGCTGACTGCAGGAGTGCCCTGAATGATTTGTGTGTGAGCTGGAGCATCTCTGGAAGAGCACCACAGCTACTGATTGTAAAATGGGCAGCAACAGGGACTCTGCCGCCGGCTTGCTGAGCTGCTCCAGGGTTCATCCACCCTTGATGTTAAAACCTATCCCTCATTTCTGATCTAAACCTGCCAAGGGGACTTTTGCTCTGAGTTTGGGGCTGGTATGGGCTGTGGAGGAGGCCTTGGGCAGACACAGCCAGGTTTTTGGGGCAAGTGACTTCTGTACAGCTGGGTTACCCAGGGTTAGTCTCACTTGCTGGGAGGGGGCTTCACGCTGCAATTACTGTAAATGAAAGTCAAATGACTGGAGGAGCAACTTTGTTGTAGAGTTTAAGGTGTTAAATGGGGCAAATCTTACGGGAGAGGTAATAAGTCCGATTAGGTGGAGAAAACAAATTAGCCGGGTGCACAAGGCCTGTCTGACATTATTGTTACTGTTATTATCCCATACTGGTGCTGTTAGAAATGAGGGCATTGCATTAGAGGGAGAGCACATTATGCAAGTGTTTAGACCTGCTGGTAACTGCTCTCTGCTGACAGGTATTTACTTAATGATATGTTGGAGTGAAAGCCAGCATCAAGGACAAGCACTGGAGGGAGCTGGGAGTGCTGAGCTCTGCCTGGTCTGGCCTTGCCTGAATCTCCTGGAGTCACCTGACACCTCCCACCGAGAGGGAGCAAGGACCTGCCCGCTGCAGGTCCCTCTCACTATGGTTTTAAGAACAACCCCAAAGTCCCTTTTCTGCACTTCCAGCAGGGCCCTGGCCACAGCACATCCCCAGACAGAGTCCCCAGTGCCCTCGCTGGTCCCAGGGCTGGTCCCCATGGCTGTCTGCAGCCTCCAGAGCTGCCCTGACTTGCTTGCTGCAAGGTCTTTCTGCTCCTGCCCGTGCTGGAGGCAATGCCTGCTGTGGGTACCAATGGGACTGGTCACGTTTCCGGTGTCATGTGCTGTCCGTGGCAGGCGGCAGAGCCAGTTTTTCTGCTCCAAAAGTGGGACTGGGGAGGAGACCACAACATTCAAATACCCAGATCCCTGGTAGCTGCCAGCCAGGCATCGAGGAGGCCACTTGACTTTTTCAGCACCAGGTAAGGCGCTTTCCTTTGTCCCTCATTTCATCCTGGGAATTTGCAGACTCACATACGTATTTTACAGGCGGGAGAAGCAGAGCAGGGTGAAGCAGAGGGTGCAGCAGGACAGCCTGTGCTCCGTGTGGTCTTGAGGATGGCAATGGGGCATCATGCCTGAGCCTTGTGGGAAGGACTTCAGTCCCTCGGGTGAGATGGGAGTGGGCTCACTGTGCCCTGTGAGCCTGTTGTGCCTGGGGGGTAAGGCCATCCAGGCTGTTGCATCTGGAGAGGTATGAATATGCAGGTTTGATCCACTAGCCAGAGGTCTGATCCAGCTGCACCTCACACTTTGCTCAGCTAAGGAGGACAATGCAGCTGGTCAGTGGGACCATCAGCTGGTCGCTGGGTTTTGCTGGTTTGCTGGCCCAGGCTTTAGGGAACCAGCTCATCTGGGTCAGGTGAACCTGCCTGCTCAAAACCCATGGTGGCCAAGGCTCGGAAGGAACAGGCAAAACTGGATCTGCTGGTCTGGGATGGGATGGGGAAAAGCTGAGCATTGGCAGTCATCATGACCCATGGCTGCAGAGGGGGCTGGGTGGCACCCCCAGACAGGAGCTTGTCAGAGCCCTGGAGTGTGGGAGCCTACCCCACCTCTCGGGAATCAGCAGGGCTGGTCCCCCAGGTGTGGAAGGGAATTAAGGGGTTGTAACCCCCCACGGAGGCATTTCTTAGCATGTGTTGGGCAGTGCTACCCCCTTCCCAGCCCTGGCTGCTGGGCTTTGGTCTGGTTGCCCATCTCCTAGTGCAAAGCTTGATGTCCACCTCTCTGTACCATGTGGCTTCCCTATCTGCTCCCCCCTGGCAGTGAAGGCACAAGGCAGGGGCATCCTCATGAATTTGGGGCTGGGCACACACCACAGGAGCTGTGGAGCAGCTTTGGTGAGGAGACCCTGGGATCGGGGTCTCCTCCTGCACCTCCTGCACCTTTGCCTGCACCTTCCCAGGGGCTGCCTTTTCTTTTGTTAACGTTTGATTATTCTAATGATTTTAGATTAAAATGTAATTATTTTCAATTAGTAGTTGCAGTTCTTAATTACGGAGATGAATTAGATTACTGTTCATTATTAATTAGATTTTAACTTTGCACTGATTACGTCTTTTATCAGCCATTTCCCACACTCCTCTCCCTGTTGAACCTGTCTCTCCCCTGATGCCACCCCAAACCCCACTGCTTCCCACTCCCCTGCAGCATCCTGGGGGTTTAAAAACCTGTCTAGAAAATACAAATCAATGTTATCTGCTCAGAGGCTGCAACCAACTCTTTTAAAAGAGCCACTAATACCAACCATTGAAAAAACCCACTAATATTCTGCCTCCCTCCATCACTGGCTGGAAGAGAAGCTGTTTCCTAATTACTTGCTGGGGCAGGGAAGGACCCTGCTCTTCCCTGCAAGCAGAAGGGATGTGATCCCTTTGCCCCTGCTGCCCTGTTGTGCTGTTTGTATATGAGAGGGAGGGCTTGACATGCCTGGGCTATTTCATGGGATTTGTTTGAGCCTGCTATTTTTAAAGCAAGCTGTTTTCTTTCTTTTCTTCTCATCTGCCACCTTTCAGGCACCTAATCAATGCTTGGAGTTTTCTTACCCTTGCTCTCAGCTTGTCTTCTGCTTGCTGCTGTCTCCACCTCCCTCCCTGACATCAGCCTGTCCTTTCTGCTGGGGATTCATAGGAGTCCCCACACCTGCTCTTTATTGCTTCATCCTCATGTAATTTGAAATATTTCCTTAATTTGCACCTGCTCATGGGAGGTTTAAGGCATCTCCCTGCACATTTGCCCTGAGATTTCTCTGCCTCTATCACTCGCCACTTGCTGCTTCCCTGGGGAAATGGGGGCTGCCTGGCTGGGCACAAGATCTGGTTTTTGTGGAGGCCACAGACTGTTTGATCCCCTTCTCTGCTGTTTTTGGGGATAGTAAGTGCACCTCTGCAAAAACTGAACAGTCCAGGAAGGTGTTTTCATCCCTGAAAAGCTCACCTTTCTCCTTTCTCCACTCTCCAGCTGCTCCTTTAGGTCCTCTCTGTGCCGTAGGTGTGAGCATCTTGTGTCCCAGAGCACTTTGGCTTCGGTGAAATGTCGACAATCCTGAAATGTGAGTGTTTGGTGCGGACTCAGGGGGACCTGCTGGGTTTGTGTGTGCTGAACACTGGCAATGAACCTTCCTCTGTGCCCTCTTGTAGGGTTTGGACGGGAAGACAAGGAGAGAGAGGAGAAGGAAAAGGACAAGAAAGAGGAGAAGGAAGAAAAGGAGGAAGAAAAGGCTGAGGGAGAAAAAGAGAAGGACAAGCAGAAGAGAAAGGAGAAGGAAGAAGAGGAAAAGGTAGGGAATGATGGATTTTTCTGCAGAACCATTTTCATCCTGGCTGTGAAGGGAAGCCATGTCTGACCCACAGCAACCCCACACCTGTGGTGGATGGAGCTATGCCATCCACAGCCTAGAAATCACACTCTGTGTGTGGCTTTTCCACTGAGAGACAGCTGTCTCTTTTCTCCCAATATTCCCAGCTAGTTCTCCCTCCTTTTCCTTTCCAAATGAAATACTGCCATGGTCAGTGACTCTGCCTGCACTGCACACACCACCCAATCCTTGCTCTTGGCTCTGGAGTTCCCTGCAGGGCCACGGGCACACGTGGTTCCACAGCAGCACCAGTGGTGCAAAGCCCGGCTCTAGATACCCACAGGGCCAGGAGTCTCAAGGCTCTAGCTCAAACAGCAAATGGGGTGCCAGGGTCCCCAGTGATGCTTGTCCCTCTCTCTCTCTGCCCTGGCAGGGAGATGGGGAAGAGGACAGGAGCAGCAGCAGCAGCTCCGACAGCGACCTGGAGGAGGTAACAATCCCCCCAGCTCCGTGCTGGGGCCTGGCTGCCCCACTGCCCACCAGCCCTGTGGGGTTTGCACCTGCACCCCCTGTGTGGATGCTGTTGAATACTTAGAGGTACCAGGGGCCTGGACACCCAGCATTCCCCTCACATGCTGTCCCTTTTCTTTGTGTCCCTGCCCCAGGACCGCAGCAGTGACAAAGATGATGAGCAGGAAGACAAGGATTAGCCTTTCCGTGCTGGAGTGGCAGCGGACGTGTTGATGTACACATAGCAGCATGTGCTGGAGGGCGCCTGGGCCACTCTTTGCCAAATAAAGATGTTGTGGGCTCCAAAGAGAAATACTGTTTATTCATCCAGTCACACTGCCTCCCTGCCAGAGAAGGAAACAGCTAAGGAAAAGCAGTAGGTGGGAAACTGGGATCTGGATGAGTGGGTGTTGTTCAAGACCATGATGAGAAAAATCCAGGCACTTTGGCTGCCTGGGTCTGCATAGTCGCACCACGTTAGGAAGCACCAAAAATCTCCCTATGCCCTGCAGGCCTGTTGCTGTGGGATGGAGCAGCCTGAGCAGGGACAGAAGAGCTGCATAAAAGCGGGTCCAGACGCCTGAGGGTGTGCTTGAGCTGTCATACCTGATTTCAGAATTATCAAAAACTGACGAAGAGCAGTTATAGGGGGGAAAAAGGCCCCGACAAGCCCCTCTCTTTGTGCAGTGCTGACCCCAGCGCAGGGACCACACGTAAGCGCAGCCCCAGCCCCGCGGCAGCCGCCGGAGGCTGGCACCGGGCGCGGCGCCAGGGGAAAAAAAATAAGGGGAAAAAAGAAGGGGAAAAATGAGCTGGCACCGCCATCTACCGGGGATGGAACGTCTGGCAGCGGGGCCACGGGTTTCATAACCGCTCGGCTGTTTTATAAGGCTCCCGCAGCGCTCCGGGGGCAGGGAGGGCACCGGCCGGGGGCCCGGGCTGCTGGCAGGGTCCAATCTGCAGCTAAAGGGACCTCGGAGTAGGGGACAGGACCAGCATCTGGTCCACCACTGCTGCCGGCGGTATTAGGTCAAGCCCAGAAGTCTCACCATCAGTAAAATCTTCACTGCCATCTTGGGCACAAGCTGCATCACTGCCTTGCTTTGCTTTCCTTAAGAAGTCTATTTTTATGGGTATTTTCCTGAGTAATGCAGATTTCAGACAAACTCGAGATTAAAAGTCAGCACCGCAGAGGATTTTATTTGAAACCACAGAATGTGGCTTTGGATGTTGTTTTCACGGAACAAACGCAGCCGGCTCTTGTATAATCCCAACAAACAGCAGGAAAGATGCTGAGGAATGTTGTCTTAATTATCTAGCACAAAGATTAAAGGGAAAACGAAGATGAGAAGAACAAACAGTCCCAAAAGCTAAACTGGGTTTCAATGGGTTGGTTTGGCTAGTGCAGGGAAAGACTGATTTTAACTTCCTTATTTCCTCATGATCCCTTGGGTACATAAATGTAAAATAATCCTGTGTGGGGTTATTTTACATATTTTACTTTCCCTACTGTGCAAGTACACAGGACTCTTGCACGAGACACAACTTACTTTCAAATAGTATATGGAGCTGTAGCATTTTACAGTCCCCTCAAACCACTCTCCCATAGAATGGGAATATCTTGGAATAAATTCTCTGTGTTTGGACATGAAAAGTGGAGGCCTTGCCTTTGCTGTTTAAGTTAAAGGTTGGAAACTTTTCAAGCATGCTGTGCCAGACTCTGAGGTCAAGCATGCCTGTAGATGCTCAGTTGGAGCTGAGAGGTGTTGCATCTTACTGGAGTGAGATTCTTCTTTCCAGCTGACAAATATCTCACCTAACAAGCTAAAAGCTCTAAAATGGTCCTCCGTGCCTTCTGCTCCAGCTCCGAAAGTGGGTGGAGCTTGCATATGTCTGTCTGCAGCTGACTCCATTGCCATGTCCTCACACTGTCCCAAATCTCAGGATCTTCGTGTGCTCGGGGACACCGTTGGGTACAACCGGCACTGCTGGGTGATGGCGAGCGCTGAGCCAGGCAGAGCCTTCCCGTTTGCTGTTTGTTTTACAGTCCCTGCTTCAGGCCACCGTGCTACATTCTGTGCAAATATAACAAGGGCAGCTGGATCCCTGTGGCACGAGGGCAGAGAGCCAAACACATCCAGGGATCAGCAGGGCGAACATCCAGGTGTCTCCTGCGACAGCTGAGGTTCTCTGTCCTGCCTTTGGCACCTCACCTGGCATGCAGACTGCTCCCCTCTGTGCCCGTGTGCTGCCTTCATTTGGACTGAATTTGGCCAAGTTTCCCCAGAGAGCTGTGGTGGTGAAAACCATTTCAAGTTATCTGGTCTTCCCAAGTCCTTGTTGCAGCTCAGCCCTGGCTTGAAGCTGGGTGACATGAATGGGCATATAGCATGAACATTCATGCCAGCCACGGGGATTAGGGCTCTGAAAACACTTAAGTGGAGGAGAAAAAAGACAGGTGGAACATCAGGCTTTTGGGGATGCTGAGCACCTTCAGTCACAGCAGTGCAGTAGCTGTCCTGAGGGACACATCCCACAGCGTGACCTCGGTGTGTTGAGATGGGTGTTTGCCCACAGACGTGACAACGGGCAGCTTCCCAAGCAGTGTTGGGCATGAGCTCTGACTCCATCAGGCTGTTTAACCACCCCATTTCTCTTGAAGCATCTGCAAGGTTCAACTGGGGGCTCCTTGGAGCTGATGTGCCTT
>JAYRBT010000028.1:11842808-11855319 GCA_036023395.1 Myiotriccus ornatus | reverse complement strand
CAGGCTGTTTAACCACCCCATTTCTCTTGAAGCATCTGCAAGGTTCAACTGGGGGCTCCTTGGAGCTGATGTGCCTTCAGCTGGCTGGGAGAGGAGTGCAGACAGAGCCATGCTGAACGCCCATCACAGCAGGCTCTGGAAGGGTGGAGTAGGAAAGGAAGACCAGCAAGAGGAACTGGCAGTCGTGGAGTTACTTAAGCAAGTCTTGTTTACAGAAATGTATTCCTCTTTATATAATAACATTGGCTAGTCCTTGGGGAGCAGGAGGAGTTGTGCTGCCCCTGTTGACAGCTCCCGGGGGTACCTGCAGGTATCCCGCATGGCGTGTGGTTGTCTGGAGCCTCATAGCAGCAGAAATGCCCAGAGAGCTTAGGTCTGGAAAAAGAACTGATTCCCCCACCGTTTCATGCAGAGATGCCCCCAAGTGAAGACATTTTTCTATAAATGCTGGTGATTTCAGAACAGAAAGGTTGGACTTTTATTTTGTGACGAAACTTTTCTGGGAGCTTTATTATATAAAGTGTCCTATTAGAGAAACAAGGCTCTTTAAGGTAGAGATCAAAAAGAAATCTTTCTTCTGTTCCCAACTGACCTTCTTTATGAAAAATTTCAAGCTGCTTTTTCATTCCACTAAAAAATGGAAACAGTTAGAAATCCTGACTTTCCCAGAAAAGCTGATTCCTGCAGCCCCGCTTATGATCTGCTAATCTCTGCACAGTGCTGGGCAGAGGTTTCCTATGAAACCACTCTTCTATTTTTGCACTGAGTAAGAAGAAAAGCAAAACCCAAATGGAACTGGAGTTGTGCAAGTGAGAGGTGTTTTGGAAGGTGAAATTCCTACTTCTCTCTTGCTCCCTGCACAGCACTTGCACTTGCTCCTCTCTTTGTTGCATCCTTTTGCAATTTGTCCTTTCTTTCTGAAAATTTGTAAATTAAAACTATTTGTTATGTAAATTAGCAGCTAAAAGTTATAGAAGAGCTTTATTCACTAAACTGCTTGGGATTAATTTTCACAAAAATGAGTCTAAGGATATACACCTTTCACAGCACCCTTCTCTCCCCTGTAAACCCCTCCAGGATTCTGTGTTTGCTCTTTACTCCCCAAACCTCACTGCAATAACTTCCTAAAATACACAAAGAAATGCTGCCAGGCTTCTTGCAAAGGAAAACCTGCAATTTGCTCTGGCAGATCCACCAGGACAGGTTTCTGGGTTACAAATCTGCCAAGTACTAACAACTTGACCTCTTTAAAAGCCGTGACGTCCGTGCGTTATGAAAGGACGAGCTGGCGGTGGGGCAATGAGTGACTTACCCAAACATGATTCACCTGCTGTTCAAAGTGCAGCGAGAGGTGGAGGCAAGCCAGCCTGTGAGATAAAAAGGCACAGACAAAATACTTGTCTGCTACAGGCAGCTGTTTATAACTATGGTAGAGATCTGCAGCCCCCCAGGCAGTGCAGCCTGGGAAAGCACTCATCCAGCAGCTCTTGGCCATTAGGGAAGGGAGTATTCATAGAGGGGATGCTCAGCTGCAGGACTTCAGTGCTTGTCCATGTTTGCCCTGCACCCAGACACCCTCTCTGGCACCAGACAACTTTCTTCCAGTTGGTGCCCTGTAAAGGGGAGCTGGGCTCCTCTGCCAGCAGCACCTCCTGTGACCCATTAGGTGTGGGATGAGTAGGACAAGCTTGACCCTGGACTTGGCCTGAGCATGGCAGGACAGAGGCATCCCTGCTGAGCAGGCTCTGCCAGCTGCAGAGCCCACCCACGGCCACTTGCAGCCTCCTCTGGCAAAGTGCAAAGGCAGTGCTGGGTCCCCGCCAGCCCTGCTCTGTCAGCCCCCACTCTGTCAGGTGGGTGGGAGCTAAACAGGAAAAGTGAAAAAAGGAAGAAGTGAGGGAGGTGGCACGTACTCACTTCTGGCTGGGGCAAGGAGCCAAGGGTTGGGGAATGAGTGGGGCAGGGCAGCGTGGCGAGTCCCCAGCTCCAGTGATGGGCCACCACAGTGTCACCCCCCGCCACACGTCCCAGGTCAGGCACATGGACACACAGCAGCCTGGGAAGTTGGCAACTTTTGTCTGACTCTGCAGAAACAGCTGATGCAAATCAGTTCTCCCCATCCAGAAGATGAAGTGGGTGATGTGACCTCCAGATCTGGCCCCGGAGGATGCAGCTCCCTGTGGACACCAACCTCCTTGGAAGTGGTGGACCTTGCTGCAATGTCCCCAGGGAGTGGGTTCCTTATGACTTTTCCTCCTTGAATCAGTTGGTTATGTTATCCATGTCCTTTTGCACCCTGGGATTAGGTGATGCAGAACAAGCCATGCTGACTTTGGGCTCCTCCATGGGATCAAGGCAACCTTATAGCACCCTGCACCACAGGTCATGGTCTTGTCAGTCATCCTAGGGCTTCCCCCTGGATAATGGGGACAGTTCTGATCTTGCTTTTACCTGTACTCTCTTCTTAGGGTTATGTGGTTTGTACATGACCATGGAAAAAGACATCTCCATCCATTTTATGTGGGACATGCTTTCAAGACTGAGCAATAATGTTCTACCAACCTCTTTGCCAAGATGTTTGGCTCAAGAGACCAAAATGAGTCAGATACTGCTCTGGGCTCTCCCGCTGTGACTCTCCAGTTTCCAGGACTTCAGACATAAGCCCAGTTACATGAACAGTGAGATAACATTACATTGCAGCTCTGTGTCCCACCAATCCATGTGAAAGTCAACTCATTTCTCTAGAAATGATGCTGCCTCAGGCAAAGCCTGTACGAGTCAGAAGGAAAAAATACTAAAGTTTTCTTAATTCCCTGACCCTGTTTACATCTGATCCTTCTTACTGAGAGAGTCAGGACCTCTCTGATCTCTCAAGCAGCAGTTTCAGGACTCGGGAACAGTACTATGTAATTTATATGACTGCTCCTTGCCCAGTGCCTGGTCAGCACATTGCAGGCCTCAAATCCCAAACCTCACGCAGCAGTGTGGCAATCTGCTTGCCTCTGCCAAGAGAAAACCAGGCATGGAGCAGGTCCCCTTGGAGACCTGAGAGAAAAGGTGCTTGTTATAAAAGATGTGCTGTGACTGTGGACAAAGAGTCTCCCACACCACCTGCTTCCACTTCCTTTTGTTTCACTTCCCAGGACCGGCTTTGAACAACATGTGGCAAACCTAGTGGTTGAATAACATCCTGGATCTAGAAATACTATGATGTAAAGAAAGCAAAAAGTTCCAGGAAGCTGATGTGTTTGTTGACAGGCTGGGAGGGGGATGATGCAAATAGCTCCCTAAATGTTATTTGCACGTACTGAGGTGTAAAAATAATTCCTTAGGCCAACTCTCAAGACTTGCAGACAGCCAGGATCCAGGTGCAGCACTGCTGAAAGGATCCTGTAAGCCACGAGTAAACCATGAGTAGATTTGCACAGGTGCTGAGACTGGATTTGGCCCTGGCTCTTTTCCTGATGACCCAGCAGGCTGCCTGGCACTTAGAAATCCCACTGTCAGCCCCACATGGCCCTTGCTTATAGCAACACTTCTCCCCCCTGGCTGGGATGCCGATGCTTTCCTCCTTCCCTGGCTTTGGAAATGGAGAAACTTGTTTTACCTCTGTGCAACAGGACTTTCAGGTCTGACAGTGTAGGAGGAGGCTGGTGGGCAGAGTGGGGATAGCAGTGTGGAAAAGGAGTCATGGCATTCAGGGTTCTTAGTCCTGTTTACAAGTGCTTGTGGTGCCTTTGAAGACACCCTAAGGAGCACACACTCTCTCTGAACAAAAAAAGGCAACACTGGGAAGGTGCTGTCACCTCAGAGCCACTCCTTAATCCCTAGTGTGTCAGAAACAAGTGTCAGTGCTTGCAATAAATATTTATGCACTAAAAATGAGCAAACACAGCTGGTGTGAAATCCCTTGTCCTCATGCTGGGCTGTCAACAGTCTGGACCACATTAATGAGGCTGTACTGGAGCCGAAGCACAAGCGGACGTGTGGCTGGGAGCCAGAGGAGGAGTTGGTTTCCCCTGCAGCAACACCTGGAACTCCTCACCCTGCACTGACCTGAGCTGTTTCCCTCCTCCAAACCAAAAAAAATAAATAAATTACAAAAATCCTATTGTACTTTGCAAATAGTTCCTAAACACAGTGTGGTCTGTCCTCTGTTACACAACACGTGAAGTTCTCATCTGGCCAGCAGAATGGTTAGCATTAAGCATTTAAAGCTTTTTTTTTTTCTTTTGCAGTTATGTACTGAGTCAGCACGAACACGGGGCAGTGAGAAAAGAAGGCATTCGGAGTTCAGAACCGGCTCAGCTCTGGGTGGAATGAAGAAAACAAATTGTTCTAGCCCTGGTGCTAATGAAGCCTGGTTTGCAGTGGACTCGCGTGTCGTGGTTGATTGATTTTAAACTGTATTATGCAAAGGCAGCAGCACGTCCTTGCCGCTTACGAGGCGCTGGAGAGCCCACACACGTGAGAATGGTTGTGGAGTGAATCAGGAGGTGAGGAAAAGAATGAGGCAGGTCCCAGGCGAAACAGCCTGGTGTCTCCCAGAGGAACTGGCTGGGGTTATGAAAGATGCTACGCTCCTCACCTGATTCCAGCTGCCCCTGGCAAAGGGCTGCTGCACCCAGCCTGAGCCACACAAACAGGTTATGGGAGCACTCTTCAAGCACATCATTGCAATGTTGGCCACTGTAGCTAAAGTCACCCTCATGTCATGGCTCAGGAGCCACAAATGTGCCCTTCTTGAAGTGTAATCTGGAGGTACGAATGGTGAGGACTCCCTGCTGGCAATTTTTTGTTTCATTCAATAGCAAAGGTTTGGTGGAAAAACAAGCCATGGAGAAAAATAAACCATGAGAGGAGAGTGTCTGGTGTAAATGAGCCTTGCCTACCTGAGAAATGCCCATGGGAGAACTGCTGGGGGAAGTGAAGGGGAAAGTCTGTATTGGAGGGGAACCAAAGACTGATTCTGTGGATGGGGAACATGGAAAATGTCCCTCCCCAGGGCATAGTCCCTGGGGACAAACCCCCAACACTGTCCCTAATGCCATACTCGGGTTTTTGGGGCTGTGCTGCCAAACATCACCTGAGTTTCACCAGCACTCATGTCCTGCTGGTGATCCCCCTCCCTGAGCGTCCCTTCCAGTGCATGCACGGGTTTGGTTTGTTTGTGGGGACACACAAATGAGCCCTTGTGGGATTTGTATCATCCTTATATAAAGTCTGATCTACTAAGCTCCACAGTTTCCAGAATTCAGCTGTTTTTCTCAGCACCTGCTATGCAAAAGCTGCTGACCCGTTTGATGTATGGCTGTGTGGTGGGGGAATACATCTCCCTTGGGACACTGAGCCCATCCTGGGGGTTTGTGAGTGGGACTGAACTCCTTCAATTCTAGATAAGTAGAGCAGCTGAGGAAGACACCTCAGTTGTTGGAGGGACACCTTTTTCCCCCAAAACATCCTGACATGATGGATTTCTAGGGAGGGGTCTGCAAAACCTGGTGCACTGCATCCTAACCAGCCCCCCCCCCCTTCTCTGGAGGACCCCAGTCCCACTCTGGAGAGCTTCAGCCAGCTGAGGGACCCCAGGTATCCTGTGCCCAGCTGCTCCGGAGCATCCCACCTTCCCGTCCCCATCGCAGAGCACCCTGTGTCCCCCAGGACTTGTCCCCCAGCCTTGCTTCACAGCACCCCATTTACCCAGCCAGCCCGCACCATGGGTGGCTCCAAAGTGCCCTGGCCACGCTCTGGGGCACCCCAAAACACCCCGCAGCACCCTGCACCCTGGTCCTGCTCCAGATTGCCCCAGACCCCCCGGGACCCCGTGCCCAGCTTGGGGCAGAGCTCTCCACCGCCCCCCGCAAGGCTTCATTCAGCCCCAGCGCCCGGCTTGTACCCCGCACCCCGGCTGCTCCGGAGCCCCCCCAACACCGCCGTGACCCGGCCCGGGGGGTCGGCCCGGGCACACGAGCACACGGCCCCGCCCAGGGCCACCCCCTCCCCTCGGCCCCGGTTCCGCGGGCCCCGTTACGAAACGCGGCCGGGGCGGGGCGGGGCGGCGGCCGAGGGCGCTGGGGCAGCTCCCCCGCCGGGCCGCCCGGGGGTCCCTCCGGCGGGACGGGCCGGTCGGGTCCGGTCCGGGAGCTCGGCGGAGGATGGGCTGAGCGGGGCGGGGCGGGGCGGAGCGGGGCAATGCGCGGGGCCGCGGCGGCGATCGCGGTGTGCGGGCACCGCCGGCCCTAAGGGCAGCTCCCCCTGCTCGGCTGCTCGGCTGCCATGAGCGGCCCCGCCGGCCCGCAGCCCCTCGGCGCGGGGCTGGACCTGCTGCGCTGCCCCTCCTGCCGCCTGCTCCTCTGGGAGCCCGTGACCGTGTCCTGCGGTCACTCCTTCTGCAAGCCGTGCCTCGGCGGGGCCGGGCTGTCCCGCTGCCCGCTGTGCCAGGAGCGGCTGGAGCTGCTGGGCGTCGGGGCGGCGAGGAGCAGCGTGGTGCTGTGCGGGCTCCTGGAGCGGTGCGTGGAGCGGGAGCGGCTCCTGGCCGGGCTGGCGGAGCGCGCCCGGGACCGCCTGGCCCGCGGGGACGCGCGGGAGGCGCTGAGGATGGCGCAGAGAGGGGTCGAGCTGGGTAAGGACCACCCGGGCGCAGGGGCTGGGAGTGCGGATGGTGGGGTGCGGGTGCGGGGTGCGAGGGGCCAACCCAGCAGCAAAGGTGGGGATGCGCGGGCTGGGCTGTTGGAGCAGGTGGGTACCAATGTAGGCCACTGTGTCCCAGCACCTCGTGGCACTGCGAGCCTGCACAGTCCAGAGGTGGAAGACCTGGGAAGGTGGAAGTGTTGTGAAGCAGGGCTGATGGGGATGAGAGGGGAGTGCAGCTGCTGGGCATTTCTTCCTTTTTCGTGCATGTCCCGAGCTGATGGGAGCGGTGGGCTGCCAGGCAAGCCCCGCTGCTCATCCCGCTGCCAGGGCCGTGGTCGGGGCTCGCTGCCTGTGTCCCATCGGCCACGTGCTTCTGGAGGGGAAAGAGCAGCAGATACTCACATCTTGCCTCCCGGCAGTATTTCAGGGTCAGAGGAAGAGCTCTGTCTGGGAGCGGAGGGCATTATGTAAAGTGGTTGGGACTTTTCCAGTCCGGGATGGACACGTCCTTGCCCCAAAGCCTGGCGAGGACACAGCCTTGGCCGAGCTCCTGTGCCATCCGCATGGTGCAGGTCAGCCCCCCATCCTGGCCCCCTTTGGCAACCGGCTCTGGCGAGAGATTTGCTTGCAGGGCCAGGATCGGGCCCGGGTTTGGGGGTGGGGGGGCGGTGTTGTGTTTTAGTGCGTGGCTGTAAGTGAATTTCTTGGAAAGTGATACTTAAATAAAAGGGGTTATACAATGCTTCTGGAGCAGGGGATTGGGGCAACGGAGGCAGAACTTCCTTTCTCCGCGGCGTTTCTATGACAGCAGTCAGCTCTCCTCCCGCAGCGCAGGCTCTTATGCATCGCCTGCTGCGAGACAAGTGCCAGAGAGGTGCAGGGCTGGAAACGAAGGGCTGAGCCGACCGGTTGATCCTGGTGTTGGCAGCAGAAAGCAGGTCCTTTTATGCAACCTGCAGAGGCATCTGTCTCTCCCTGCACACCGGTCCTTCAGCACAAAGGCAGTGCACAGCTCTCTGCTACTGCTTGCCTTATTGCCAGGCTTTTGCCTGGCTGGGGTGTACCAACCTCTTTTTAAAAAGCCTTTGTGTGTATAAAGAGGAAACACTGCAAGCTCTGTCCTCGCTTTCCCCTGCACGTTCTGTATCCCAAAGGACAGGAAAGTCTGGCTTAGGGCAATAAGGAAATTGCAGTCACAGCCTCAGTGCCAGTGAACCTGTGCTTGCTGGTGCTGCCAGGCTGAGCCACGTGGGTGGTGCTTTCGGGATGTGTTTTCCAACTCCTGCAGACAGCATTCAGCTGCACAACTTCTTATGGGCTCCCTTTCACTTTCAAACAGAACCCCTGATAAATGTTTGACCCAGGGAAATGTTTTTTTTTTTTTGTGGTTCAGTGTTGCATGATGGGCCACTTTGCAGTGCCCCGCTCAGCCCAGCCTGCAAACCAGCTCTCTTTGCTTGGGTGAAAATAAGCTGTCAACTTTTAATCTTCACTCTTTCTAAGTGAACAAGAGAAAAATGCACTGTAACACGTAACACAGGAGGCCCTCTGACATGCCTGGAGCATGGAGGCTGGTGAGTCTGTCCTGCTGCCAGCTGGCTTATGGCCCTGGTGTCCAATGATATCATAGATCAAAAATAGCTGCAGCAGAAGAGAAATGCAGAATTCCTTGCCCCGTTTTACACATCTGGGGATTTTTTTCCAGACCAGTTACTTCATTGCTGTGCAAGTGTTCGAATGGGTTTGCCCACATGGAAAATAAGCCTCTAGATTTTGTACCCGTTTCTTCATCCCTGTGTGTTGTTAGAGGCTGGGATATTTCGTCTCTGGATGCATGCTTGTGGGACGGGGTACTGAGCAGAAAGTTCCCACTGACTTGAGCCTCAAGGTCTCAGCTTAATATCTCCAATGAAAACCAGCTCTGAAGGATCAGGTTTTGTTCTGCTGCACAGCTCAGTGTAGCCCAGGCACACTGCAGGAGTGGCTGTGCCTGGGCTCTCTGCTGCTCTCTGGGTTAGGGTGGCACCAGGAGCAAAGTCTGGCTGTGCTCCATGCTGGGAGCATGGGGGACAAGGAGGAAATAGCCATGGCAGAGCTTCCTCTGCTCTGTGATAAGCAGTGGTGGGTACCTGGGCAGGTCAGTGGGTGCCTGGGCACAGGACAGCAGAGGTGAGCAGGGGAGTGGGCAGCTGTTTCCTGTGCCTGGCTGTCATGGAGCTGCTAGTCCTGACCTGCAGTTTGCTGGCAGAGCTGTGTCAGCACTGTGTTTGAACCAGGCCAGGAGGAAATGCTGCCAGGTTTGGAAGCACAGGAGGCATCATCATCAACGATGTCTCCTGATGATCGCTGATCAGCTGCCAGCCAGGCTCACGGACCCAGCTTGCACTGAGAGATACAGGGCAATGTTGCCCTCATCACTTTGCCACAGTAAATGCAGCAGCAATGCCTGCAAATGGTGCCTAATTTGTGATACAAGGTTGCCTGGAGAACCACCACAAGTGCTACCTGTGCTGGACCTACCAGCATCCCATGGGGAACTGGGAGCCAGTGAGGGGACTTGTGTGACACTGGAGGCCTCCACAAAGGGGCTGTTTCCAGCAGGTCCCCAGCCCCAACCCCAAGCAGCTGTAGCCTGATGCTCAGAGCTGGGGGGATGCAGGGCTGGGAGCACAGACCCATTGCCTGAGCTGGAAAGCCAGCACAGCAGTGGATGTAGGTCACCTCCATGAGCTGGGATATAACGGGGTGGGTCTGGAAATCTCTGCAGTTTAAACCCACAAACATTGCCACACCTGGTTACTCCATACTCCTTGACCATGGGCTTTTGCGGTGCTGCTTGCTCGTTTTCTCTGACATCCCCCAACCCATTTCTCCTGCTGGCACTGCTGACAGGAAGGAAGGTCTTCATGGGGTTTTCCAAGGCAGGAAAGAAGAGGATCTCACTGCCAGTTATTTAGGAGCAGGCTGGAGCATGTGGGGCACGCAGCACTGTGATACTTGGAAACCCCAGGTCATGTAGTGGAGGCAGATTCTTGCACCTCCCCAGCTTCTCCTTTGCCCTGGGAGAGCAGTGGCAGCCAGGTAGGGCCAGGAGGCTCCCTGGTGGTTTGGGAATTCAGGTATCCATAGCTGCAGTCTTGTTTGGTAACATGTTATTGTGGCTCTGCTGGGTGAATCACATTGCAGAGCCTCCCGTGGCTGCAGCCCCATAGGGAAGACGTGTATGGTAGAGCCTTTTTGCAGCATCCCAAAAAGATGGATGAAAGCCCAGATCCCAGCATGGTGGGGATGGGGCCTCTTGGCTGAAGCTGTTTGGGGAAGATGGGGGAAATAACAAAGATAAGAGCCTCAAACAGTTTAAAACTAGATATTTAGGGGGAATAACTTCCTTGCAGAGACTTATAAGGCCAGTGACTCCTGATGAAGAGCATTGCAGGACTTGGCTGTGCTCAGTGTAAGGCAGCAGAGCAAGGACTATCCTGCTGTGGGGGCATCTCCCCAGCCTCATCCAGCCCTGCTGCCCCACCATGGACTCATCACAAGTGACAGCATTTCTCTTTCCAGCCCCGGACTCCAGCTCCCTGCGGCTGTGCCGGGCAGAGGCGTTTGTGGCACTGGGCCAGTATCCACAGGCACTGGAGGACCTGGACACTGTGTGCAGGGCAGAGCGGGGAGAGCATGAGGTGAGTGGAGGGGAGACCCATCAGCTGACTACACTTGAAGCCAAATCTTACTGTATGGGACCAGTTTCCCTCTTTACTGAATTCTCCTAGACCAGTTTCCCTCTTTACTGAATTCTCCTAGCCACTGGATTTGTTCTGCTCAGAACTAAACTTGACAGACCTATTAGGCTGCCAATCCAGGCAGCAAGTGCTGTGTTGCTCTCATGGGAGAGGTCTGTCACCATCTCTGTCCTTGATTCCAGCTCTCTGTCAGCCTGGCTTTTGCAACTGTTGCATTTTGGAGAGTCCAGATGCTTTGGCTTGGGATGGGAGCAGGCAGGAAGCTGGAGGGAGATTCCCTTGGGGCTCACATGGGAACTGAAGTGGGACATGCTCAGCTGGTCACTGTCTCATAGTCACTGCAGGTTTTTCTGCTCTGCAGGCCTTCTTCAGGAAAGGGAAGGTGCTTTTGGAGATGGGACAAAGAGCCGAAGCCCTGCTGGTGTGGGAACATTGCCTGACACTCAGTCCCCATTTTCACCCTGCTCAGAGAGAGATGGAGAAGGTGTGTGGGATTACCATGGTGGGTTCCAGTGCCCTCATATCACACAAGGGAGATGTCCTTGTGCTCTGAAGGGCTCAACCAAGCACTCGGCCAGCACTGAAGCAAGTAACCCAAACACACCCTGCAGCGAGCAGGAAGCTGCTTTGGGGAAAGAGGGAGCCTGGCAGTCCACCCACCTCCCTGCCTCCTTCTCCTAGCATCCCCTGACCCCTGCTTTCTCCTTGCAGATCCTTATGCAAGACAATGCTCCTCAGCCTCTCACGGCTGCTGCACACCAGGGTGATGCTCACCTGAGCTCAACTGGTTCCCAGGTCAATGGAGGGAGCCCTGTGCTCCCATCATCTTCCACACAAGCTCAGGTAAGAGTCTGCAATGATCTGAGTCTGTGATGAAACTTAATGTCCTTCTGGGGCATCCCGATTTGGGGTTTTCCAGTGCTGGGAAAGGAGGTATGATAAGGGAAGGCTGTGCATGTGCTTGCATGCTGGGGAGAGAATCTGCAGGTAGTGGAGGGTGGGAGAGCAGATACCATCAGAGCTGATGCTGTGGGGACTGAGGAAACAGCGAGCTCTGTCTCAATTCCTCTCCCAGTTTTATTCTACAATAATTCTGGTAATATTTTAGACTCTCGTTGTACTTAAAACACCCAAATCACACTACATTGAGAAAAAAATAAAAAAAAAAAAAGTGAGGTTTACTTTTTTTTCATCTAAAGGCCACATTTGAGAACAGTTCAGGTCACTAGTAGCTGTTAAGGAAAGCTCCTATTTTGCTCTTTGACGTTTATAGAGAAATTTAGCAGGTTTGGAGAGAGGAGGGAAATCAAAGAAAGTGGGCTCAGATACAGCAAATAGCAGGTGGTAGGACTGGACATAGTGAACCCAGGTTTTAACCATGCGATGAGCAGGAATGTGTGAAGGCCACACTCTCCTGCTGTTCCACAGATGCAAGATATTAATGTACAGCAACACACCAAAAAGCCTCCCGGTGCCATTGGGCTTGGTGGGACAGATGGGGCTGTGCATTCAAAGGGAGAAGGGGGTTTGGGCTGGATTTCATCTTTGCTGTGCCTAGGATCAGGAGGGAGAACTCACAGATGGCAAAGGGGATGCTTTGTCTGATCATGGCCATGGGACAGCCACCCTTTCCCAGCCGGGGCGACGGCAAGAACTGGAGATTTCAGCAGAGAGTCAGAGCCAGGAGTTGGTAGGTAGGTGTTACCAAAGGTTCCAGAATGTTGTCTCGTGCAAAATGCTTGTTTAAAATCCATTTTGACACTGAAAACTTGGTGTTTTCACTGCGCTCCAGCTCAGTGAGCAGACGTCCCATGGGGCAGCTCTAGCCAGCACAGTCACTGCTTCTCATGCCTGTGAGGAGCTGGTGAACTTACACCAAACTTTTGGCTCTAGCTTGGTTATAGATGGTTAAAGCCAGACATCCCTGATTCCCTGTCAGGGAGAGGCTTCTTTGGTTCCCATGGGTTTAGGTGGGTTTTGGTGGAAATTTAGATTAAATTTCCATGTGAGGGATGTGACATGTCATGAGTTGGGGAAGCAGCACCTCAACTGGCATTTACTTGCCATCATCACCCAGCCAGGTGGCTGCCATCTAGCTGGGTTTGCATAAAGCAGTGATGGTGACTCGTGGCAGG
>JAYRBT010000028.1:11796050-11838205 GCA_036023395.1 Myiotriccus ornatus | reverse complement strand
CCTCTCTGGAGATATTCCAGAACTGTCTGGATGCAATTCTGTGCTGTGTGCTCTGGGATGACCCTGTTTGAGCAGGGTCATCCCACTCTGGTCCCTTCCAACCTTACCCATTCTGTGACTGTGTCAACAGACTTGAGTGAATCTCTGTATTTGCCCCCTCCAAGACCCGGGCCTTTTCCTCCTTTGGAGGTGGTACCTTCAGGACAAGCAGATCTTGTGACTGGTGTCCCAGCTCAGGCCCCTTTTTTATCCTCTCCCTGTGTCCCTCCAGCTTTGCTGACTATGGCTGCATGCTGGAGATCCGGCAGATCGAGCTGCTGGCGGACGGGAGGTCCCTGGTGGACACCATCGGCCGGCGGCGGTTCCGGGTGCTGAGCCGCGGGCACAGGGACGGCTACCACACCGCCGACATTGAGTACCTGGAGGACAGGAAGGTGAGGGCAGGGCCGGGCATAATCCTGGGCTGCAGTGGGACAGAACCTCCCTGTGGACACCTCTGTCCCTCCTTCCTCCATGCAGGTGGCCGGGGAGGAGCTGCAGGAGCTCCAGTGCCTGCACGAGAGCACCTACCGCCTGGCTCAGCGGTTCTGTGAGCACGGAGACCTTACCTCCAGGCACATCTTGATGCAGCATGGACCACTGCCAGAGAAGGAAGAGGACATCCAGGTAATGCCCAGAGGGAAGGGACTCTCTAAACAGAGAGGGTACCAACAGGGCCTCTGAAGCAGTGCTGTTCCTGCACTAAGCACCCTGATTCCTTACTCGGCATCTCCCCAAGATGAACAAAAGATATCCAGTTTTTCTGCCCTGTTAACCTGTTATAGCATCTCTCATTCAGAGGGATGGCAGGGCTTGTCTCATAAAACTGTTTAATGTTACTTTATGGAAACTGAGTACAGAGTTTTAAAATCTTTCCCAGAGTCTTTTCCTAAATGAGAACTGAGAAACTGAACTTTCTGGATGTGAAAACTGGGCAAAGAAGTGAACCCCGCAGCTCAGCGAGTCTGCAGTCTCCTTTCTCATTGTGATCCTTTGAGACAGCTGTAGCTTACCAGAGGCGAGGAGTTAAGAGGACAGGATCCTGTTTGCTTATTACATTGCTCTGACAAATTCAGATTCTGTAGGAAGAAAAATCCCAAAACTTAATTTTCAGTCCTTCAGGAAAGTGTTTCCACGTGGATTGGAAATAGATGCTCTTGCTGGTTTGTCCCAGGCTAGGGCTGTCCTGGCCACCAGTCACGTTAATGATGATCTCAGGAATTACAGAAGACTTGCCCTCCCCTTCAGCTGAATTGAGCTTTTCCCTCTTACTTTGGCTCAGATTTTAAAAGAGCGGATTTACAAAAGCAGTGCCCAGTGACTGCGCTTTCCCGGCCTGCACCTCACCTCTGTGAGGCCAGTGCTTCATAAATATTGATTGTGCAGGATTTGTGCAGGATTTGGCCCATGCTAACAAAAAGCATTGCCCTAAACAAGGAAATGCACAAGATACTTCATTGTCTCAACAGTATAGACTTTTTACCAGTTACATCTGTGTCTGGAGACTCCCTGGGGAATGCTTGTCTGGAAATTAAATTGGTTTTTCCAGCAGTCTCGAGCTTGGACAGACAAAAGGGCTGTTCAGAGGAGTATCTTAGCCAAATCTGCCCTGACAAGAGCAACTGTTCCCCATCAGCGATGGGACCCCATCCCTGCCTTTACCTTGCAGCTCCTGACGTTGGGGGGGTCTCTCCCTCTCTCTCCCCTCCAGGCTTCGGCGGATGGCCCGACGTGGTGCTGGTGGCTCATCTCCATCCTGCCCCTCGACCCGTCCTACCAGCTGAACCTCTTCTCCTGCACGTCCCTGCGCGCCCGCCTCACGCAGCTGCAGCGCGTCCTGGCCGCCCTCCTGCAGCAGCCGCCCGCCCGGCCCCTGCTGCCCGAGCGCGGCCCCCGCGTCTGACCCCCACCCCTTGGGGTTCTCTGTGTTGCTTCGTGGGTTTGTGTGTGGTTTGACACTCCCCCCCCACCCTCCTCCTGAAGTGACCTCAGTGATGAGCTGGGCACCCTCTGCCCAGCTCGGCAGGGCAGGGGCCGCACCGGCAGCGACACTACACCGTCCATGCCCCCTCCGTGAGTTGCTTGGTGCCACTGCCAAGGGGGATACCGGGATGGAGAGCTGGGCTGTGTCTCCAGAGCCAAAATCGCTTGCTGAGTGGCTTCTTCACTAAGGAGGGTTCTCCTTAGGGCAGAGGACTGAGTGCCAGGATGGCCTCGGTTTTTGGCTCTTTCACTTCGAAGGACAACACAGGGGTTTTGGTAGATGGTCCTGCTCTGTGCAGCAGGTTTAGAGGCTTGGAAGAGGTGGCACTGGGGAGGCAGGGAAGTGCCAATGGCTTCCCACAGCCTTGGATCCTGATGGATCTGCCTCTGCTTCCAACTTTGACCTAAATTCTATTTGAAAAGGAGGAAGGTTAAATTAAAGAATCTGAAACTCATGGTCCTGCTCGTAACCACCTCCATGGCCACATGGTGAGTTGATGCCTCTCTTGAAATGTGCCCAGGTCTGGGCATCCCCTTCCCACCACTCTTCTTGGTGCTGTGCTGTTTGCTCTGCTGAGCTCCCTGACCCGTTTCCCTGGAAGACTGCCAGCCATTTCCCTGACTGCTGGCTCCAGTGTTGTGAAGTGCCATGGGAGGTGGGAATAGGGCAGCACTGGTGCTTTTCCTCTATTCAAAGGCTGCTGTTCCCAAGCCTGGCTGGGTTCAGGTTATAGGGTCGCACCTGGGGGCTGGAAGGAGCTTAGGGAGTTAAGTTTGAAAGTGTTTTTTGAGATTTTCTGCTCCTTGACTAGTGCAATTTTCCCTTATTCAGTGTTTCTTGTGAATTTTCTGCATCCTCAGGAGAGAGGCTGGACCCAGAAAAGTTTGGGATGCCCCAAAAATCATAGAGTGAAGTCACAGGGAGCGAAATCTCTTGAAAGGCAGGGAGGGGATGAGCCCCTTGTCAATGGATCTAGTGCTTGGCTGCTGCTTGTCTGTAAACACAGGGAAAAGACTATCCCTCCGGACAGATCTGACTTCCGCCCATGAAAATTCTGGAGGTTTGGAGTTTTTGTCTACCATCCATAATTTTCAGGGGCTTTGAGTTCGATTTAGGAGTGACATCCACTTAGTCACTGGATTATCATTGCTTCTAGAATTTTATCTCTGCTTTTCTCAAAGGTTCCGCAACACCCTCAGAGGACTGTTGGATGTGTGTTTGGGAAAGCAAATCAAGCTGGGGCTCCTGTGATTCTTAATGCATGTGTTGCTGTGCTGAGCCTGGGGTGGGGGACTTTGGGCATAACTGGGCCCAGCCCCGGAGAAGTTCCCTGCCCAGGGCCACCTCCCTTCCCTCTCCTGCTCTCTCCAGGAGTGAGAAGTCTCTGTCCCTCCTCCATCAAAGTGCCTGCCTGGAGCAACAGTCATGGGGAGCTGAGAGCTTGCTTCCCAGGAACTATAGTGAGCACAGGGCAGCTGAGGACAACTCAGAGCTGTGTTTGCTGCTCTACCTTTGAGCCATGTTCTGCCCCTCTTGGCTGCTGTGTGTGGAGCACCATGGCTACCCCAAAGGGCCATATCCCTGGGATGTCAGATTGGGATAGGCAGGGGGAGGTGATGAAGGGATGCCTCACAGTCCCAGGGCAGGTGTGTGCAGGTAGCAGGATGACACTGAAGTTTGGGAAGTGCCTTTGTTTTCTGCAGGGTCAATGGGAGCTCACCCAGTGACACCCCCACTCTGAGCCCCTCACCTACCCCTCCAGTTGCCTGTTCCACAGGTGTGAGAGCTCCCTGTGGGTCCCTTCAGCAAGGGGGTGGCACGGGGGGGATGCAGGGAGAAGTGTGGCTCTGCACCACGTCCACACTGGGGAAGAGCCAGCGACCAGAGACACGTCTGCCTGGCTACTTTGGGAAGGGATTCCTGCAAATCGCTCCAGTTTGCTTGGAGTGCTTTGTGGTTTGTATTAGTATCTTTGTTCTTGGAATTAAATTTTCTTTCTAGTCATTGAAATAAAGATCTTTTTTTGTCGTTGTTTTTTTGTTCCTGGTGTTTAACATTTAGCTGCTCGTTGATAAAGGTACTTGGGCATTACCAGGAGATTTGGGGACATGTGGAAAGGTGAACTCCTGGTGTGCAGACAGCAAGGTGAACACAGTGAAGCAAGGGTAGATGGCAACAAGGGTTAAAAATGTGGTTTTGCTTGCAGAAAGTGAGTCTGTGAAACAAGACAGGAGAGACACACTCCTGCCTATCTGTGCAGCTAAAGGCTTTGGGGAAGGATGGGAACTGGGAAACCAGTCTGGTAGTGTGGGATGACTTTGGAGGCTGGCCCCCAAATGCTGTGGAGAGCATCTGCCCCTGTCCTGCCTCTACAACCGTGGGCAGAGGGCTGGGAGCTGGGAGCAGGCTTGCTTTTGGCAGCTGGCATTAGGGATGAGAGATGATCCAGGGAGATATGCACAGGCTCTAGAATGAGAGGGGGTCCTGGATGGAGAGGGAATGTCCTTCTGGGACAGCTCTCATCTGTCTCTTGCTCCCCACTTGCCTCTACCCTCTACTTCCCAAAGGTGTCATCCAAAACCAAGGACAAGAAGGGAACTCCCTCTGCCCAGCTCTGCTGTGCACCCTGGGAACCTGGAACACCAGCAGCAGAGAGAGAGAGGGCTCAAGTGGTCTGAGAGGGCAGACAACCCTAAAAAGCTCCCATTCCTCAGAGCAGGATCCCTGGCAGCCCACTAGTAACTGCCTCCATGAGGAATTTCACCTTGAATTCCTCCCCAGCAATGCTCTACAGGAGCAGCTCTGCCCTGGTGAAGCCCAGCTGTGATCTGTGGTGGCTCTGGCAGCCCAGGCCTTGTGCCTGGCCATCGGATAGTGCGTGCCTGTGTGTCCGGGAGTCTGGAGCTGGCTCCAGGTCCCTTTGCCGTGTTGCCCGGCTCCCACTAGATGTCAGGAAGAGGCTGAGTGCAGGCAAGGAGAAAGGCACAGTGGAGGGGATGTTCAGCATCAGCTGCTTACAGAGCCTTGGCGATGCTTCTCTCACTCCCAGCCCCAAAATCAGCCCTCCTCTCAGCCCTGGCCTCGGTGGGCTGCCCTGAGCTCTCCGTCAGCACAGAAGTGAAGCTGGGCACCGATGCAGGATGTCACTGTGAGTCCACCCTCAGTTCCCCAAGCATGCAAGGTCTGTGCTGGGGGATCCTCCCCCCACTCCAGCCAGTTTGCCATCCTGGGACTGGGGCAGTTGCTGCTTCACCACATCTGCCACGAGCCTGCAGAGAGGCTGGATCTGGTCCTGCTTGGCATGGCTTGGGCTGGCACTTACAGACACCTCCAGCCTCTCTGCCCCAGGCTTGGTGGCAAGTGCATGTGACAGCTTCAGCCCCAAAGCAGCAGCCAGAGCCACGAGGTGATGGGTCTGTCTCTCTGTAGCCTCCCCAGTGTCTCTGTGCTTTGCTTGCTGCTGCTTGGATTTGCATTCTTCCCCTGTGCATCCCAACAACAACTAACAATGATTTCTGGCCTTTCTGTAAGAATCCTTTCTGGGTTTTACAGGCAGGGACTGGGGTGGGAAGAGGCAATGAGCTGCCCAGGGTCACCTGGCAAGGTCCCTGGTAATCAGGAGTCCACTCTCCAACTGGATCCTCTTCCCATCCCATCCAGCCTCCACTCTGTGGATGCTGGGATGCCTCCTGCACCTGTTTTTTATATCCCTGGGTAGGTGTAAATCAGAAATCAGCCCCACTTCCAACATCCCCAAACCTGACCTCCTCCCCAACAGCACCATTTCCTCCCTTCCTATTCCAGTCAAGACATGGGTGACAAATTCCCTCGCCTAATAGTGTGGGCAAACAATTAGCTAAAGAGGCAAGTAATTAATACAGCAGGTGTCAGGCTGTGTCTCATCTTTCTTTAACAAATGGTGCATTTCCAAACTAATTAGACCAGCCGGTACTTGAGAGAGCGGAAAATCAACACAAGATTGTTTGAGCTCAGATCTTCTTCTCTAGCAAGGTAGGCTCGTGCTGAAAGAGAAGCACAGTACATGTTAAAGCTAATGAAGGTGGGAAGAAAAAGCAGAAAACCAGCACCTAATTTTTTCCACCCTTTAGCAATGCCAGTTGGAGCAATGAAAGACGGGTCGTATTGTTCCTGCTTTTTTCAAAAGAAAAAAAAAAAAAGAAAAGGAAAGCAATGAAGACAGATGTGCCGTCTCTGTCAAGAAACTCGCCCACGGGATGTATTCAAAGCCTGAAAAATGACAAGTGGTGAAAAAAGTGACTCAAAGTCACTGCTGTAGCAGTTGGATTGGGACCTGCCTGTTCACCTGGATGAACCATAGAATCCCTGAAACATAGAATATCCTGAGCTGGAAGGGACCCACAGGAAACATCGAGTTCAACTCCTGGTCCTGCACAGGACAACCCCAAGAATCACGCAGTGGTGGTGTTTGGGATCACACGACGGTGCTGTCACTTCCTTTGGCCAGGCTGCCTGTGCCATGATATCCATCCCTGTCCTGCACAAAGCAGAGCAGGGTGATCACGGGCATGTGCTGAAGGTGACCCAGAGCAGAGACCAAGTGGCAGCTGGACAAGTGCCTGGGCCTCCTGTGCAGTGGCGTTTTGGAGCTGCTGTACTGGCGTGTCACTGGCTGCGCTGCACGTGGGAACCGTGCAAAGCCAAGCCCGGATCCAAGCAGGAGATCTGGGATGATGGATCAGGTGGAGCTGCCTTAGCGTGACCATGGGTAATTCACACCATTAGTAAACAGATTTATATTGACAGGCTTTTTCCAGAGGCTTTTCCAAACCCATTTAGCCACATCACACCAGCAGTGCTACCAATCTGCAACTAGGGAGCCCTGGATTTGGGGCAGTAGCAAGGGGCTGCTCCCCAGCCCTCCCATACTGCCTGATTCATGGCCACCTTTCAGCTTCCCAGGGAGAACTTGGAGGAGGAATTAACACTCTCAGTGTCTCCAGTCCCACAGTAGCAACACACCTGAGGCTGAGCATGTGGTGGGGGTGCACAATTTCCCCCAGCACTGTTTCATCCAGCCCCTGCCACGGCAGGGTCCAGGTGGCACCGTGTCCCTGGGTGGCACAGCATCGCAGAGAGCCAGTGCTGGTGCTAACAGGTCTCTTGGACGCTGTCAAAGTCTTAGTGAACAGCAGTCAGCTGCTGTCCAGGTGTGTAGGATTGTAAGGGGTGGGTGTTTACTGCAGGTAATGGGAGAGATGGGCTCTGCCTGCTTGGTGAGTGCTTCACTGCCCAGCCAAAGCAAACCTCGGCAAAGCAACCTATCATCAGTGCTCCCTGGGAGCATCCCGGTGTGGAGAGAGGGAGGTTATGTAGGAACATATATATATGTATATATATTGGCCCCTTGCCTGAGTCTCTGCCTGCAGCCACATTCATCCTGAGTGCCCAATGGTGATTTGTTCTCTCCCTGCCTCCTGCTCTCCCTGCTGATTTCTGATTTCACAAAACCCTTTGAGCCCAGGCAAAATATTTACCGGGCTGATTAAGCATTGAGGAAATGGGAAACTTGTTAAAAACATGGAACTTATCTAAATACAGCGTTATTAAAATAAAATGTGACTTTTAGCAAGGACAGCTCTCTCAGCTGGTCTGTGTTTACCTTAATTGTTTCCCTCCATTAATTACAGTCTGAGAGGGAGACTTGTGCAAATTGAAATAAATTAATCGAATTTGTTTAGAGTTTTGTGTGTCTGGCTTATGGGGATTGCAATTAAGCCGGTATGTTTGGTGGATTAAATTACATTGCCTAGATCTATTCTCCCCTTTTCAAGCACCAGGAACGTGAAAAGGCAGGAGTCAGTGACAATTAGAAGGTAAACAGGTGCTGTGAGTGATGGTTATTTTATCTCCTGCGCCTCAAGAATTTCACTCCTTGCAAGTGTTGAGGCTCATCCCTTAATAAATGCAGTCCAGCTCTGTGCAGTGAGAGATAAAGGGGAGATGATGGAGCAGAGACCAGGGCTCAGCTCTGCCCCAGCAGTGGAAACAGTGACGTGGGTGGGAGTTTAGTCCAATTCTCCAGGAAAATTAGGCTACGTGACTCAGCAGCCTTGCGTGTGTTCTTGCTCGTTCCCACTGGCAGCTGCCCAGTACCACCCACGTTTGACACAGGGGAAGAGACTTCCAGATATATCGAGGTCCTGGCAAGGTCTGTGAATATGGGCAGAGAAGGAGAGAAAAGAAAGGCATCTGCCAGATGGGGAGGGGAAGGGGATGCTCAACCCTTATTAGGCACCAGAGAATCTACACCACAGTCTTTTTCAAGATGGGTATTTAACAGGAAGCCTTGCTTCACTCGTGTTGTCCGTGGGCCAATCTTCTCTGGTCTTCTCCCAAACCAGCCACATGAGTGGGCTGAGTGGTAGTTTGCTCAGAGACCCTCTAGCCCCATGGAGAAGTGCAGCCAAACTTCAGGAGGGATTCCAGCACAGACTAAGGAGAATGGTACAGTTTCCTCCCTAGAGTAAAAGGAATTTTGAGAAGACAAAAAAGAAAATCTAAATGGGCTGTCCACCCACGTTGACTCCTTGGGGATGATGCTTGCAATGCCCCAAGCAATGGGGCAGTCAGGAGGTGAGGAGGGTGCACTAGAGCTGTGGGGGTACACAGAGACCCAGGGAACTGCTCTTAGGCCAAGGGGTAAGATGCTTCACTCCCCTCTCCTGTCTTTTGGCTCATTTATGAAACCAAAAGGGATTCAAAACTCACCTCCCGTCACTCCCCTGTAACCCCTCTCCTCCACTGCTGCCCTGAGCCATCCTCAGTCCAGCAGACTTGTTGCTGTTTCTGTTACTAATAAAAACCATCTCTCTTGCCTCAACAGGAGCGGATTCCCGTGGGAAGGGCCTGTTGGCATTGCTGTGCAGAACTGCCCTACACTGTCCTCGCCTGCTCCCACCGTGCTGGGCACTGCTGGGAGGGCAGAAGGACACAGCCTCCTCCCTGGTCATAAATAGAGGGTGAGCAGGGCTGCCAGGGCCCGGCAGTGTCTGGCAGATATGTTCTCTGCAAGAGAACCTCTTCACCCAGCCATTGCCGGTGCCCGGATGATGTATGGAGTGGCTGGGCTGCGACAGGATTTCTACCCAGAATATTGGCTGGATGATAAAGGAGTCTGTCTGCGGTGATAATTGCACCATAAATAGCTCTGGATTCGGCAGTGAAGAGTGAGGCATTAGAAAACTTCACCCTCTGGATTCCTCCCACTTCCTTCCATCTTCCTGGCTGCTAACAAGAGGGAAGAATAGCTCGTCGGTTCTTACCAGCCACGAGAGGTTTATTGCACTCAGATGCAGCTGGGCACCTTCCTCCCCATAAATCTTAATAGTGAAAAAGGAGAGAGGGGGGGAAACCAGCTCAACTGGGTGATTACTGAAGAGTAGCAGGTAGGGCTGTATTGTGGTGCAGCTGTCCCTCTTCATTCTCTCCTCTGCAAAGACGTCGCTGCCTCACTCCCTCCTACAGACTTCCTCTGGCTCTTCTGGGCACTCTCAGGGATATCCATCCTCTTTTCTCCACTGATGGAAACTGAAAACCTGCCAGCTAGCCCCAAACTCTGAAAAATGAGGAGCTCAAACTGGGGAGTGCTGTAAAAGTCAAGACTGGAAAGACAATAAATACGACTAGTTTGGAAGCTCTCTCTGGCTCCTCGTCTTTTGAGCCTGCAGAAAGCACATGGATCCCTGTATGTCTTCCCAAAGAAAAGCTGGGAAATGGATCTGACATCACTGCTACATTTATGTGTTCTTGAACTCCAAAAGATACTTTAAAAACCGGGACCTTCTTATTCACATTAACTCAAGTTCACCTGATCTCTGTCCTCTGCGCAGATTAACTCACTGTTCACGACCAACCACCATGGACTTTGGGGAGTGTGGTGTAAATGCAAAAAGTGGCCAGCACTGAATGGGGCCATCTCCTCATCAAATTTTATTCCTGGGTCAGTGAGTTGCTGCTGGGGCTCTTTTCCTTACATGCAGTGCCCTGCTTTGCTGCAAATAGCTAAAAGACGGACTTTTGTGTGGAAGTGCCACGGGCGCTGTAGCACGAGCAAAATTCCACAGCGAGGGATGTGGGCATTGTGCTGGGCTGGTGCAAACACCCGGCTTCAGCTGGTGTGTGTTGTCAGAGCACTTTAGCGGCGGGATGGAATTCTGCGCCGGCGGAGCATCCTCCGCTGGCAGTCACCTCCGGCGCCGCTGGCAGCGCACAGCTCCCGCTCTGCCGCTTGCAGGCGCCTTTGGAGCAGAGTCCCGCGGGGATCCTTCAGGGCTTGCTTACCCGGCTTGTCTCCTTGACCACTCCTGACATCACTCAGACACGCTGACATCACTACTGTTTTTCTAGGAAGATGATTCAGTCATTTTTTGAGAATTTTGAAGGGTCCAGGACTGAAGGGCGGGGAATGATTCTCCTTCCTGGGCACTTTATAAAGCTTCCACAAATAACTGCAGTGGGAGGAAGGCAAGTTTTATTCTGAGATGTGAAAAGAGGTGCCTAAAAGGCAACTTTTAAAGGCATTGAGTAGAACTGGGGGAAATCCATGCCTAGTGTCCACACCCAGCAGGACTGCTCTGCAAGGACAGACAGGCTGTGCTGGGAGAGGAACAGCTCTCTCCTTTCTGCATGTGGTGCAACGAAGGCTGCTAAGCAGGCAGAAGCTTTTCAGCTCCTGTACAAATCCATAAGCTTCCCAAATCTTCCTCTCCTGAACACCCAACAAATCCAAAGACCAAATATAGAGCACGATTTTTCTTCTTCTTTTTTTTCTTCATATTACCATTCTGAAGTGTTTGAAGCAAAACTATTTACCCTGTTTAAGCTTTGGCTTTGCAAGTTTAAAGCTTTCACAGTTCCAGGTGCTCCCAAAAAGATAAGGGAGCCCAGAGGTGCACTGCTGTACCAAGAAATAAATAAATAAAGATGTGATTATTTAATACTCAATATTTCTTCATTATCTACTGCTATTATTATAGTGAGCTCACCTAAGCTGATATGGGATGGGGAAAGCTTGGAATCAGGGAGGGAATGATGGGGCAGATGAGAGAGATGTGTTCCTCCCACTGACTGCTGCAATGGGGCTCCTCCTCGGCCAGTGCCAAAAGCTGTGGCATGGCCAGCATGGCATGGGATATGTGGAACACCAGTTCCCCTTTGGAGGCTGTTACTGGGATTCCTGGCAGCCAATGTAAAATCTGGCTTCGTAAAGCAGATCCCAACATAAACTTGGCTGGACAGAGGAAAAGAACCAGCCCAGGTTTTAAAAATATAATGAGCCTGAAGAAACAGCCTGGGAGTGGAGGGATCTGTGCTGTGGATGACTCAGTGGAATGAGGCAAGTCAGGGCTTTGTAGAAGAAGCTTTGGGAGAAGGAAGACGGAGCCGAGATGAGATTAATCAAGTAGCAAGAGCTGCCCAGACATGGCTATTCTTGGATACTTTATTAGAAGGGAGATTACTGCCTATGGTTCCTCAAAACAAGCTTCAAGACAATTAAGCTGTAACGACAGGTCCCCTCCCTACTCAGCAGCTCTGCTGTCTGAGGACACCTGGCACAGGGATGGATTTCTGTGAGAAGAGGTGGTCTGGGTCTGGAGAATCAGGAAATCCTCATGAGAGCTCAGTGAAAACTGGCCTGCCCCAAGCTCTGTGCCCTGTTTCTGCTGGCCTGCCTTTTCCCTGACAGCAGAAGCTCTGTGTGTGCCAACTGAACAGGCAGCTCTTCCTCCTGCCTGCTCCAGACCAGACTTGAAGTCCTGTAGATGGGAGAGGGGCGAGGTGGGGAGCTGGCACAAAGCATCGTGATGCTGGCACCCTGGATCATTGGAGAGGACACACTGCTGCTGCACCCACCAGCCTCCTCTTGGGTGGGCACAGCAAGTACAGCCAGTTCTTGGCAGAAAAAATTAACCCCATGCCCACATGACATTTCTGCAGCTGCAACAAATGAGATCCATGGTTTGCAGTTGAAATAAACCCTCAGTGTTTGACTGTCTCTGGGAGTTAAATCTTTATGCAAACGGTACTGAGATTTTAGTCCAGGTCAGGAAAAAACATCCATTCTGAAAGGTATTATTTTTCTTGTCCTTATTTTTGAAAGCAATTTGCTGCATTTTATTTTGTCAGCTTTCTCTCTCCTGAAAGCTCAATACCACCCACAGCACTGGGTACTGCCGAACTCTGGCTCTAAGTCAAATCCACTTGCCTCCAGGGAGATGGAAACTAATCAATGAGGAATATTAAACAATATGAAAGCTGCAATGATTTTACATTTCCCACAAACATCAGAGTCCCCTGGCAGCTCCACGCTAACACTGAGCTGAAGGTGGAGAAGGGAGATGACATATCTTGGAGAAAAGCTCTCATTCCTCTGTTTTCTGCAGATGTTTTCTTATGTAATGGAAAAGATCCCGCTGCTGAGCAGGCTCAGGCTGGCCGGGCTGCTGGGCTTGTGCTAGACCGAGCTTCGATTCCACTGGTGCTCGTGGGGAGTCTGGGCTGTCTCAGGTCTGGGCTTGCAGGTGTAGGTTTGCAGGGGAATGGGGTCCTGCTGTGGTGTGTTCCTGCCTCTGTGCCTTTTCCTGGTCTGAGAGTCTCCAGGGTTTTGCTGAGAGCAGGATGATGCCTTCAGATTGTCCCAAGGATGCTCAGCAGAGCTTTCCACTGAGATCTGGAGATCCTTCAATTGACTGAGTATAGCTCATTTGCCCAGCAGCTGCTGCCTGGGCTGGGGGTTTCACTGGATCCCTGACAGGAGTTTTTAACACAGATTCAACCCTGGATTCAGCTCTTGATTTGGTGCCTTACCTCCCTTTCCAAAGCTGAGTGGTGCTGGGATGCAAGGAGAGTTCTCGTGACCCACTGTTCAAGGGAGGGTGCAGGATGCAGCCCAGCCCATGGGAGCAGGTATCTATTGACCATAAAAAAGTCACAGAAATATAAATCTTGAAGTATACCCATACCTCTGTTGTTTTTCTCTGTGTAGATCCTTCTATTTCTGTGGCAGCAATAAGAATTTTAAGTAATTCCAAAATGGAGATTAAATTTCTGGTTTTGCATTTATTTTTCTGAGCAATCTTAACAAGTCACTTCTCCCTGGGTCCAGGACTTCTGCCTCTGCGTAAGGATGATGACACTTTCATTTCTACAGCTAATAACATAAAAAGGCTGATAATGCTTAAGCACCTCTGTGAGCTGAGAGACTTCCCAAAGTGAGATCAGTAATCAGTTGATCCTTCTTTTCCGTTCTAACTGCAAACCTGGTTAAAGTCTAACTCTTTTGAGCATCACTAGCAGGGTTGAAAAGCTGCTAACACAATAATTCAATCCGGCCAGAACTGCTCAAGACCCTTTTGTATTTAAGGTTTGTAATAAAACACAGCAATTAACAAGAGCAAGTGCAAGAGAGAAGCAGGAGGGACCTTAAATGATGCCAAGCTGCAGCAAGGCAGAGCCCACTGAATGGAAATGCAAGAAACCAGGAGATTTTGGAGATTGCTGTGAGCCATCAAATTTTCCATTTCAATTATTTCTCTCAAGTGCATAGTTAACTGACAGTAGTTGGTCCCCTTCAAGTTTCTTGACAAGCAATTTTTTATTAGAAAGGATGAAAATCAGCAGGTGCTAATTCCATAGCAATGCCCCTCCTTTCCCATCCCAGATCCTCTCCTCTTTTTCATTTGTTCCTCTTAATAGGATTTTGTATATTGCTACTGCACCTGGTTGCACACCACAGTTATGAATTTAATGTGCAAAGTTAAATGTAAACAGGATTAAAAAAAAAATCTTAGCAATTACAAAGCACTTGAAAGCATTCTCCCTCCCCCACTTTGCTGGTAGATTCTTCATTCCACCTGTCTTGTACATCCAGCATTGCAGTAATTTCTCGGGGGTAGCTTAACTCGTTCCAGACATTTCAGCCAAAAAGGAGCATTAATTTCTGCAGTAGAAGTGGCACAAGAAAATGGCAAGTGTTTGCCTTTATTCAGTGGGAATGGGGGAAGGAATGAAAGCAAACTTCAGTAATCTAAATTCAAAAATGTCAGGTGAAGTTTTGTCTCCTTAAAATCAAGGACAAATATTTCCTAAAAATTCTGTGACTTCAAAGAAAGACAAAATCACAGAGTAATTTCCTTTACCTGAACAGAACTTGGCTGTCAATCTGTACTCCTCGGTGTTGTGCTGTTGTAAACTGGGATTTTTCTATTCTGAAGGCTCTAAGGATCAGCAGAGATGTTTAATTATCCATCTCATTTGCAGCAATATCAGTTTTGGCAGATGAAAACATTGGGAACATCATTCCCACGGGATCAGAATTAACGTATATGTAGGTGAGCATTTGGGGATAAAGACAGTTTCTGTGGGGTGCTCAGATCCTCCTTAGTGCAGCTAAATATCAGTTACTGAAATACTGTGCACTGGTGGGAACAGCTGTCATCAGACCCTCACAGTCTGTAAAGGCAGCTTGAGTAGTTTGACCCCCTGACTTCCCGTGGGAATGATTGACTCTGATCACAGTTCACTATCCTTCAGTTGCCCAGCAAGGAGTATCGTGCTGTCAGCAGGAGAGAGACACTTACAAACAGCTCAGTGAGGTAGAATTGGGGGCATTAAGGAAAATCCAGATCGAGGGACTGCAGGCTGTATCAGAAGAGTGATTCACTGCTTGTGCTCCCACTGGCCAAAGCTCCCTGCCCAGAACTCCTGCTGCACTGGGCGCTGGTATTTTGGGGTTCGTAATTGAAGCTGTATTTCAAAGCCTTCTAAGAGAAATGAAAAGAGTTCAAGCTTGTTTTAAGAATATAGCTAATTGACAGGGAGTCAAAATTTTGGCTGGTTGGAGGAACAGCTCAGCGTGAGGGTCCTGGTGGCCGCTGCCAGCCCAGCGCTGCAGGGAGCGGGTGCAGCATCCCCATGGGGGGCTCCGGTGACAGCTTCAACATGTCCCTCAGCTCCCTCACCTTAGCACGTGGCCACTGGCCACCACAGCAGAGTAAGAGGCTGGCCTGCAGGGATGCAAGGAGTTGATTCAGCCCAACCAGCCACTTCTGAGACACAGCGTAGCAAAATCGATGTTCTAATTTGCCTGAAATCTCAGCAGGCTGACACCTTCTAATTTGCTGTTTGTTGCCGCTCTCCTAGAAGTCCAGCTGATTGCTCTGTTGGTGCCAGCAGATCAATCTCACAAAAACAGACTTATTTTTCTTCTCGTTCTGAAGAGGTTAGTTTTCCAAACATCTGCTCTTACCTGCTGAGCTGAGTGAGATTGCTCTCGCTCGTCTGTGCCGCTCTCGTGTGCCGCCAGGCACATCCCCAGCTCAGGGCAGAGCTGGAAGAGAGACCTGAGGCTGGCAACACCTGGATTTTTATGTGTATGGTGGGAGACTGGCAAAGGAGAAATACACAGAAGAAAAGACCATAGAACTATTTTTAATGTCATTAATTTTATAGTTGCATTAAATTGAGTTTGTCTAGACAAGATATGGTGGGAGATCTGCAGCAGAGCAGCCATGGGAGGACATGTTGCAGCCCAGCACTGCAGAGGTGGGGCTAACCCACCTCTCCCCTCAGGAGAGGGCCTCTAATTTTAAAGGTCTGCAACATCCCCCTCCCTGGGAGTATTTGCACATTGCAGCCTGTGCACATCTTGTGAAAGGAACTCATCTGCCATATTGCAGCTCCATCCCTGTCCCTCTCACTGAATGTAAACGTCCTTCTCCGTTCCACTGCTCAAGCTACTGGACAGCTGGAGTACCTGCATCACCCCACTCTGCCCCTGGGAGCAGGAGCTGCTCCAGCTGTGTGCATTCCCGATGTTTGTTGGCACTTCCTTAGGGCACTGGATGAATTTTGCATATCAAGTGTCATCTGGCCTTCATGGGACCATCCTTCAGTGGAAAGCAAGAGACACCTTGCAGACTGGCCCCTGTCAGAGAGGGGCTCACCTGCTTCACTGGGTGGTGGGAGTTGGGCAGGGAGCAGTCCCTGCTCAGCCCCTTCCTTTCCTCAGTGTCCACACCAACTCCAGAAAATTACCAGTGCAGCAAAGCTTTGCTTCTTATATCTTAAGAATGGTTAGGTCAGAAAGATCCTAGAAACCCAAGAAATAACTATTATAAAGGAAGAGCATGTAATTTAGTACATTTTTAAAAAAACAGGCAATTATTTCCTCAACACCAGAATTTGCTGAAAGCACTCCAAGTTCTGTTTTGCAAGTGCCACAGAACAAAATAATTGTGCAATTAGTAATGCATCTCACACTTTGTGAAATGAAAGATTTTTTACTTTCAACAAGTACAAAATGTAACATTTTACTTTTCCATGGCGGTAAAATACTGGCCATTCCTTCCTCCTCCTCCCTATTTTAAGTGCACTGGAGTATGTAATTAATAAGATAATAATAAATATGCTTCACAAAGCAGGAGAAATGTGAATGGCACGGGCACAATGTGGATAGTTTGGGATTGCCAGAGCAGCCAGCGGCTTCCAAATATTAATTATAGCTCTCTGAAGAGGAGCTGTGCCCTCTCCAGCCCTGTCCAACGCCACTCCCAGGTGCTGTGAAAGCAGGGCCGTTTGCCCAGGGTTGAGCAGCAGCTGTGTGGCCAAGCCAGGATGGGAGCCCAGCTGCTGCCAGTCCAGGGCTTGTGTGTGCAGCCACCAGCTCCTGGTTACACGAGAGGGTTGCTCTTACTTCAGAGACTAGAGTGATGTTTCTGTAGCTCCAGCATCCCCATGCTCAGTGCTCACAGGAGACTCGTCCGTGCATGTTAACAGATGTCCCCTTGGTGTTGGCTTGGCCCATGGGAAAGGCTCTGCCATAACTTGCCTGGCTTCTATCTGGAGACAAACAAAACTGTTGCCTGGGCGATAGAATCCTCCTCCCTGCTAGGTACTGCTGGATAAACAGCTTTCCCTGCTCCTCAGCTCACAGCACTCAGAGCCTGCTGCTGTGATGGGAAGCGCTACCAAATTGCTTTCAGAAATTATCCTCCACAGCAGTGTCTCTCTCTCTCTCGTGGTTGCTCAACTGCAATGGGCTGGGATAAGGAGAGGGACAGCTGGGGGTATTGCACTGTGGAGTAACTGGAGATGTGGGATGCAGGAGCATCACCTGGCACAGCTCTGCCTAGGTGGACACATCGCAGCATGGAGCAATCAGGAATGTGGGATGCAGGAACATTGCCTGGCAGAGCTCTGCCCAGACAGGTACACACCACTGCTGATGCCCAGACCCTGCAGAGCAAAGAGACTTTAGTGTGGACTGGAGCCAGGGTGGGACCAGGGGCACGTCAAGGTGCAGTGGGCAGGATAGTGTGGCAGGGCAGGAGCTGGGCATACCTGAGGATGAGCTGCACCCACATGGAGAGGTGCAAGCCCCCTGCAGAGCCCATGTCGAGGGGTTTGCTCCCACCTGTGAGGCTGGGGAAGGAAGTCCAAGCACGGGCCGTACTGGGCTCAGTCCTCAGTCACCCCGGTGCAGCCTTGGACATGTATCACCAACCTTCAGCTACAAACCACGCAAGCAAGTTGATTTAATTACACATATTTAAATTGCTTTGTACACCACACCATACCCAGCCCAGCTGTGAGGAGGGAAGTGGGGAATTTAATTCTGAAGCTGTATCTCTGTCCTGTGGGTACCCAGGGCATCTCTGGAGCCATCCCTCTTCCCTGGCCCTTGCACACTCTGCTGAGCCCAGCAGCTCGGTCGGCTGTTTCCATGGCACGCCGGCAGTGTTTTGGAGGCAGGGCAGGGAGGGCAGCCTGGCAGGGATGTGAGCGGGGGTTTTTTTGGTGCATGTTAACGAGATGGAGCCTGGCAGAAAATGGAGGCAGCAGGGGTGGGCAAGCAGGAGCCAGGAGCAGCTTATCACTCCTCGGCAGAAAGGGATGTTTGTGGAAACGGTGGCTGCTACATAAATAAATAAGGCAGACATCAAACACCTCGGCTTCCTGCAGCTCCTGGCCCATGTGTCTCCCCCAGGGGTCCCAGCTGCATTTCCCCCCCAGCACCTGATGGGGGATGCTGCAGGCAGGTGGCACTGGGCAGGGGTGCTCAGATTGCTTTTTGCCCAGAACTGAATTGCCTTGGAAATTAAAGGCTGCTCTAGTCACAGAAGAACCAGCGTCCTGGGGGCTGGAGCAGGGCCTGTCGGTGTGATAAAATGAACTATTTTTCCCTGAAAAGGAAAGTCTTTTGCCAGGAGAGATCTGGAGGACAGGAGAGCTGAGGTGCTTGGACTGCTCATCTGGGTCTGAAGCCAAAGGCAATGGCAGTGCAAGACATGGTGTAACTGGTACTGAGCATCCCCTCGTGCCTGCTAATGTGGACTGACAAGCAAGTGCTGAAATAGCAAAGCCAGAACAAAAGCTTTCCCTGAAATATTCCTTTTTAGCATAGGAGAGGCCCAGGCCACACAGCAGGCAGGGGCTCTCCTGGCTCAGTCCTTGTGTGAGCCTCTGTTGCAGGGCAGCATTTGTTGCAGAGTGCTGGGAATGGGGAGCACAACCACAGATGGGGCACTTGGGGCTGGGGTTAGACAGAGAGGGGAGAGGGCACCGTGCTGCCCTGCCTGGGCTCTTCCCCTGGGCTTTGTCCCCGGTGCAGAGCTGGTGGCTGCAGGGCAGCTGTGTTCCCCTGTGTTCTTGTAAGGGTTCAAAGAATCCCAGTGGAGAAATGTGCCATTTCACCCACTTCACAAACACACAGCACTTTGCTTCTGCAAACAAGTAGAGCAGGGCCAGTGTCACCAAAAATGGTCTGTCCTCCGGCTTCAGCGTCGGCAAAGGACAATGAATGCAAGTGATACCTTTCCCAAAGACCTAAAGAGGCACAAATATTGCTTGAATCTTAGGGATGAACCAGAATCCTGAGCATGAGTGGACACTAGATGCCAAGGAGAGAACTAGAGATCTGGCAGGGAACACCATGGGGAGACAGGGTGAGCTGCCAGCTGTCTGTGTGCCATTGCCCCAGGAACTGGCCCAGAGACACCTCTTTTTGACATAGAAGCACAGCCAACCACAGTGAGACCAGGTTTCCACCTAGAAAAATGTGTATAAGGAAAGACGGGGATGAAAGAAATGGTCACAGGAACTATATAATGACAGGAGGAGGTGAAGACTGGGTACTCTAAGAAGGCTAGATCAACAGCCCTCAATATAAGAGTCTCCCTGTGGCATTTCTGTGCTTGTTAAGGCAAAGGCCCTCTTCATAAGCTTTGTTCGGGAAGGCTGACCAGCTTTCCTTCTCCCTGGAGGGGAAGAGGCAATGCTGTCCCAGTTACCTATCCGGGACCCACTTTCAGCTCTCCTTTTTCACACGGTGTTAAAATTTATAAAAGTCAGTTTCTGCATTGTTTTTGGTTCCTCAACATGCTCATAGCAAGTTCCTCATGACCTTCCAGCTGCTGCACTATCCATTTTCAGCTTGTGGCTCACCTCACCTGCCTCTTACACTGGGCAAAAGCCAAGCTGCATCACACTCTCCTGTCTTGGTCTCCTCTTTTAGCAAACTTTTGTTGGCTCCACAGATTCTTTTTCAGGTGTGATGTGAAGCTTCACTGCAATCTAATCAAGCCAATAGTCCCTGGCTGGCTATTCCTTTTCTGAAAAACCTCTTCCAGTGGTGTTATCACTTCGGCAGACTCAAGAGGAGAAACCTTACGAGGCACCTGAGGATCTTCATGCTAAAGAGTTCCAGTCCATCATCAGTTCCTCACTGCTTGTGTTTTACCTGCCTGTGCAAAAAAAATCAGTGATTCTTTTTGTAAGATCTCCTTTATTCACCATCTCTTGCCATCCTGGAAGGACTAAATAATAAAGAAGTGGGAAAAAAGTAACAAAGCTTTTAGCCCCAGATTAAGAGATGTCAGAGTCTAAGTCATAAAAACCATCACCATGTATACTTTGTGCCTTTCTTTCAAGACACTTCTGCCACTTTATACACTTTAGGGATGAATCATATGGGAATGGGAATGAAGATAGTAATTTCCATTTGTACAAATACCAGGTGATTGAGAGCTCAGAAAACTTGCTCAAGGCGTCAGAAGGAGCTAGAAGGACCAAGAAATCTTGAGGGGATCCCTGATTGTCTGATTACAGGGAAGTTGAACATCTGGTTAGTACAGCTCCTTCCCACTGGCCAGGCTTCAGCAGTGATAAGAAACATCCTTTCTCCCCATCCATAAAATAAAAAACCCCAAACCCTTTCTCCAGAAAAACAGTATTAGAAGTGATTGTCCCTGGAGTGATTGTCATCAATAGGTAGCAAGGAGGGTGAATTTATCCTGATGATAAATTTACCTCTAGGACTCTTTCCCAGAAGGGCTACAGAGGAGCAGCCAACTTGGTCCACGGCCTTGCTTCATAACCACCTGCTTGCTGTTCTTCAGAACCTTTTGCCTTTTGAGATCAGTATCAGCAGCAAAAATCATGTCAGAACTGTACTTGGAGGGTCTCTGTTTAACGCTGCATGCCTGGTGCTGCCTGGTTGGGCACACCTCCATCCTGCCTCCCTCGCTGCCAGAGCAAGCTGGGCTCATCAGCCTCCTCTAATAAGGCCTGTTCTCTCCTCGGTTTCTGGCAGGAGGGTCAGCTTTTGTCTCTCAGTTTTGATGCTCCTGTTTCTTCCCTTCCCCTGCCTCCTCTCCGACCCCCGTGTGCGCCATCCTTTGATGAGCCGCACTTATTTTTCACACAGGGTGTTAAAATTTATTAAAGTCAGTTTCTCTGATTTCCTTTTAATGAGATGACGACTGTGTGTATGAGATAACATTAGGTTCAAATGGTGGGAAACTCAGAGAGGGTTTAAGTAATCAGACCAAGAAAGAGAAAAAATAAAACCCAAACCTGTGCTAGATCCCATGTCTTAAGGACTTACTTTGCAACTTAATTCAAAGGTAAGAAACTGGGATCATTCTTCAAACAGCACAGCAAGGCTGGCGGTCTTTTGAAAGCGCTTTCCTTAGGAAATGGAGCAGGAGGTGGGCTTTGGGTACTGTTTGATTTTCAAAACATTTTTGACATTTCAGTCACTGTTTCTGCAGGAGCAGGGCTGCCCCTGTGGAAACAAAGATGGGATGAACAGCTACTCAGGGTTCACCCGTCACCCAAGGAAATGCATTAAATGACTCCTTATGCTCTGCGTTACCCAGATGTGGGCTACTCATCCTGTGTTCCAGCAGGCCCAGCCAGCATCACAACATTGGAGGCAGCAGGGAAAACATTGAAGCATTGAGAAAAAAAGAAAAAAAGCTGAAAAGCAGAACTTTTTGCCTTGGCCACCCTGGCTGCTCTCCTCCCTTGCCTCATTTCCCCCTCTCCCCTTTCGCTTGGTGCCACCTTCACACAGGATTCTGTTGCCCTACTTTTGCCCAGCCTTCTCCTAGAGATAAGATAAACGCTATTTTCAATTAACAAGACTTGATTGCTGAAAGCAATAGGAGGCAGTTCATTTAGAGCCAGCAAATTAATTGAAATCTAAATGCACATAGTCAGTGTATTGCAGGGAGAGCAATTATCCCGTTGTTTGGCCCCTGCCACGCAGGCAAGGTCTGCGCCCGCAGCAGGGCTGGGCTGAGCCGTGCGACCAGGAGGAGCTCACAGTGCCCTCATCTTTCCTGGAGTTCCTCCCTCAGCTGCTTTTAGCCCACTTTTATCTCGCAAGAGAAAGCTCTTCGTGGCTGTAACTGCAAATTAGAGCAAGGGGATGTGTCCTGGGATTTTGGCGCTGGTGGGACCCAAAGTTGGTTTCTAAGCATCAGTCAGATATGACAAGATCTTCCTCCTCACTCCTCTCCTCCTTTGGGAGAGCTTGTGCTGCATGTGAAAATAGAATCTGTGTAATCTTCCCAGCCATATGGATTCCCTGCACTTTGCAGTGCTTACAGGACAATTGGTTATGGACACACAGTGGGATCTGGGACCTTGGGAATTAATTTTTTCTTACATTATATTTACACATGACAACAAGCAGGAGGGAAGGAGGGCAAAGCAATCAGCCAGTGAAAGAAATATCCCATCATAAGAAAGATTTTCTATGACTTTTAATGCTCAAGTGCTTTTGGCTCTGCTGATTGCTGAGGGAGCCATTGTGGCTTCTGTACCCCTTGTGAGCTGGGCTTGCTCCCTCCTATCACCCAGGGGGACATGTCTCCTCAGCTCTATAGAGCAGCCTAAGGACTAGGGAAAACCCTTGGAATGTTTACTCTCTTAAAACAGGTGAAAATGGGAAAATCTCAGAAATTGCCCAACAACTGATTTGAGCCATGGGAGAGCACCCAGGTCTCCAAATATTTCCAAGGTAACTTGCATTTGGGGGATCTCCTTTCCTTCAAAGGCCTTCCCAGAGCTTCATGACTGCCCTCAGGCGTGGACTGGGGATGTGCAGCACCTGGCATCCGGGTAAACTGGATTTGAGCAGCGAGGAGACACCACCTCACTCCACAATGGCCTCATGGAGACATCCCACAGCTCTTCAGGAAGATCTCACTAAAAACCTACTGCTCCACAATTTATATATCAGGGCACTGTAGAAAACAACCCCCTCTAACACACAATCAATCCACCCAGAAGTGGTAAAAAGCAGTAACTGCGAGCCAGTCTCTACCGGAGAGATTACAAACCCGTATCATGTTTTCCTTGCTGCACCTCGCTGCCTCCAAGCCAACTGGCACAAAGATGCTGCTGTTTTATCCCTGCACAAATTATGCTTTTAAGCTCTCCCTCCCTGCCAAAGCGTGGGAGGAGCCCCACGTGTCAGTCCCGATAGTATTTCCGAGGCTGTTCTCGTCCCGGCGCCTCTCAAAGCCGGCAAACCTGGTGCTCGTATGAATTTTCTCTCACCTTCAGGAAGTGCTGACAACGGGGGCCGGAGCGATGCCCCAGTTACAAAGCTGGCACCCCTGAGTGGAGCTGGGAGCCGGCACGTTCTCAGGGAGCAGCTGAAGCTTATTAAATCAGAAAAGTAACACCTACAGAGCACCTTCCGCTCCTCCTGGCTCGCTTGGCGCCTTGTACCGGCTGCTTGGGGACGTGCTCCATCACAGCTCCTTGTGAGGTACTTGTTATGCACCAGCACCTGTTTTATCACCCTCCCCTTTCTCTTTTTTCTCCTGTCTACCAACTCAAAGTGTCCTTGCCCGTCCCTTCTCCACCTTGCTTTCCTCCCTGCCTAAATATCAGGGCAGATTTCCCAGGCGGGTTGAAAAACTTTTTGGAGAGATGATTTTGGCCCAGCTATCCCAAGGAGGGGAAAACCCTCTTGCCCTTTATAATCCTTCTTGGAAAGTTACTAGGCCATGGACTTACCCACTCCTGGGACAGCTCAGAGAAGGCATTTCATAGATAGGGGCTGTTTAGGTGACAGTGGCCACCACACTGCTGGTGGGCAAGAACATAAGCAATGCTGGAATGTATTTCCTGTACCACTGAATTCCCAGTTATTCCAGTTTCAGTTCAGCTTTGCTGATGATGTCTGGCCAGGACAGCACATAGCATTTTTGGTGTTTTTCCCAGCTGGAGTTCTTGCTGTGCCCCTTGAATGTGCCCTCTTTTTTTTAATTTTCCAGGTTTTTTAATGACTGTAGCATATTGTCCCATTTAGTGGCAAACATCCACACTGTGATCAGCAGGTGTACCCAGATCTACATCTGCTCTTTTGAGCAGTAGTCTTGCAGTCAGTCCCTCAATCACAGTGTCAAACCACAGTCTTTCATTCTGTCTATTCCCCAAATTTAAAGTCTTCCAGTTCTTCATGTGATTTAACAGTGGTTGCAAGATAAATCTTTCAGAGAAGCTCTGTGTGTACTTTCCTTCCACCCAGTTATGCTTTGCAGTACAACTCATTATCTTCTCTTTAGATGTCTCACTTTGACAACTCTTCTTTTATAGTCTTCATTTTAGCTAATGAGCTCCTTGACAAAATCAAATGTTTTTGTGAAGCTCATTTACATTAAACCTACCACACCTCCCTCCCTTAGAAACACAGGCAGCTTCAGGAGAAAAACAGACAAACAAAGCAAAGCCCAGCAGTCTGTCAGGATCTATCTTTGGGAAATCACACAAGGCTTTTTCTCTTGTTTGCAGACTGCTTGCATGAGTTTGGTTCTTTTATCCTGGCCTGGAGATAGGCTGTATTTGCTCTTCCTGGCACACAGCGCTACCTGATGCACTACAGTTACCAGAAAGTATTTCCTGGCCTGCAAAGTAGTTGGTTTTGCTTATTTCAGGGCATGCATTTCTGAGTTTTGCCTCTGCTTAGTGATAGAAGGTCTCCCTTGCCTTGCCCTGATTCCTGTTAATGTCATACCTCTCCCTTTTGCATCAGCCTTCTGTGAGGCCCTGGGCACATAATTCAGCAGTTTTCAGGCTCTCTTTTGACCCCTTTTAATCTCCTTCCCATTATTCCTGCACAGCAGTCTCCTGTCTCTGTCAGCAGCTGAAGAACTCCTTGCTATCGAAGGGATTAAGCACCAGTCCCACAACCTGGGATAAGGAAGCTTTCCTTCCCACACTCCTGCTTGGAGAACAGCTCAGAAGCCAGAAGGAGGAAGGCACTGACAGAGTTTCCCCTCCTACCTGTGGTATTAAAAGCAAGCGAGTGCCTTTTCTCCCATCTCCTCCATAGCTCCAGGAGAGGATGCTGGCAGCAAGGGATTGCAGGAGCCTCTCTGCATCAGGGCAGCAAAGTGCCTGCCTCAGCCCTTCGGGAATCCCATCTATGCCTCCTGCCCCAGCTCTCCCAGCAAAGCCCTCCCACCACACCTTTATAGCTCCTGGTAATATCCCATTTCCTCCCAGTCCGGCTTTGTAGGTTACAGCTGGGGGTGGGGTGCTGTTAACCCTTTCTCCACCAGCTGCTAAACACAGACCTTTGAACCGTGCCGTGTAGCACACCTGTGGCATCAGGCAACAACTGGGGACAACAGGGATGAGAATTTTGTCCCTGTGCCCGGTGGAGGGAGGCAGTGTTGCTGTTGTGAAGTCCCTGCTAGTTATAGGGCTTCGCAGGCTGGAGTCAGAGCATTTCCTGCAAAGCCACACATCTGGGCTTTGCCTTTCCTTAAGCCTGAAAATATCTTCCTGAATTATCATTTTGGTCCCCTCAAAAAACACAACAGTAAAGGGGGCGCATGAATTGGAGTTTCTCTTGCCTTACTGCATCAAACCACAGGCTGTTCCCTTCCTCTCTGTCCTGCCACAAACTCATGGCATAGCAAAATCCTTTTGAAAAAGGATGAGGGTTTGCAGTGTGGGCATGTGCCTGTGTTTCTGGCAATACTGAGCTCTGGACTCCATGGAAGGGTCAGGATGGTCTCAGTGAAGCAACCTTCTGGCTGTAGCAGAGGGAAGCCCTCTGGGACCCAGGATGCTGGGAATTATCTGTCTTTCTACCTGGGCTTCTTGTAAAGCACCGATCCCACGGGAATCTCTCTGTGTTTATTTATTTTTTTTAATTAATTTTTTTTCCCCTGAAAGGAACGGGGGCTGCAGCCCTTTCTGTGACAATTGCTGTAGAAGAGGATCCGTGAGTCACTGGGGCAGTGCTCAGGCTCTCTGAGTACTTTCTGGATAACCAGCAAATGTACTAAAAAATGGCATATGGTCTGTGAGGGATGGGGAGATTTCTCTTAAACCACAGCAAAAACACTTCTTCGAATGAAACCTGAGAGCTGATCACACTGCGGTCGTGTGGCTGTGTCAGGATCCTGTCAAAATACATTGTAGCGTAGATGGAGGTATCTGACATCTTGCTGAATCCTGCCAGATGTCTGGTGGGATCTCAGAGAGGGCTGTTAGAGCCTAAAATTTGCTTACGAGTCTCTTAAAGTGTATGACTTGTGGCTGCCAGGGTTGCAGCTATCACCCATCTCCCATCAGAGATGGCAGTGGTCGGCCTGGGGCAAATTGGCCACGGAGGGGTTAACTTAGATTTCACTTTGATTGCTCAGTGAATGCACTAATTTATTGCTTTCCTTTGGAAAGAACAATTAACAGCACCAGGGGCTACCTTTTTATCCTACCCTATGGATTATCACACCAAAGGGCTTTCATGGTGAGGACATAAAGGTTCTCACATTTCCTTCTCCAAAGAGCTGCTCTTTGTGCTCATATTTGATTGTTTGGGGAGGTGCTGCTTTATTTTTAAGTGGCATGCAGATGCACATGAGTGCAAACATGCATGCACACAATGCTCACTTTGAACATACCAATTGCTGCCCATTTAGGGAGATCAGTGTTTTCTCTAAAAGACCTTGTGAGGTTATATTGCTTCCGATATTTCCCCACTCAGAAAGTCCATCAGGAGATAAGAGAATATAAAATTCACTATAATTCAAATGGTTCCTTAGAGTAAGAAAGTTTTCCCAAGTCTTTTCCATGTCGCTTCCTACTTCTCAACTGAGCCAGAACTCCGTCTTGTGATGACTATTGGCAAACAGACCCACCAACACACAAGTTTGAGATTCTGATAACCATTGTCAGATAAAATCCCTGAAAAACAGAGAATATGGAAACCACCTCTGTGGCAAGGGACCCCTGAGCTACTGACCCCCATCCTGTTCTGTCCTGGACCTCTTGGCATAGACTAACCTCCCTGTGTCCCACTTTCCTGCATGAGCAGGGTGAAGGTGGCAAGGATGAGAATGCAATATGGATAAAAAGGGCTGGAAGGGATTTTCTGTCTTTCAAAACAAGAAAATAAAATAAACAAACCAAAAAGCCCTCTCAAAACTTATGTTAGCAGATATTTTATTCAGAACACTTTGTGGAAATCTCAGGATTGTTGTCTAACCAGTAGTTGTGGTCAGTTTGGAGCTGGGCCTTGGATGCAACAGGTTTCTTCAGAAAGCTTTAAATCCTGCCCCTCTGCCATGCATGGAGGGTTGTGCCTCCTTGCTGTGGCTTCCCAGTCATAGCCCCTCTCCAGCTCCACAGAGGAGAGGCAGCAAGAGGCCACTATATTTTAATAGCAATAATATTCAGCACTTAGGCAGGTGTTAGAGGGCTCGGCTGAGCTGTTAAGTGTCTCCTGCCTGTGGTGAGTGCCAGCGAGTGCAGGGCTCTTGGGTTCCCTCCTGAACCACAATTGTTCCTGTGTTCACTCACAGCTCTGGGCATGTGCTGCCTGGTGACCTTCACCTCTTCCCTTTCCAACCTGCTCTGTCTGCAGGCTGGAGGGGACAGCAGCTGAAATCACCCACCCACGGGGACTGCAACCTCAGCTTTCACAGACCCTCCCCATGTCCAATGCTGACCTGAGTTATTCTGTGGGGTGATGAGTGTGAATAACCTGTGGCAGGTAATGGCTCAGAGTAATTTCCCCTCTCCCTGTAACAAAGCAGGCTGGCAGCGAGCATGGGACCTCAAGGGCACTGTTGGTTTTGCAGCTTGCAGGTGAAGAGCATCACTTCTGAGACTGCCCTCAGGAGCTGGGAAATGCCCTGCCCAGGCCACTGGGCATGGGATCCGGGCTGGGAGGTGCTGCTGAAATCCCTCCATGGCTGCAGGATCCACTGTACTCCAGCTGAGAATCACCAAGCCACAGCAACCTGATTACCTGGGGACTCAGGTGTTGGCAGATTTGTCATCCCTACTGCAGTGATGCTGCTTAGGGGTGTGTGGGATTGCTGGTACCAGTTATCCCTGTGACCCTGCTGTGCAGTGAATATGGGAGTGGCAATCCACGGCTGCCCACTGGTGATGGTGGTTTCCCGTGAACGCTGTGGTTTTGCAGAGCAATGCAGTGGGTGGTTTGTAATACTGAGCTGCTGGGAAAAGGGACGTGTCATGTTCCCTGCTCCCACAGCTGCAGGCCCCTGCAGGCCTCCTGGTGTTAGTGGAGAGAGCTGGATCATCCCTAAGAGGAGCTGAAACATTTTAATTATTTTGGCTTATTTTTGTCTTTTCTTTTGGATCTGTTTGGAAAGTTGTTCCAAGCCACTCTGCAGTCAATATGCCTGGAGTGTGTGTAAAGGTACCAGCTCTTTCCATCCCTGAGCACAGCTACTGGTCCAACTGGGTTGTAAGGCCATGTACCCACCGAGGACTGGGTGTATTCCTGCATCTACCAATTGCCCTGATGGGGCTAGGAGATGTGGGTGCATAATGTCTTAAACCACCACAGCACCTCCCCAGGGCTTGGCTGCCAGGGCAGGGAATCTTCTTGCTCAGTTTTTTGTGTGCTTTTGTTAAAGTAGATGTTCAATGAATCGATGAGGGCTCAGCAGTGTGTTCAGGTGTGATGGACAGGGAACAGGGGAGGAGGGGTGGGAGGGCAGTAGCCCCCAGAAAATGGTGCTGTTCCTCCAAACCCTATGGATCACTTTCTAGGGACACTTACAGATGAGGAGCATTTTCTTTAACAAATATGAATCTAATGGATTAGGTCTGATCTAATTATGCATTCTGCATTAAGCTGATGTTCCCACTGTCTGTGGCTGCTAGCATAATTAAACTTAATGTACTTTTAATGATGTCTTCTTAACTCATGCATTCATATATGATTAGAATCAAACAGGACGAGCTGTCACGAGTCCAGGAGAGCTCTTGTGGCAGCTCCTGATGGGACTCATGTTGAAATATTAATAATGCAGATTTCAAGGTTAACAACATTGGTTTTGAAGTGAGGAAAGCTCGTCACGCAGTTTGAGCTAATCTGAGCCAACAAAACGTCTCCCCTTTCAGGTTTCAGCCTCTTGCCGTCTTACCCATGTGCTCCTGGGAGCAGGGGAATTTAAATTTTACTTGGTAAAGATGTCCTTAAGTAAGTGGACTGCACTGTGGGCAGCAGCTGCCAGAGAAGCTGGGACAGTAACTGTGTGGGCACCTTTCAGGGGGTTGCTGGATGCTCTGTCCTGGCTTCATTCCTCTTCCCTTATCCTGCTGCTTTTCTGGAAATTTGGAGCAGCTTGTTCTAGAGTCTGGCAATTAGAAGGCAAACTACTTTTGTCTCTGCTCCTACTTGATCAAGCGGGACCAGGCTCTGATCCTCCTCCCAGCCTCTGTTATCTTTGTCCACAGCCTCCTTGGCACCTGTACTCGAGTTGGCTGTGAAGCACATTGTGTAATGAGGCCTAAGGGAACTTTAGCATTGCTGCCCTGGTCCCTACACAAAGCAGGCAACAATACTGCAATGAAATGTTGGGGTTTCCCCCCTCTTGTTCCTGCTTTTATGGAAAATTTTGTTTTATGGGCCAAGGGCCTGGCAGACAGGTTGTCTTTTTAGTTCCTGAGAGCAAGCTGCGAAATCGTCTGAAATCCTTCCAATGGGAAAGCATTGATTTATTACACTGTAATACTGATGTGAACAACACCATGTACCTTTCATCTAAAAAGTCAGGACTTATAGAACACGACATGCCATTAATTTTGATGCCAGCTCGAGCAGGGAAGGAATTACTGCTGAAGGGATCCAGAGAGCATGTTAAACCAGCCCTGAAGAGCACTGAACACACTTTGTGGCTGTTACATTATACCATGTTGGTCCTTAGGAATAAGAAGCTACTTTGACAGATAATTTGGACAGTCAAAGGCATTTGAATATCTGTGTATGCATATATGTGTGTGTGTGTATTATACAAATAGTGCATGAGAAAGGGATGTGCAAACACTGACTGATTACACTCCCCAATATCCCTTCTGGGGCCGAGGATTGCAGTGTCACTGCTCTGGAGACAGATGTCCCTTTGCACAGGTTCAGCAGGCGAGTTCACTTGGGTACCAGCATGATGGAGGTGATTCTCAGTACCTTGCCCCTCCCCATCCCTGAGCCAGCTGTACCTCCTGGCAGCCAGACAGAGATGTCTCCGAGGGAGAACTGCACACCAGCAAAAGGGGGATTAGTCTCAGTGCTCTGGGAACAGCCAGGTAACTCAGCACTTTGCAGGATTGTGGCTCCATAGGACATCCTATTTGCAGAAGGTCTACTTGCTGCCCAAGTACAGTGTGATGGGTTATGGGATCACTTCTGCCCAGTGCAGAGCTGGATTCACATCTCTGCCCCATCCCAAAGTTATTTGCTTTCTAAAGCCATAGGGTGATAGAGACTTATCTCCCATGAGGCAACACCATATACAAACCCAGAGCCTATTCCAGGTACTGGAGAGGAGAAATTGGCGGTGCTGATGGTGGAATTGATGTACAGATGGAGGAGAGATGGGGATGGACAGAGGGAAATGGAAAGTGATGCTGAGTGGAGAATACCAGAGTGGGAATAGTCAGGATTTTAATAGAGAGATCAGTCTCAAGCTACTCCTCTATGCCTAGGAGAACCTTTTCCAGGTCCTTGCACACTAAATTTATCCCTCTTATATGCTCAAACCATGAGAACCAAGTGCCTGGAGTAAACAGAGCAGCTTTGTGTAAGAAGAAAGATGGAATAAGGGTCATCTTTGTAATGAAGCTGGAGCAACATGGAGCTGAAGCAGTTTTGTCTTGCATCCTTTGAGCTGGGGTTTGCATGTAGTTTTTGCCACAAGAGCCCTGCCCTGCTATGGCCTGGTGGACAGCTCTGCATGGCACAGTGCTATCTGTATATTTCCGTTAATTAATTAATTAACTGAGTAAGAGAGATGAGAGCGTGGGAGCTTCAGCCAGCAGCAAGCTGGCAAGACACAAAACCAGCACTAGTGGATGACAAATTGATTTGTACTCACAGGTAACATGAAGGCAACTGGGGGATCTCTGTTTAAGAGAGGGCAGCAGCTACAAAAGCCGTCAGAGAACAGGACACACAGGTCTCCAAAAGGTAGTCTTCAAAAGCAGCTGGTACCTTGGCTGGTGGGAACAGTCCCCAGAATGGAGTTTCAGAACAACCTCCCCTCTCTAAGCCCCAGTCTGTGCTGTTATTTCTCATGTCATGGCAGTGAAGAGTACCAGCAGTGTCCTAAGGGAACCACACACCCCTGTGATGAGTTAGCTAAGCTCTGACACGAGTGTCCATGGTGGAGATGTTAGAAACATGCACAGAAATGTTCTCCTGGGGACCCAGAGCTGTGTGTGAGGCTTGGGTGACTGATCATGTCACTGAAAATTGAGCAGGAGCCTGTGTTCACAATAAAAACTTCCCCGTGTCTCCCCCAGCTTTTGATGGAAATACAGGCTGGGTTGCTGGAGCTGAACAGGTCAGTGATGCCCACTGGGTTACAGCAAACTTTGGTGCACTCCTGCTCTGTCCCTTCACTGAACTTTGATGATTAAGTTCTCTTTGTGTTTGGTGGCAGGTAGGTGCATGGCCAAACAAGCCCAGCCAAGTATTGTTGGAGCATCCCAGCTTTGGGTCCTGATCCCATAGTGAAGGAATGGATGGAGGGATGGATCTGTTCCTCACCTGCTGCACTTCAAGGTTCAGTGGTTTTTTGCTTCAACAGCTGCTGAACATGGATTCTTGCTGGAAACTTTATTACAAGGAATATTTGCTTTTACCACTAGGAGGGAATTTTGTCCTGTTTATGCCAAGATATAAAGGAACATTCCTTGTGCATTTCTGCAACCTCACTGCGAACCAGGAGCAAACCACTGAGCAAGAAGGGCATTTTGAGACAGAATCCAAGCCCACAGCACACTAGTGGATGCCTAGGGAGTTGTGGAAGACCAAAATGGGCTGATCCAGCATAGTCTGCCCATGGGAAACCTCTCCTTAAGGTCCCATTGCTTGGGAATCTCTTGTTCTTTGAAGCCTGAGGTTTTGCTGCCCCTTTCAAAACGTATTAATTCTGTCCCTTGCTGATTCTATATTTAAAACTTACCAGTGGGTAAAAAAACAGCTTGTGAATGCTGGAGATCTTGAATCTATAACCATGACCCTAAGGGGTGAGCTGGGATGCCTGGTCAAAAGGCACTTCTGTGTCTCAGCTTTCCCAGCCAGTAAATGGGAATGAGGATATGGGAAGGGAAGTCCTTCCAGATCCGTGACACCAAGTGCTACATAAAGGCATGACATTAATGAGTATAGTTTACCTCAGTAGCTGTCAGCATTTGCATAAATGTCCAAGGCCCTTCAAATCTTCCTCTCTTTCCCACTTCAAGAGGATTTTGGATGAGGAATTTAGCAGGTCAATTGTGTGAAAACTGAGTGAGAAACATTTAAATGTCCAAGCCTCTGAAACAGCATGGAAGCTCCTAGGAAAGCTGATCCTGGTAAGGATTTTTGGACCAGTGCTGGTTCTGAATTCTCTCTGACCTAGCCATGTCTTGTCCCTCTGTAAAAACAAGCTAAAATCCTCTGATAGCCCTCCTCAAAAAAATAACCCCACAAGACTCCAAAGGAAGCAAAATCATTAATTTTGAACCCAGTGAATATTTAGTTTCCTGACTCTTGGGTAAATATTAGATAGATTCCCAATTTCAACCTGAAGCAGTTTATTTGGCTGCTGTTCACAAGTCAGACACAGCAAAAATCAAAGAAATCTCTTTTGATTCAGGTTGGGTAATATTGCCTGAGGGGTAACATCATTTTCATTTCCACACATCCAGCACTGGCACAAAACGGCATGGACAGGTATGAAAAATAGATCATGGATCCTTGGTGCTATAATTCCAGCTGATAGTTTCATCTTTGTGTAAATAATAATTACCAATAAAAATGTTGCTTGAAAAAAAGAGAATGTGAAAAGAAAAACACCGTTGCATTTGTTAAAGCAAAATCCTTTGCACTACTGCCAAAAGAAAAAAAAATAAAAGAAAGAAAGAAAAAACAAAAGAGAGTTAAAACAAATATAGCTCTTAAATAAAAGATCCAGGTACCAAAGAGCAAAATTTAATGAAAGCCAAAACTGTTAAATATGGAATCCTGTTGAGAAAAAAATGTCAATGTCTTTAAGAGTTTTACCATTACTCTATTTTTAAGAAAAGTGTAGTAAAAATACATATTACAAGTTTACATTTTCCACGCTTTTGTCCTATTAATTTTTTTTTTTTTTTAACCCCTCCACTGATCAAAAGCCTTTGACAGCTGCATCTCACATCTCCACATCGCAGGTGACCAGTCCTTGCACTGCTGCTGCTCACGAGACCGTCCAGCTGCCGTGACCTGCTGCCACATGGTCCCATTTTTGGAGGAGGACGGGGCACTGATGGGTCTCAACAGCCTGCTCCCAACACACCAGCCAGTGGGACACTGTCATGGCAAGGTCTGGGACACGGCTGGGTCAGGAGATCCATCTGAGGGCTCTGGGCATGGAAACGGGCCAGCACTGACACAGAACCGAAGGCAAACTTAAGGAAAGCGGGTTAAAAATAATGATAAGCAACAGAAACATCCTGAAGTGGAGTTTGGAGTGGCTGATAACAGGGTTCATGCTCACTGATGAGAGATGAAGATCACAATGGTTCTCGGTGGTGGGAGTGAGGAAAATAAACTGGCACAAGGCATGCTGTGCCCAGGCTTAGGACCTTGACTTTGACTTGCTGGTCTCCAAAATGTTGCATGACAAGTGGGTAAGTGGAACAGGTGCTGTAGACCAGCCTGGTGTTAATGGGGGTAAATGTATTGCTCTGCATGTTCGTACACCAGTGGAAACAGGTATTCATAAAGCTCCCAGCTGTACTTCCAGATTCTCCACATAGACCTGTGCCAGTCATTTGCCTGCATCATTTTCTCTTCATCTGCCTCCTTTCTTTTACTGCTCTTCTCTTGAAATGTTGCAGAAAAATAAAGAGGGGGGGAAAAAAGAAAAAGTGAAGAGAAAAAAAATGAGAAAAAGCAGCTCAGAATGCTCCAAGTTCAGTCCCCAGATAGATAGTTCTTGGGCCTGTGAGAACCTTTGAACTTAATTTGCCATCAGTGATGGGCTTGTGATATGGGACACTGTGGTCCCTGCCCCATATATTTTCTTCCTCTGCAGATGCTCTCCTGGTAATCCTTCGCTTCTGGGGAGATGTCTCAGGCCCACCAGGGTAGGAAGCATTTGTCTGTCCATGCCAGAGATTCACAGAATGAACCTTTTGTGCAGTTCTAGAAAGCCATCCTTGCCCCCGTGATCTCCATGCCCGTGGTTGGAGTCCCAGCTGCCTGTCTGGCACTGCGGGTTTCTGCAACACTGAGTTTGGGGTCAGCAACCTGCTCTCCTTGCTTATGGATGCTTCCCACTCCCTAAGGACACAGGAGTGGGAATCTGCTACTGTTGACTTTGTACCCAGACAGGCCACAACTTGACAGGGAGGTTGAGTCTGACCAGCCCTGATGCTGTCACGGTTAGCTTAAATTAAGCTCTTGTAGGATCTCCTCATTGGTTTGCTTCAGCAGGTCCTTCCACGAATCCATTCTGGCCAACTATCTACAAAATGTCCCTCTTAGTTAGAGAAAATGGCCATAAAGGGATTTCAGAGCAGAAAGGCAGGGATATTCCCATTGCAGCCCCATGACTTCTAGCGTGTTGTACTGGTTAATAGGCAGCCATCTAGAACTGGATGTCTTGAGATGGTCTGTTCCCGGCTCGAGGTGGTTCCCTTAAGTGACCACCAAAAAGGGAGCACACACAGAAGCTAAGCAATGAAGAAATGGTTCACAATTGCTTATTAGCCCCCGATAACCTCGGCAGGAGAGTCGCACGTGAGGGGAAACCACATTTACTTTCCCTCTTGCATAAACAGCAGCCATGACCATGATCTTAGACCAACCATCTGCTCCGGTCTGCCACGCGTGGTGCTCTCCACTCCAGGCACACGATTCTTCTCTTGAACCGCCACTCATCATCTCTGGAAGAATTATTTCTTTGCCCTCAGGTTACCTGGGGTTTCCAAACTCACCCATTACTTTTCCCCCTGTAAAACAGCCTCATGTTTTTGTTCAGGTTCCGTCTTGCATCAAGTCCTTCCTGCTTCAGGGAGAGCCGGTCACAGCTCTGTCTGCCTCATTTCAATAACTCCACAGCCCGAGTTCACAACAGAACAACAAAGGCAGAATCACGATGGACAAAAGGAGTCAGTGATGACGCCCTGCAGGGAGCTCAACTTGCCATGTATCGTTTTGTCTTTTTTGTTGTTAGTAGCTCAGACGTTGTGGTTTGCCTCCCAAACTAAACCAGATTGAAGGACTGAGCAGGGAAGGGGGAAAGGGCTGATGTTACCCTGACACCACAGGAATTAGTAAGAAAAAATATATATATTGCACACACTAAGACTTATTAACAACCAAGTTAAAACAAAATGGCATAGTCCTCATTAGTGTTCCAGTGGTTCTTTGATCAGGGACGGTTCACGAGTCTGTTAAATCCCATTACACTCTCCTTATTGCAGTACAGACCTGTTTCTGTTCTCCTGCCGGTGGATCTGTTTGCAAATAAAAAGGGAAATAGATTTGATTTCCTTGAGAAGATCCATCCAATTGTCCCTTCTGTCATCATCGTTTGTCTTGTTGGGGTTGGGTATGTTTTTTGGCTCTGGAGGGGTGGAGTTGGGCTGTCCCTGCTCTCACCCAGGCAATGGGTCAAAAGGCCAATTATAATCCCGTAGCTCCCAGAGACATGCCAGTGCTGTGGCTCATGCATGGGATCGTCTGCATGGATTTGGGGAAATCGTGGCTGACCACACGTCCATTTTCTCCACTGCCTCCTGCTGCAGCCGGCCTGGGAAGGGTTGATGTCCGTATGGCTTCGTTGATTGATTGCTGTGGGATTAAACAAAAACCCTTTTTAGGAAAGACGGGGGGGTCTCCCCCTGTCCTTAGCAATGTTGGAAAAATTACAGTATTAACCAGTGTTGTCCTTCTGTCACTGTTCTCTCCCTCCTTGTCTCCATTCAAACTCTCGCTTTCTTCATGTCCCCACTGCCTCTGCTCTGTTAATTCGCACCTCTTCTACATGCAAAATTAAATGCTTCAGCAGTATTTTGGGGTATAAAGCATCCGTGCCATATGCAGAAACTATTCAAACTCTACAACGTAAGAACAGTCATCCTGGATTTGAGCAGAGGTATTATAAACACTTCCCCCATAGAGATGCTATTACTACTCCAGGCCTGTTCTGCAGGGTGGACTCTGACTCATTGCAAGCATATGTTAAACTTTCCACATGTGAGAAGCTGAGCATGTGCCTATGTTTTTGTCTACAGTGATGACTGAGGCTAGTAGGAAATGCAAACCTAATTCAGGAAACCAAATCTTATCTTCCTGTTCCAGATAAAATGTTTGCTTTCAGAGACCTTGGGAAACCACCTGTGTAGAACAATTAAGCTAAAAGATGAAGTCAGTTTTGTTTCTTTGCACTCAGGCTACCTCCAAGAGCACCATCATTCTTTCTGGTCTGGGATACTCAGGTGAAGAATTATTCATAAGAGATAAATCTGAAACAGCTGCTCAAAACCAGTCAGCTTAATGCTTTTCTGGGCCTGGAGCAGCCTCGTGGTCTGGTGGGATCTGCAAGTCATCCAGGGAATCTGTAAGGACTTGCTGAGCAGAGTTTGGGTTCGGAGGGGTGTCTGGGCCAAACCCCAGGGAGAGCCTGGTCTCTGCTGACTGGCTTTGTGGGGCATCCAGTGATGGGAGTCAGCCAAAAGGACAAGCTTAGAGCAGGTGTTAATACTGGGAGCGCTGATTCCTTCCCACAGTGGCTGTTTTTAACGTGGAAAAAGCACCACAGGCTAACACTGATGTGAGTTAGTGGGCCATTTCAAGAACACAGGGAAGCCAGCAGCAGGACAGAATCTCCTTAAGACTAAAACTATGCAGCTATTGCATTCTGACTTCTTTCACTGTCTATTTGGGCCATGCTTTACAGTGTAGGCAGAAATTATGGTTTAATTTTTGTATTTCCAGGCCATTAATTGCTCACATTATCTTACTCCTGTGCTCAAGGCACCTCTCATTGCCTGTAGAATTTTCTGAACCTCAATGGGAAAAGAGCTGTAGCACATTTTCAGTGCAGTAGAAACGTTATTATTGCTGACAAAACATTATGCATGTTGTGAAATGGTGACATAAAACCCAAAGAAGCTGTTGCTTATTCTACTTTTGATTCTGGGTGAGTTTCAGTAAAGAAAAAATTCTGTCTGGATTTTTTGAAACTCACTTCATACTTCATATACTCATACCGAATTCCATGCTCATGGGAGAGGTCAAGATGAGGAAGAAGAGGGACATGTCACGTATCCCACTGCCTCCTTATACACCACGGTATCTGTATGAGGGACTGTCTGCTAGTCATCTGAGCCAAGATATACTTGTTCCACAGATGCTGCATTAAATGTGTACCCCCAAAGCTCTCAAATCCAATCCATTCTTGACATGACACTCTGAAATTTAGGCACACCAAAATTTAGGGCTGAAGCAGATCTCCTGGGTTGTAGGAAGTATGCTTCTGCAAGACCATGACAGGGTGGAACCAAAAAAAAACCCACTACATGAGGCATTGGAGGCCAATTTCTCCCTAAGAGGGCCAATAATTCTGAATTTGGGGGCCCACATCATCCATTCCAGGGCAACAATGCTATGAGCACATATTGCTGTTATCAGCCTGGAAATGGTGCCAGCAGGGTGCCAGCGAAGGGAACAACAGGATGTGATTCATTACTGTGCTCCCCCAGTTTTATCTTGCTGTTAACTGCTTGGGTTTGGAGACTTTTCCATATTGCAGTAACACTATCACACCAACCCCAGCACACTTCATCCATGCTGCACAAGCTTTGCCATACTCTGCTTTTGTTAATTTTGAGGGATTTCAACTTGTTCCTGTTCCCGTTTGTGGTATGATTTTGCTCTATATCTGGATTTTAAATTAGCATTATGCCACGTGTCTGATCTTGCATCAGCTCCCCACTACAGCGCACTTGACCCTCTTTTAGCTTCCTCTGGTGCTCCTATTCCTTTCTAGCAACTTGAGTGACACGGTCACTCCATTATCCCTATGTCTTGGCTTTCCACCCGTGGTCTGGGCTGCATCCGTCTCTGCAGGCAGCTTTGGAGCCGGGGTAGGACCAGAGAGAAGGTGTGAAAGGCCGTGGAATGGGTTGCCACCTTCATCCGCTTTGATTCACTCCTGGACTTGTAACAAAACTCGATTAAGGCAACCAGCATGGCCAGCCCGAGCCCTCCGATGAGGATATAGAAAACCCCCGCCACGTTGCTGAGACTCAGCGCGCTCGTCTTGTCCTGGAAGAGAAAGGAGAAGGAGGGGGAGAAGGGGGAGGGGACGTGGGAAGGAGAACAACAAAATTAATATGAAATTGTTCTGGGAGGGATGCTGCACAATATAGCAACATTGGCATTACATCATCTTTCTCTTTAAGTGAACAAGTGACATTTCTAAGAGCATTTTTAAATTTTTAATTCAGTGTCTAGTAAATCTAACGTTTCCCTCGCACAAACAAATAAACGTTTCTTCAGCAGTGCGACTCTTTGCAAAGGTTTGGGATCTCTGTTTTTCCATCAGCTAACTTAAATGCTCATTTTACCCAAAATGTCTAGTTTGAATTATTGATTAAAGGAGGAAAAAAAAATTGAAGTTTTCGTTGTCTGTGACATTTGCTCGTCCCTGATGTCTCGCCTGAAATAACCTGTTCTCTTGGAAATGCTCATTCCTTCGTTCCTAGATTGTTTCCCCCGCAAATTCTGTTGCTGGGCAACACATCGAAATGGCTGGGCTTTTTCTTTTTTTTTTTTTTTTCCTTTTCCTTTTCAGTGTTAGGGTTGAGGTGACACCTGAGCTGTCCTCAGAAACTCATTTGATTTCTATGTAATAAGGCTGTTATTTCATACGCAATCAAGACCCACTGCTGCATGTCTAAGCTAATTATTTGGTTGGCAATAAATAGGGCTATTAATGGGCCGCAACTCACATTCAGTGTCTACATTCTGATTTTACAATTGCCTAATGAATTGTCACAGCTCTCTGGGGAGGAGGCAAATATCAGAAATACTCCTTTCACTGCGAGGGAAACCAAGTGATGTCACCCCGTGCAGCTTTCAAAGCCTTCTCCTCCATGTTGACCAGGCTGAGTTGGGAATAGTCTGGGCAGCAACGGGACCCCAAACTTGGCTGAGCTCCGTGTAAAAGGCTCCTGCTTCTAGGACAGGCCTTCTCTGTAGTGCAAGCAGAAAGAGGTTCCCTGCTCCGTGGTTGCTGCTGCTCTGCAATATTGAATTGCTACCTATTTGCTGGTAGAGATGCTGCAGGGCCAGCACAACAGGTCAGTGCAAATCTGTTGGAGTGACCAGAGTCTGACCAGCATTGACAGCCCTGCATCCCCCTGGATGTGGGAGGACAGCTGCATATGGCTCATTTGAGATGTAGCCACACATTTATATCGATGTCTGTAGAAGTGTCTGCAGTTGGTAAAGAAGCCTCTGTGCAGCTCTTGGTGTTCTTCTGTGCTGCTCCATGGACACATGGACCAGTGGGTGGCACAGCCTGTTCCTTGCCCTTGTAGGACAGTTGATTCACTTCCTTTGCTTGGCAGGTTTTACAATAAGCAACCCACACTTTTTGGGAAGGGTGAGGATTCAGGAAGCAGAAAAGTATATTGGAGCCATGCTGAAAGGGTCCAAAATGGAACACCAACATGGAAGGTTTCTATACAAAAGCAGTCTGCCTGACACCAGAACTGTCTTTCAGGCAAGTGTGGTTTGCAAAAGGATCCTGTCTTTTTCTGTATTAGGGTTTGACGGCAAAAAAATTAACCCTCAGAGCATGAAAATATCTCCATTTTCAAAATGAAAAAAACCCTCCTGCAACAGAAGAGAACATACAGGGGTGAGGGGTTTTTTTGTTTTGGTTTGGTTTTGTTTGTTTTGGGTTTGTTTGTTTGTTTGTTTTTGGTTTTTTGTTTCTTTTTGGTTTTTTGTTTTTTTATTAGAAGAAAAGACAAGAATGCCAAAAAGAGATTTCTTTTTCTATGTCTCCTTCATCTGACCCACTGCACGTGTGAGCTGCCAAGGCTTCTGCCCGGCTGGAGGTCTCGCTGTGGGGTGCAGTATCATGGGGAGCAACTTTCCATCCTGAACCCTCTGCTGAAAGATGCTGAGGTTGGGGTGGGGCCACTCCTGCGGAGTTTCGGTTGCTGAAAAAAACTCCACAAGTGATCTCATTTTCCATGCTTTGCAGATTGACATCGCTTTGACAGGAGATTTGCCGCTGTCACCGTGTGCTTTGCACCGCTGCAGATGTGACAGTTGCCCCTGGCAGGAAGGTTGGGTTTCTCCCTTCATACGCTGGTCAATTTGTAGTCTTGCCAATGAAGCATTGGGTGCTCCCTGTAATGAGAGATTTCTACACTTTTCCTCTTAATTTCTGCACTTTTAATATTTGTAGGATTATTTTATCTGGTCTTTTCTAATCTGCCTCCACGCATTTTTTCCTCCAGGCTTGACTTTACATTTTTTCAGTCATCTCTTCTCTGCAGATTATTGGGCATACTTTTAAGCACCAGCTGGGAAATGCAGGCAGTTTTTAAGAGAAGATATAGAAGAGCAGAGCAATTACTCTCAGGAAACTGGATTGCAAAACATCAGGTACTTTGCCTTTTTAAATTTAGTCTGAAGGGGCTACATCAGTTTCAGGCAGGGATAAAGACACTAGAGGTGGGCTGCCCCCCTTGACATCCTAATCTTTTAGCCTGGCTCCTTAATGAAATGTGGCTGATTAGCACATGGTCTATACTCAGAGAGAAGAATGAGGACAGGGATGCAGATGGAGCAGCCTGTTTGTCTGTATATTGCTAATAATTTTCAACCTATACTTTCACCTTGAAGTAGTAAAAGTGTGGAGATCTCCAAGATATCAGAAACCCCCCATCTTTGTGAAAAAAAATGACACTGTAGAGAAGAGAAAACCTGCTGACACTCTCACTCAAATAAATGTATCAGTGCAATCCATACAAGGGATCAGAGACTCCACAGGGGCCTTTGACTTGCAGACACAGATCCTTAGGAGATCTGTCTTCCTTGGCTCTGTTGGGCATGGGAAAACAAAAATGTCAGGTTCTATTGGCCAAGATGCTTATTTCCACCCTCAGTTTGGGAGTCATGGTCCAACAGGGCACAACCTTCTCAGCTGGCTGCGGTGGCAGAGCAGTCTGGCAGCCAGGAAAGGCTGCTGGTTCTTAATTCCCACTTTCCTCCTGACACCAGCTGCAAAACGACCAATAAGAGAGAAGAGATGACCCAAAGCAGTTTACTGCACCACTACAATTCATTTTGGGTCTGTTGTATTTTTCTTGCATTTACTTTGCACTAGCATTATCATTATTGTTATTATTATTACTCCTATTACTATTATTACTGGGAGAATCTGGGTGAACTGAAAATTGTCTTATCCAAAAGGCAAAGGAAAGTGTTGTGAAGCACAGTGGAGGGCAAACCTGCTGGGAGGCATAGACTAGCCTGAGTTTCGCCTCTGCTACCCTAATAAGGCTTCTCCCAAGGAGCCAAAGACACGGGCAGCTTCAAGTGGCACTGAGGAACCCTGAACCAAGGGAGCGCTGCTGATTACACAGCCTGCTACCACAAGCCAGGCTGAAGAGTGATATTGCTCCTGTGGTGATGCTTGACTTCTAGCTCTTTTTATTTTTCTTTTTGTTTCCTTCCCCCTCACAGCAGGACAGGCAGAGATGTTCTTTGGGCAGCAGTGACATCTCGTTGCTCCCATCAGCGGCAAGACCAGACCCGTACGATGGGTCGGAAGTCCTGCGTGCCCCACCGAGGCTTTGCCTGCCGTCTCCACGCATGATCCTGCCCTAATAATGCTTACAATAATAAGTCCCAGACTATGCTATCTGCCTGAAAAGACCCTCCCCTCCTCTCTGCTCGGGCTCTGTGACACCAGATGCTCTCCTGCAGAGCTGCCCCTCGCAGAACCAGCTTGTCAGTGGGAGTGTAAATGTCACCGCTCGTCTCCCGCAGCGGCAGAGCGCCGACGTGGGGGGAAGATTGGCAGGTGAAAAGAGAAAGAAAAACCCGTCTTCCCAAAAGCCCGGCCTTGTTGCTGCAGCAACCAGCCACCTTCCTGTCTGTTACTCTCAAACAAGGCACCGTGTCCATCATCCCCTTTTGTCAGTACTTAATCCCCGTTGGCTGAAAAGCATTAGGGCCAAATTTGCCCATTTTCCCTGGGCAGGGCTGGTCCCTTCTGTCACCCTGCATGACCAGAGCCTGTTG
>JAYRBT010000028.1:11794010-11795950 GCA_036023395.1 Myiotriccus ornatus | reverse complement strand
GCATTAGGGCCAAATTTGCCCATTTTCCCTGGGCAGGGCTGGTCCCTTCTGTCACCCTGCATGACCAGAGCCTGTTGCCACCAACAACCTTGAGTTGTTGCCATCTCCACAGAAGATGAACTGTCCTTAGAGCAGTTGGCAGCTCAAGACCCTGAAATTAACTCAGTTGATTAGAGCATGGTCATCGTCAGAAGTTGAGCTTTTACCCCAAACATTGGACAGACTTTACTGGGGCGAAGCCTGAAGCTCAGCAGTGAAGGACATAGCACTGGCCATCATCTTGGATCTCTACTGTGGGTCTGCCAGGGGCTAGGCAGGAGCACATGGATGGTGGCTGCATTGACAAGACTGCCCAGCATGACAAAACACCTTTTGCTTGAGAACCTGCCAAAGGCAGGGCAAGGCAATAGCAGGGTTTGTTCTTTTGTTTGTTTGTTTTTGTTTGTTTGGGGGGGGTTGTTTTTGTTTTGTTTTGTTTTTTGTTTGGGTTTTTTAATAAAAACACAATTCTTTCGATTGGCAAAGAGGATTTGGAGATCCCTGTGGCTTTGATAGAGGTCCTTTAATTGCATGAAGAGACATGGATGTCCCTGAGATCAGGTTGTTCCTTGTTATCCTGACCTAGAAAAAGAACTTCCTTATTCCCATTGCCTTACAAAAGCCACAGGAAAATGGAGAATCACATCCATCTGCCCCTATGTTTATTGTCCACCTCATCATTACCTTCCAGCAACCCAAGGCATCACTTTCAAGCCCACAGGACATTTCATAGCCTGCAAAGAGAGCAGTCCATCCTGTGCTTGTTTGCAAAATGGGATCCTTCTAGGGAGCAGCCGGGTTATGGAGTGTCTTCCGGGCTTATTCCTGCTGTAGCAAGTAGAGGGGAGTGCAGGAAACCTTGGAAACAACACCAGGAATGGGTGGAGGGTTTCTAGCTACGTGAAGTTCTGGAGGTGAGTGTGCATGGAGAAACCTTGAGCCTGAGGGAAGGGGTGGCTGCCACATGTTTACAATGGGGAGAAGAGCAGCAGGGACGTTGCTGCCCAGTGCAGGACACTGCCTGGGATTCCCCACTGTCTGGCAATGCAGCCAGGGCCATGGTGATCCTGGATGAATAGCCCCTGAGTGCAGCTACTCAGCAGCTCATGGGCTGGCACAACATACTGAAATATTCAGGAAAGCAGGAGTGTTTGCCTCTGGAGTTTGATTTCAGATCCACTAATCTGTCTACTTCTCCTTTTTAGGAATTTCTCTGGATAAAAAAAAAAAATTGGTGGGCAATAAATAGGTAAGCAGATTAAAACCAGGATGCACAGACGTCAATACAGGCATGGGACATCATCTGGGGCCAATGAACATAAGCCTGGGAAACACCAGATTTTGCTTGTCTCTGTCTAGAAACCTTTGGGGCCAAACCTTACATCCAACTGGGCCCTCACCCTTCTTCATTAGCACTCATTTGTCCTTCTGAAAGTCCTCTAACTGCAAACTCAGCTAAGATCAACCATAGACAAAAATGGGAAGGTTTTATCATGCCTGTGTGAAGAAAGGTATGAACCGGCCTCCAAACTCTCAAGCTTTGCTCTGAACCTTGGCTGTTGAGGAGAGGTGAGCGTGGTTCCAGGGGAACCTGTGCCCGCCGTGGGCAAGATGGGAGAAGCTGGGCCTGGTGCTGCCTCATCCCCAGACCACAGGGACATTGGGGAAAGGGAGAGCTGCTCATGCAGCAGCTGGGCAGTTTGGCTTGTTTGTGGTAGGTGCAAAAGAGTCCAAGAAGCAAAAATGAATAGAACTCAGGTGGGCAATAGGTGGGTACTCTTGCCTGGCTGCATTCATGAGAACAAGTCAGCAACGCAATTGCTTGGTCTTTCTGTAGGTGGGAGAGGGGTCGGGTGATGTTTATGTTGATTCCTCTGACGTTTCATATCACGCCGCTGTTG
>JAYRBT010000028.1:11741510-11789010 GCA_036023395.1 Myiotriccus ornatus | reverse complement strand
TTGCAGCAGGAGGACCATCTCATGTCAGGCAGGATCACATCTTGACCTTGCTGGTGTTGAAAGGTGCAATTTCTGCCCTCCCATCACAGCCCTTCTCAGAGAAGGGTACAAATGCAACTAACTTTTAACATCTGGAGGCCAAAAGATATTCAAAGCCAGATTCACCTAGGAGGAAGGGGTAAGTTATTTTAGCAGCCCAAGATACCAAACTGATGTCCCGAGAGGGAGGTTTGCACCTGCTGCCTTATGTAGAATTATTTCTGGATTTTGAACCTTGTTTTCATTCATCTATGGCAAAATCTTGGCATTGTGCTCCCATGTAGAAGAAAGAAAGCATAGGTTGAACGCTCATGTAGCATCTCTCCAGGATCCTTTCCTAACCAGCTATCCTAAATGCAGGAAAACTGGTCTAGCTACAATGCCCAGCTTCTAAAACACACCTAATCTAAGGCAGGCCTGGGTCACAAACCTCCTCCAAACCTGGCTCAGAGCTTTTACTCCGTGGATGGAAGTGAGTGAAGATGGAGACTGAGTAAGAGACAGGCTGACCCTGCTGCACAGACGCCTCACGAACGTCACCTCGCTCAGGGGAACCTCTCACGTGCACGACCCCAAGGGGAAAACAGACACTACAGGATGACCGTAGGAACTACTAATATTAAAACAATTAAAACAACGGCAACAAAACAAACATAATGGGACAAAAACGGATGAGAACTGTTCCAAAGAAACGCCATCGGATGGAAAATCAAGCATTCCTCCTTTGCCATTAGGCCCATAAGAAATTTGTTCTACATGCAGCCGGAACGAAAAAGAGGAAACAGAAAGAAATGTTAGGAAATTTTGGAATCATGCCTAGCAGAGGGATGTTTGGAGGTGCAAAAATAAAGTGATCAATGCAATTTTCTTTCTTGTGGTTTATTTTTTCTTACAAGAATGATAAATGGCTCCTTCACATGCCAAAAATTACAAGACAGGTAGGGTGTTCCTGTTTGTTTTTATAATATTAAAATTAGGATACAAGATTGATGTTTAAATAAATAAATAAATAAATAGAATCAGCCCCATATCCTAATTTCCATATTTGCAAGACTGAAAAGAAACAGTTGGGAGTGTGCAACAGAAAGCATCTCAAAGCTGTGAGAATACATCCACCTTCATTTGGAGGACCCTGAGTCATTTCAGAGCCTGAACCACACTGGATGCAAGAACTGCCTTCTGGACCATCTGCACTGGTGGTGCAGGTTGTCACCTGGAGGTGGTCACATCAGCTTCTCTGAAGATACTGCTGATGTGGGAAGTGGTGAATCTAATGTGAGCTGACTTCAGAAATGTAGTAATCAAAATCCGTGGGCCTCATCCACTACCAGCTGATACATCTTTGATTCTCTGAGCTGACTTTGGCTTGAGAGCTGTGTGACCAGACAAATCTTTCAGCAAATATTCGTCTGGTTTCTAGTAATACAGAGATCATGGATTAGATGTCTCTGCATTGGGTTATGTTAGCAAACAAGTAGAAGGTCACACATACACTTCTGGTCAACATGTTTTCATTAATAAATAGCTCAATAAATAACTGAATCAGCTGGAACATCATTCTGATTACTTAAAGCTATAGCTCCTGAGAATTTACTAAATCCTTACAACTCGCATTCCTCATGATTGTAATGTGAGGAACTTGCATGGCTGCTGCTGAAAGAAGCCACACTTGTGACGTGCATCACCATCCAGTTTGTGGACTGTGGTAATCATGCTCTGAGCAGGTCAGTTTTCATGATGCATTCTGCAGGGGGACAGCTCATGTGCAGCAGCATGGCTGTGTGCAGTGCCCAGGCTCTGCTACTAACTCAGGTCTGTGCATTTAGGGATTTTTCTTTTCAAAGGAAGCTCTCTGAAGATATTTCACAGGTCAGCAGGCAAAGGCATGTGGCAGCTGCAGGTCTGGTCTCAGAAATGCAGTATTTGTGCCCCTTTGGACTTGCCATAAATTTGGCGCTTGCCAGGATCTGAATTGACTCAGTGAATGAAAATGCTCACCCTCTGCAGGGCTTTTCAAAACGGTCTTCCCACCTCTTCCAAACAGCATTTCGTTTAAGGAAACACCAAAATGCTTTCCCCATGAGAACTCCCTCTGCAAGCATGGATCCAAGCCAGGGTAATCCCATACTCTGCAAAGCTGTGCAGTTCACATGGCACAGGATGAGGGTCCCCTCCGGATAATGCTCTGTGAAACCAATGGTTACACCACAGCAGCCCCCTGCCATCACCTCATACAGCAGACACATTCATAGCAAGTGGATCAGCCAGGATCCAGTTTCCGAATGCAGGGCTCGAAGAACTAAATGCTCCCATTGCTGCTCAGTGGGAGGTGGGCATTATTCTTCCCTGCACATCACACTGAGTTTTCACACCCCTTTTCCTCCACCTCCCCCAGCTCCTTGCTCAGGCTTTCGTGATTAGCATGGCAATGGAGATTGAACTGTGTGCATACATTGATTTGCTGGGTGGTTTGGCAAAAGGAAGCAAATCCAAGCTACTTACCTCAGTGCAGACCCCTTTGGCGTTGCAATACCATAGCCTTTGGAGTCCAAGTTACCTCCCACCTTCATGGTGTCGCAGGGCTTCCGCTGCTCGATGTACTCATTCATGGTGGACTCCAAGAGGTATGCATACTTCCCTTTGGACTTCCTCACCCGGATCATCCCCTCTTCTGTCGTCCTCACAAAAACAGAGGGCTCGGCTGACTTCATGTACGTCCACATCTTCTCAAACACTGCTATTTTGGATCGCTGCGTAGGACAGCACAAACCCAACACAAGTGTTAACAGAGGTTTGGGTGCCCCCTGGGATTTCCAGCTTGGACTGAACACACACCCACATATCAGACGGGCGAAGGAAGACAAAAGGGGTACACAGGATGCTAATGAACCTCCTGCCACTTCCGCACCAGGGCCCAAATCAGACCCTCATTTCTGCCACATATTTGTGTACAGAGGGATTTTGCGGATCAAACTCAGGGAGAGCCAAGCTGGAAATCAGGAGACGGTTTCTTTTGGAGTTGCTCAGAGAAGCTCCTTGGTAACATGGGGAGGCACGCAGATATTCCATATTTGTGTTCACAATTACAGAATATCTTGTGTACTGAAGTCACTGCCAATCTTCTGGCAGGTCATAACATGATGAGGGGAAGCAAGAGAAAAAAAACAGACCTGAGCTGAGGATGAGAGAGGACAGGCCTGGAGGACTTGTCAAACAAGAGGCTAAGAAAAACGTTTGCATTAAAGTTTCCTTTTTACCCTAAAAAATTCCTTAGTGGAGCCAGCTTCCAGGGTCCCATAGGCAATTTCTGTCTGCTTGGCCAAGTCCTCTGCACTCTCAATGGGAGAAACCATCCTCTCCACGGTGAGGAAGGCAGCCAGGTTAGCTGTGTAGGAGGATATGATGATCAAGGTGAAGAACCACCAGACGCCACCAACTATGCGGCCGGAGAGAGACCTGAGCACAAAGGGGAGAGTCAAACAGGAGGAGGGTGAAAGTCCAAAAGCACCAGCTTCTTCTTGAAGGCCCATCATTTACCTGGCCATTTACCCAAAGTCACGTTCTCCAGCCACTTCCAGGGAAGCCAAAGGTCTGTCTCAGTTCTTAATTTAACTTTTCAAGGTGTCATGTAATTAATGGGGATAAAAAGTGCACAGTAAAAGAAAAAAAAAAAAAGCAATAAACCAATTGAATTTGCATTGATTTTCAATTCCTTTCAGGCTATATAATAATATCAGTAATAAGACATGGATACAACTATGAGACAGTTTAGCTGGGCAGGGCAGTGCCCATCCACAGCAGCTCTGGCAAGGTTTGTGTTGTAGCATGTGCTCCTGGCAGGAAGGAGCACCAGAGCAGACACACAGCCCAGCTGTGATCACTCAGTCGGCTCCTCCATCACCTGAAGTTTAAAAAAACAACCTCTGCATTTTTCTGTAAGACATATTGAAGCTCAGAGAGGACTTACAGTCTTAATGAATAATTTGCCTACTGACATTCTCTGTTTCGTATTCAGCAGATGGTTAGACAAGATGTTCATAATAATGCTTTAAAATCTAGGTATTTTGCATTGGCTGCAATCAAATAGCCAATTAACTGTAACCATTCAATAGCTGTAGAGGCAAATAAGTCAAGGAGGCATTAATTTATATTAGAATCTTTTAAAATAATTTTAAGAGAGGAAGATAATCTTAGAACGATGTGTAGTATTCATGCATTCTGCCTAAATTATTTATATGCTCCTTCTCTAGATGCAGACCACTAACCCAGACAGAAGGGAACACACAATGCTGTTTGATAAAGCCAGGCAGCCTGACTAAAGGGGACCTGCCTGTGAGAAACACCATTTATTTCTCCATGGGGGATCATGTCTCAGTATTGCCTTTCTGCTGATCTGAGTCACACCACAGAAATACGGTTTATCAGATGGTAACAGAGATATCCCAGTCCAGCTAAAGTTATAGGTGAGATAAATGTGACCATCGTGCCTCCCATCTGCAGAGAATACTCAGCCTGCAGGACTGTCAGCACAAAAGAGTTTACCTTTTGTTTCGTATTTGGAGAGGGATTGGGGAGGGAGGCAGCTATGGATTCAACTCACACATCTTCAGATTGATGAGGAAGAGGAAAAAATTAGTCTGGATGATGTGTGCTCAGGGAAGGAAGCGCTCAGGAAAGGCACAGAGGCATTAAACAAAAGTAACCAGATAATGTCAAATACAACAATCTCTGCTGATGAAGGCCACTTTGAGCTGGCAAAATCCATTTACATGGCAAATAATCACATTCATCTCCAGCTGCAAATTATACAGCCTTTCCTTCCTGATGAAGCTGGGATATTTCTGCGACTTGTTTCAATCCCTTCAGCGCCAGTCAGCCGAATTCCTGCCACTAGACCCTCTGTATCCTGGTGGTATTCATTACCAGCTAATCCCACAGGGCCTGTCTGCCGTCAGCTGCAGATGGCTTATGCTTCCCAGCTCTGCACCTGGCGTTTACAGCATGGAAAAGTAACTATGAGTTATTGAGACTGGGAGGTAACAGGGAGGGCTGGAGAAAGAGGGGGTGGGTGCTGTAGTTTCTTTTCCCTGGGAAACGGGTGGGACAGGATGCACCATCTGGGCCGTGCCTGCTGCTGGTGCTGGTCATTCCTCCTCACGGCATGAGATGCTGTGAGAAGGGGAGTCCTCAGTCCCACAAGCTATGGAGGAAAGGCAAGGAGATCAGCAGCTTGCTAGGTCTGCCAGCGTGGCTGGGGCTTCGTGGGTACGACGTTTTGTTGCAGACACTGCTAGCGGGGCAATGTTTGCCCTCATTGCTGGGTTGACTTGGAGCTAGAAGCTGTGAATCAAAAGTGCTGTAAACACACAGCAAACATTCAGCATATGGGCTCTCCAGGACACAGTCCTTTGGCTCCGTGGTTGTGCAGCATTTAACACAAGGGAGAGCCGGCCAGCGGTGAAGGCTCTGCGAGGACAGAGCAATACAATGAAGAATGTAGTAATAGTCGTGATAAACATCACACAATCAGATGCGATCCCATGTGACACCCTCACGGCTCAAGAGGAGTGAACACAGGTTAAACAGAACAAGTTGGATTTCTCTGGCTAATCATACCATCTGTTTGGACTCCGAGCCAATGCCTGTTACTGCTTACCATGGCAAGTGCTTGGAAAGGCAATATCCATTACCATCTTGTTCTGCTACTTCTGTGGACCAAGCAGGACAACAGCAGTGCCTCCATCAGGGGAAACATTTGCAAAAGTGCCTTTGTAATTTAGGAGATAAAGTCCCATTTCTAGAAGTGTCTTCAATACTAGGGAGCTAAAAGCCTGGTCAAAAAATAGTGGGACTTGGAATTATGTTTATGCTCTAGTAAGAGCAGTCACAGAGGAGTAGGGAGACTTCATACTTGTAAGTCACTTTGAGGTTTTCAAAATCTCACTCTGGAGTTAGGTAACAGAAAATGACCTTCCACTTGACTAACAAATGTTCTGCAGCTTGAGATCCAGCTCAAGTTATTTTTTCTTTGCTAATGGGCAGTATGGAGTTTAAATTCTCTTGCATGAATTTAAGTGTCCCTGCACCTGTTCAAGCATAACCTGAAAGCAATCAGCTCTCTGCTAACGAGTTAGTAACTCAGTCCTCTGCAGAGCTAAGGTGAGATGGAACACACTGGTTAGTACTTTCAAGATATGCTAAGCTTCAGCTTTGGATCTGTCTATTTGTTCACATTCATTATCACAGTAATACTTGCAAATAGCAGGATCTAAAAAAAAAATTGGGCTAAAATAAGCAAGGATAACAGTGAAAGAGGCTTTAATGAATGGCTAATTCTGGGATGCAGAAACAGGTAAAATATCTAGATAGACTAGACTGCACATTTTTCAACCTGTGTTTTTCCTTCTGCACCTAGACTCTTCTTTCCTACACAACCTGAAGATGTCTTGGTTTCTCCTTCTATCCCTGCCTGTGCTGTATAAAATCACACACATATCTGCACTCTTCTCCTTGACCTGGGATCCTGCCTGCCCCTCACAGAACAGTGGCAAGAACAGGATGCCCCTTTAAAACATTACCCTTGCAGGAGTAAGTAGTAAATACTCTGTCCTCATTATCCACAGTGCACAATCTACTTAAAATTAAAGCTGGCTGAGAACCAGGATTTCAACACTGTGAAAAACTCTGAAATTATAAACAAAACCTTAATATTTTTAATTGGAATTGTAAAGATAACGCTCCCAAATGTCCTCTAAAATTAGCACTCCAAAAACGGTTGCCTTGGTCTGTCCAAGCTTTGCCTTTTTCTATTACTTAAAGTTTAATTTCTGAAAGGCTAAATGGTATAATTTTGACACAGTAAACAATTTTTTTTCCTTCTTTCTCATTGCAAATAATTTTCTTTAGGTTTTTATAATACATTAAGTCTTTACCTACCACATGTATAATTCAAAAGATAATTCTGAAATGTGCTATTTTATATCTGCCTAATGAAAAAACTGGAGATGACCAAGATGAAAATAATAATTTTGATTTTCTTACTTAGATGACTTTTTAAAAACCTTTCCTTGCAAAACCACCTGCATTTTGCCAGCAGAAAACAGAAAAGAATTGTAAGTTCCCTTTGTTCCTGTGAAGAGATTTGTTTTAGTGTTTCAGCCTTAACACTGATGGATTCTTCACAGGAAAAGAAAATCATGCAACAGTAATCTAATTTCTTTAAACAAAACGCAATCCTTGATCAAACAGTTCTCTCTTTGATCTTATCCCTCATGGAAGGCAGGAATTTGCCTCTGCTTTGCCATCTTATTAGAAGAGCACAACACATTTTTGCAAAAACATTAGCAAGATCATCAGAAACTATACGAAGTAAACCTCATCGAAAAAGTGCTCAAGCACCATCTCAGTTCTCTCCCACTTCTCCCTTCCCCCTCCCCAAATCCATTTCTTGTGGAGAATTACACCTAAACTGACAGTGTTTTAATTAGAAGTGCAAATCTGGGATTCTAAAGCCATAGTTGCTCTGGGAGGATTTCCCAGATTTGCTGTTAAATTCAAGTCTAATAAGGGCTCACTTAGTCAACTGACATATTTGTCACTGAATGAATTTATGCAAAACTGTTGAAAGAAAAGCTCTTCTATGCTTGTGCTACTGATTGTGGGTCAAATCCACTTTTGGTCTTCTACCCACACAGAGCCTCTGATCTCCAACACTACTCGCTAAATTTGATACTGATCTACACAGTTTCATGGTTCTAACTGAAGTCTGACTCGGTAGTGGATTAGTTGCAAACATTTTGCTCTTATTTTAAGCAAATTTTCAACATTAGACTTTGTCAATGTAAAAAGCTTTGCCTTTACTATGTGTCACAGACCATCTGACATAATTGGTCTCATCACTTTCCCTCCTACCCTGACATTAACCTCAGGTTTGCTCAAAAAGTCTGCGAATAGTCATAGAGGAAGAAACTCAGGGTGGAGTTGTGGAGCTGGGGACAGCCCTGGGTGTGTCCATCACACACAGTCTGCAAACCTCTTGTCCTCTTATGCTCTGCTATGCCACAGATAGTTTTGAATGACCTAACAACTGTTTGTCACACAGCTGAAATGATTATAACTCATGTTTCTCTGTCCACGCTGTACTATTAATTTTCTTGACATATTAGTTTGCTTTTACTTATATTGAACCCTACCTCCTGATACAAGAGTCTGGAATTCTGGCTGCAGTGCTGGGCTTTAGCATGAAGTGTTAGGATAGCCCTTACAAACACAGATTTAAGAATGTTTTCTAGTGACATTCTCATTTATCTCTCCCAGTAGGACAATACCTTCTTCATCTCTCCTCACAACTTTTTTACAGAGCTTACAGCTACATATTTTGATTTCCTGTGGGTAATATTAGCTATTGAGACAGGACAAGGAAGCTGAGAGTGCAGAGGTACTGTGAGTCCCATGTTGTTTCCCTCCTTTTTTCTCTAATTCTTGCTTAAAAAAGAAAAAAGGTTAAAGAAAAAAATTCTTAACTTTTGTATATGGGCTGGGGATCTGCTCTTTCTCGTGATTTCAGGCAAACCATGCCAGTTCATGTGACTCCCAAAGCCAACATGCTGGAAGGAGGAAATATGGATCCCAGAATCCCAGCAGAAGGCCTTTTAAGAAGGGGCCTTGGGCTCAGTATGTAAATATTGCAACGACTGAACGTGCTGCTGCAAATATGCAGAATCTCCCAGATTCAACAGGAGGATGTGTCTCTGTGAGGCTTTAATTGTAAGTCATAGTTTATTTACTGTTTCTTTCTGCCTAAGCTAATGGCCTTGGACAGCAGTATATGCTCCCTCTCCTACTGTTTCATCTCTTCTTTTGCAGAATATGTTGGCATGTGGGTTTTTTTTTTCCCTTCAGTTTCCCTTTAATGGGCAAAACCTCATTCTAAAATGAGTTTTCCTGCTTAGTCAGAAATGCATCATGCCACTTGTGGTTCTCCAGTCACTGGAGCTTGGATTGCTGCAGTGCTAAGTATAAGCATGACTGCATGGAGCAGCTACGTGCTGTTTTCAAGACATTCACTCAGCATTTTGACAGGCAAGAGGTATCTAACGTCCTGTCAGCGGCCTAGCATCCAAGAGCTGGGGTTTTTTTTGTTCCTTGTGAAGCCCTGCTACTTTATGGGATCCAGGGTAGTCTACTTCATCTCACTAACTCAGTTCCCAGCTGTGGGGGAAGAGGATGAATCACGTTTATGAGCCTCTCCTGGGCGTGTGGCCTGAAGCATTGGCCACCAGGTGGAATGTACCTCTGATCTGCTTCTTTGCCCAATTCCCCTTCCTGAGACACTCCATACCAGCAGGCAGAGGCAGCATCAAACGGGCCCAGCTGTGCAGGGGGTGATGTAATGTGCTCAACAGCACTTTGCAGGTTATGTCCTCCCGTGATCCTCCACTGACACAGAGTGAAGCCTGTGGATACACAACCAACACAACTCTCCTGCTCAACTGGTGTGGTGCTTGAGGCAGTAGATGCCAAGCAAACATGGACTGACATGGGCAGAAACCCCCTTTGAACTTCAGCAGGACCCATGGACCACCTGTGGTATAAAAACAATCCTGCAGAGCAGAACTGCATGACTGAGGTAAGTCCTTCACTCGAGGGACCTGCCATCCCTGCACAGCATGCCCAGCTGCTGAAATGAGATGTTTATTCCTAAAACTGCAGGATAACACACTCAACTCTTCCAGAGGGCTGCTAAAAACATTGCAAATACAGGGCTACAATAGAGGGATGAGGTGGAACCCTCAGAAAAAAAAAGAGTGTAGTTGAAAGGCAGAAGAGGCAGATCCAAAGAAATACACTGTCATCCTATTAAGTACAGGCACAGTGTGCTTCTCTGTGTTGTAAACAGGGGAGTTTAAGGGATGAGTGTTTAGCTAGTTTTTGCTGAGAAACACGTGGTCAGTTTGGGCTGCTTGGCAGCTCTGGAGAAAGCCAAAGTCATTCCTTTTCTGCAGTTTTGCCAGCTTTTGCTTCAAGGAAAAAAAACAAAACCATGACTCTTATCATGCCTTTGAGCAAAAATTTCACTGTAAAAAAGGCTCTTCACGTATTTTTCTCACTCTGGTGACATTTATTCGCTTTGCTGAGAAACAACTCACAAGGTGACAAGCATAAAAATTTGTCAGAAACAGTTGTTGGAGAGTCCCAGGAGATTCATTACTCAGGAACTTCCTCAACCTCAGGTGGCCCCAAATTTAACAGCACTCATCCTTCTTCTTTTTAAACAACAGCCTATTGTGCTAATGTCCTTTGCTGAGTTGCAGGATTCCATATGGTCTCCCACATTGTGTTCTTCAAAGTCTGCTTGATGAAAAAGCTTTTTTTTCCTTCCTTTTCCCAAAGATTTAATATGGTTTGGATTATATGCTACAAGTCCTTCATTTTTCCAAGATCCTCTTTAGCCATCTACATGTGCTCATGATTTAGAGCTCCATTTCTGAGGCTTCTGGGCAGCGCTACAATAACCTAGTTCAAATTTCCTCTTCCAGGGTGCCTTCCCTTGGTTCATTTTGCTCTACTTTTTTTTTTTTTTGGTCAATTTTTTGTCAGATTTCCTAATCTGATGAGAGAAAGGCCTGCTTCTGGGAGGAGAGTATTTTTCCACTGGATGATTTTCACTCTGAGCAATACTTCAAATATTCCCTTCATTTTCTCTCTCATTTCTAATTTAAAATGTGATCCCTCACCAAGACTGTACAAGTTGGATTTTGTCTGGTTTCACTTTTGAGCCTTTCTTTTTTGTACGAGGGCATACTGCATCCCTTGTAGAAGTGGTGAGGAATGAATCTGCTCTTCCCAGACAGTGTTTTCAGAAGAGCTTTATCTGCACAGGTGTGCCTGTCTTTTAACATTAAAGCTCCCAAACTGTGAAGGAAAAACGTGCTCAGTGTTTCTGCTGCCCCTATTTCACCTGCTAAGATCCATTTGGTGATTTTTAAATTTTTTTTTTAAGGCTTCAGAAGCACTGCTGAGATGAAAAGCTGCCCCCTCCCTCTGTTTTCCTCTCCACAGCCTGACATCTTGTTTCTTACTGAGAACGTCAAGAAATGGAGAGAAAATTCCTCCTATGGGAGAGCATCCCATGCACTTGACTCCTGCAGATGGACTTGTGGACTCTTCACTGTGTCTCACACCTACAGACAGTATGTAAGTATTTATTTTCACTGCTTTTCCCTTTCACCATATGAGGAGTCATCTCCTTCCTTTCTACTCCTCTCTTCACACATTTGCCTCCTATTACTCCTCATCAGACTGTGTTGGGAGAATTCATTAGTGTATATAACATGCTTTGAAGTTGTCCAAATAACGGTGATGTAACACTTTTGCGCTTCTATAGACTCTTTTATCTGAAGATCAAAGTAGTAAGTTATGATTACCATGATTGGATTATTGCTGCTTAGCCTTTGGATCTAAGGGTAAGCAACAACTCTTCTGGGTAGGCACTAATCAGAATTACTGCATGATTTTATTAAATAGATTGAATGCCATAAAGTGTGCTGCTGCTTAAAGACAGGGAGGGCTGTGTACATCGTCTGTGTGTCCTTTCCTGCCCTTTGAGGGTAAGAATCAGGTGGTCTCTGGCTGCCACTTGGCTCCTTTGATCCATGTGAAAATGGCAGGAAGACTAAGACACCAGCATGGAAGACTCTGCCCTCTCCACATCCAGGCCCCATCCAAGCATACAAGGCTTTTGCTCTGATTTCTTAACATGACCCACATTTTGCTTTTCCCAGTTACTCAGCTCCAACAGCCCTTTCACAGTGGATCACGTAGTACCTCTGCCCTGTTTCAACACCTGCTCACCATTTTGGGGTGTTAAAAATGGATGTTGGCCGGTGTACAAATGCATTCCTGAACTTTTCAAGAGAAGGGGGCACGGTGCTTCTACAGGACGAGTAGCTGGGAGGAAATCTGGGGCAAAAGTAGAGTAAGTATGATAAATCTCAAACTCCAGTGGAATAAAGGAAGAACTCTCAGCCTCCCAGTGGAAGGCCATGAGGTTTGGGCCAGATGTGGGGATGAAACCAGCAAAGAGCAGCTGTGGATGCTTTGTGTGTTGTGAGCCAGAACAATCTGAATTGAGGAGTTCAAAGCTCGTTTGACTGTGTATCCAGCGAGAGTGCACATGATATCTCAGTGCTGATAAAAGTGATATACAGCATATGGAAGAGTTCTTTAAGCAGGGCTTCCCTGTGAAAACATGCTCAGGGCTTCCCATCTTAGCTACAAAATTTTTCTGGAGTGCAAACACTGAAGCAATGTGTGACAGGTGGCCTCTCAGAGGACACCGCTTCAGGGAGGTAGAGGTCGTTCAGCTCCTCACAATTCTTAATCTTTGACAAAAACACTTGGCAATCGACCTAGTCATTAGAGAGACAACCAGGCACAGTCCTGACTGCAGACCCCGGGTGAGCCAACTGCTCAGGAATGACTTGTTATCAAGAGGAAAGAAAATGAAAATAGAAGGTGTGCTTCTCTTACTGACTGAAAATCAGCAAGTAAGAGTACGGTGTAATGGGGAGTCCCTGAGGCCTCACAGGGTCTCCTGCTGGAATCAGGGAGAAGGATATGTCTCAAAGGCACCCCTATAAACCTTGTGGTTGCTCATGATCCTGAGCCAGTGCCCAGCATTAGAAACACAGGCAGCACATGCCATTTCCATGTCAGAGATCACAGATTCATAGAATGGTTTGGGGTGGAAGGCATGGGCAGGGACACCTTCCACTATTCCAGGTTGCTCCAAGTGCCACCCAACATGGCCTTAGACACTTCCAGGGATGGAGCAGCTGCAACTTCTCCTGGCAACCTATGTCAGTGCCACACAACCCTCAAAGTGAAGAGTTTCTTCTTAATATCTAATCCAAATCTACCCTCTTTCAGATGCCCTAAGAGATCAAAAAAATGGGCAAAGCACTTTTCCCCCGCTATTTTTAACTTTGTTTTCCTTGAAAAAATGTGAGAAACCTTTATTTAGTCCTGAAGAAAGAAATTGAAAAAAATATTTTTAGCTTAATATATCTGCTTTTGGCTGAAGTGTTTGATGATTTATTTTAAACACAGCTGGTGGAACGATTAGTGAATCTGTCACTCAATGGGGGGAGGTTTCAGCAAATTTTCTGCTGCCCCCCAGCAACCTCAGTGCTAAAAGCCTGGAGTCAGAGCTGTGGGAGAGTGACTAGATATACCTGATAGGGAAACCATCCTGAGGAAGTAGCTTGCAGATCAGTGGAGGAAACATTCATTACCTCTGCAGCATTTAGACATTTTCAGATGGCAGAGTGTGGAAATTCAAAATACTAATTTCTCCTTTACAGATGAAATTGCGTTTTCCCAACAATACTCTCTCGGTTGGTTATTTCCTTCTTCCGAGTCCTCCATATCCTTCAGCATTTTCCCAAATGAAAAAAGAGGATAGCAAGGATGACTATTTTAAAAGAATTTCCATTTTCCCCAGGCTGCCACATTCTGGTTGCCATGGAAGTGCGCAGACTCCAAAGGGGACTGTTTAGTTAGATATTGTGCAATTTGTCAAGCTGCTCCTCTGGTGAATCACTTTCCCCGGTTAAGTGTGTTTCAGAAATAAGTATGGTCATCAGTTCCTGGTGATTTGCAAGTCCTGCTGTTACCTTGTGACCTGAATTTCCTCTCCCTGGACATAATTAACTCTACCAGGCAGAGATAATTGCAATATCATTTGATACACTTTTTAAAGGAAAGAAGACTTTTCCAGAAATTGAAATCCTGAATTTTTAATATTTATTCTCAGAAGACCAAACTCAGCTCACCAGTTCAAGCACACTGCCAAAAAAAAAAAAAAAGAAGAACCTAAGCTTTGTCCCCATAGAATCATTGAGGCTGGAAAAGCCTTCTAAGATTATCGAGTTCAATCATTGATCCAGCACTGCCAAATTAACCATTAAACCACGTCCCAAGAGCCACATTCACATACACTTTGAACACTTCCAGGGATGGTGATTCCACCATTTCCCTGGGCAGCCTATTCCAGTGCCTGACCACTGTTTTAGTGAAGAAATTTTCCCTCAAATCTTATCTGAACCTCTCCTTGTGCAATTTGAGGCCATTTCCAAGGCAGATGCTTCAAGTGTCAGAGAAGACGCTTACTGAAATCAAGAAGAGTCATCAAATAAACACCAAGGCTCAGCCTTCATTTCAGGAAGGAATTAAAAGCCCTTTGATTACTAAATGCAGCTGGTTCTAATTTCTCTAATTCTAAATTTTTAGCAAAATAAGTAAGCACCCTGCAAATGTAAGTTTACAAAGGATAGGACAGAAATAATTCACTTGAAAAAAGTCCAAATCGAATCTCTGACTAAAAAAAAAAAAAAGGTTTTTTTTCTAACCAATTTCTGATTTATATCTTGCCTAAAACTGGATAAAATCTTTCAGTACTAGGAACATCCAGATGAAATTTAAAAGTGCTGCTGTCTTTCAAAATCTGTAGAGACTCGTTTAGGAAAATAAACCTCAACAATTTGTGGAGCAATTTGACTGTTATTTCCACCAGTTCTATGGCTGAAGTCTCCTGTGACTTTATTTCAATTGATCTAAAAAGAAATGTAAATAAACAGGAAAAATAGCCGAAGAAAATGCTCAGCATTAATTACAGCTACGTAATAAATACCATATTTGCTCTTCCACAGACAAATCGCTGTGGCTGCACTCAGTGTAGATCAGCCAGAGCACTGTTTCCATGTCACAAAATACAAATAACGATGTCCACAAGATGCCCATAAATAATAGATCGTATCTAATGACTCGATAGCAGCCAGCATTTATCTCTCTCCCTCCTGCCTCTGAGTGCATTCATTCATCATCTCTGCCAGCAAACCTCCCCACACAGCACACCCCAGCCAGGGGTCACTGCTCAGCACGTGCCACTGCCCCCTGCCCAGCCTCCAGGTCTGGGCTCTGCAGGCGAGTTAAGACCTGGTTAACTCTTTGTCCCAAACCAGTGGAAGGGTGGATCCCATCTTGTGCCGTGTCTCCTCGTGCACGTTAAACACTGCGGTGCTCAGGTGACCCAACCACTTCCCAACCGTGGTATAATAATACAATACAGTGCAATACGAGACACCTCACAGATTTCACAGAATATCCTGAGTTGGAAGGGACCCACAAGCATCATTACTCTTAAGTGAATGGCACATACAGGGATCAAGCTCACAGCCTTGGTGTTATGAGCACCATTCTCTACCCAACTGAGCTGATCTCAGGATCCCCGATGACACCTTGCACAGAGCAGCACAGAGTCTCTTCCTGCTCCTGCATCCCTGCTCCTGCATCCCTGCTGATGCTCTCAAAATGTCTCCTGTCAAGCCTGGCTCTCTCCCAGACACAGGCTGTGATGAAAGCTTCATCCACCATTTCACTTCCCTAGATGGATGAGCAGGGCATCTCCAGCCCTGTTCTCAGTCAAAAGATCATAATGAATGATTTCAAGCTGTGTTGTCCAGGTATTGTGAGATGATGCCCTGTTGTGTCATGACATGAGGATACATTTTCCTTGTACTCACAGTATATTTTGATCTGAATTCAAAATACATGTGTTTTGTTTCTACAATACAGTATAAAGAGAGCACCCAGGACACTGGGCTAATTTTTTGAGAAGGATGCCTGCATTTACTGGATGATGTTATATGATATTTATCTTCCTCTCAAACTCGAGACAGGACAACACATCTACAGTCAACTCAGCTGAGAGAAACTGTCTATTCTATCTCATGGTGTCTTCAAATGAAGAATAGCTGTCTTTCTGGTAGATCCATTTTAACAAAATATGTTTTATTTTAGTCCAATATAAGTTTTCTGAGTCACAGGAAGAGTAACTGGATTAAATTTAATAATCTCCAATATACAAGAAGTCTCTTTCGCTCAAACCATATGAAGCCGCACGTTTGGTGATAACAGAAAATAAAAATCAAGATAGGAAGCTGACGAGAAAAAAAATCTATTTTGCTCCCTGCCATTTCATCCTTTTCACAATAATCAAATAATTTGTTTTGCAGAAAATGATGGAGCAGATGAAAAATTCAGATTCCTCATTTTGCTGCAGAGGAGTTCAAAAAGTCCAAACATCCCTTCAGTCTCCTTCTCAAAGGCCTTGGGTCCATCCTAACTGAGGAATGGCAGCAACATGCTGGGTGTTAGCAAGGTCTTGCTCTCCACAGCTGCTAAACACTGAAGTTATTTTAAGCTCTGAAAACAATTTATCAAATTACAGTTCTGAAAAACGGTACAATGTGAGTCATATTTACTTCACATTTCTCTTTCTGCAGGCTCTCACTATTGGCTGTGAGTTATTTATCACCTCTGATGCCTACTCTGAGAAGCTCCTTCCTGGGTCTGTATTTCACATTTAATGAGTGCTTTTGCAATTTTATGACTGTTTTCTGAAGCTGAGGTGGCACTCTGAAAAGCCTAATGGTTTATGGCCCATTTCAGACTTCACTGATTCCTGCCTGTTACTACGAGCATGAAACCATACACAGCTCCAGCTGATGCTTGTCCCCCATTCTGCTCTTTGTCAACCCATTGAAAGCTTTATGGGCATCAACAGGGACTATCTCACCTCAACAGGGACAAATTAATCCACGGGACTGTGCCACATCCAGCAGGGCCACTGGCCAGTGGTGGTGGAGAAGGTGGACCACACGCTCCAGTGGGAGATGTCCAAGAGCTCACAGCCTCCTTGGGTTGGAGCTACGTACCTACAGTTGGGTCATTCCATTTATTGCTCAGGGAGGATGGATTCCTTGCTCACAATCAAGTTGCAGCATCCAAAGGCACAACACAGACTGCCACCAGCTCCAGCTGGGCCTCTCCATGGCTGGTTACTGCCTGGCCTTTGTCACACTCAGCCACTGTACGCTTAGACATGAAAGAGCTGCAGAGCTTCAAGGACACCAGTTGACCTCACGCAAAGAAGCTGTGAGCAGGTCACCCACAGATACACTATCTTGGCCATCCACAGGTCATCAAATTCACAGCATGTCTTTAAAGTCCTTGGTAGGTTGTCACCAGCATACTTAAAAGCCTGTTTAAAGTTCTGCCTCGTAAGACTGTCCTTAAAAAAGGACAACACTTTCCTTCAAAAGCAAATTTTTGTCTCTGTGGGGGACCGAAGTTCCCTGGGGACTGGTCTGAGACTGAGGAACTCACATTTACGAGAGCAAGCTGTTGTTGCAAACCTCACCACCCGCTGTGCTGAGTGATGTGTCTGCGGTTTTGATCTTACTATTTTTTTTAGTGATAAATACATAGTGGCATATGCACTTAAAACAAGCATGCTCTGGAAAAAAAACAACAAAACAAACCTCCAGACAAATTTCCCCTGCTCCTTTCCAGAACAAAACTGAAATAAACAACCCAAAACCTTCACAAAAACAAAATACACCAGCACACCCCTGCACTTGCTCCTTTCTGCTGGGGAGAGAATGACAGAACAGATGTATAACAGAAGCTATTTATGTTGGTTAATACATTACTGGGAGATGCTGAGAGATGGTAGTGATAAGTTTAGAAGCAACTATATAGGAAATATATTAGAATAGAGCAGATCCCCACCTGCCCACAATGTTGTTCTACCAAGCGTTCATTTCTAAGTGATGTGTCACAGAAATCCTGCACTGGGTTCATGTGAAAAATACATGTGAAATACGGAGCGCGCTCGGAGCCTTTCTGCACAACAACATCCTACGGAAATTCTCACTCTCCTGCTTCCTCCTTGCTTTCACATTTCACAGAAATGTCCCTCTGCACTTGCAACCATCTCAAGGAGCTGTACTTGGAGTACAGGCAGTTATAATAATTCCCTTATTTAATTTTAAAAATTTTCTCTTCATGCAAATAGTTGTAGTCAGAAAGTGCTCTTGTGTTCCACGGGAAAAGATTGCTTACAATGAAATTGTAATTTTCATTATCAGGATGATTAAATCAAAACATTAAAATAACAATGACAGAATCACTCTCATTTCCCATTTCAAAGTGAAATAAAACAACACTTTGAAATGGTGATTCAAAGCATATTATTTAGCTAGAGCAAATCTTGTTATTTGAATCAAGCCCACTGATCTTTCCCTGACACTTTTTATTAAAGATGTTACCAAATTTGCTATTCCTCAAAGTCTCAGCTTTTCACCTCTCCACACTCCTCCTTGGATCAGAAACCACCTACTGAAATGTCCCCCAAAGAAGACACTCTCTTTTCTAAATAAGAATAACAGTGACAAGAACAACAATGAGAATGAAAATCACAATAACCTGATCCTAAGGCACGGGGCTGTGTTACGAGACAGCAGTAAAGTTGAAATCCCCTCTGATGGGAAGACTTTCTGAATGCTCTGCCTGGACTCCCACTAATCAATAAGACGATAAAACATTTATCAAATGGGTTCTGCAAGCTGTTATTTTTCTGATATCCCAAGCTCGTTAATATTTGGACAAATTGGCATCTGATAGCCAACAAGGTGGTGCCTGGTCATCCCCACCATCCCCTGCTGAGCTGCGCAGGGTTATCTCCTCTTGCTGTTGGAGCCGTGCCTCCTTCTCAACCCCTGAGATCTGATGCTACCCCATCATGCTAGAAATCATCCTCTGCCTACTGTTTTCACCCATAAGATGTGTATTTCTGATGAAACTTCCTTTGAAGAGCAGGGAGACAAAGCCCCAAAAAGGAAGGAAAAATTATGTAAAAGTAATCACAAGTGTCATTCACCAAAAAGTTCCTTTAGGAACCCTTTGGGTTTTGGTCTTACTGAACTTTCAGGCAGCAAAACTATTAACTGAAATGGGAATCAGAATGAAACTCAGTTCTTCTCTAACCTTTCTAAAGGCCAATGACAATTAAAGCCACCCAGTGTGCTCCATAGTGTTTAGCACAGACCATATAACTTATCACTGGGCACTTGCTGTATTATTTCTCCCTACTTTGCAGGAATTTTTTATCTTTCCTATAATGTTAAAATGATCTTATTTTTATTTCTATTCAACAAAATAAATGACAGACAAGAATTGTTTTCAGTTGGGTGGCTTTAGAAAATTCTGTTTTCATTTCTGTAAGTTCCCTCTGAAGAACTCCCCAAGATAAATTTAAATGGTATTTTTATGGTCTCAATTTTGAGGTCCCACGTTCACAGCTGTGAGATCCTTGGATCCTTTCTGAATTTGTAACTGATTCACAAAACTACACTATGGTCATGAAGGAAGGTCAAAGAAACTTTTTAGCTTCAAAGTAACAGAAAGATCAGGCCACATGAACTGGAAGAAGGTTCTCTGGGGAAGGCAACCCACCTTGGAGAAATATCACATCCTTGCTGCATGAAAGCTCCTAGGGAGAACCAGAGACTGTTGAATATCCCAAACTCATTCGTCTGGTCATTGGCCGGCTGGTCCCGTCCTTCCTCGAATTCCTCAGTGTGCCACTCGTAGGGGCTGAAGCGACTCACCAGGAAGAGGACAACACTCACTCCGATGTAGGCAAAAACAATGCACATCCATATCTCGTAAGCCAAAGGATCCAGAAACGAAAAAACTCCTGGTTTGGACTTTTGAGGTTTTTTTATCATTATAGAGATGCCTAAGCTCATGAACGGTTTGGAAAAGTCTATAACTTCTTCTCGAACCAGCGTGATGGTTAATGGTGCCACAGCCACATCCGCCCTCTGAGAAGGAGACAGAAAAGAGATTTGCGAACTTGGGATAAAATATATCTGCTAACTCCAGCTTATATTCTTTTTGATCTCTGTTTAACCCCTCTATCTCAGAAGAAATCAGACAAAACCAATTGCAAGAGAAAAGTTTAGAAGGGAAAGCCCATAATATTGGTGGATTACTTCCGTTTTATCACTACTGATTACCGGGTCTGTTTTGAAATCACAGTGTTTTCTTTTTGCAGCCATCTAACTCTTTGTGTCTGACTTATCCACTGATGTCACTGTCTGATGCAGATGATTTTCCCTAAAAGAGCTTTATCATCCAGACATCAAAAGAAGCAAGGAAAGGCCAGTCTCCTGAAAATGGATGTCAGGATGTTTACTTCCATCAGAAACTGCTTTTTGATTGCATAACTGATGCAGGAGAAGAGGAGAAATGTTCCAGCAACACTGATGTGCACTCTCCACTTATTTTGCAACCCACCTTGAAAATGGAGAGGGAAATGCATTGAAATGGCTGGTGTCTACCAGCAGGAGACAGATCACCCCTGCTCCAACACAGTGTCACAGAGACTTGGGAACTGATGCTCCCTACAAGCTTTCCCTTGTAGGGAAAGGGAAAATTAGACCCCTCTGGGGGATGACCTAAACACCACAGATTGTGATCTACCAGACCAAACCAGGTTGAGAAGTGTAGGGTGCAGGTGTATATGTGACATGATGGAAATGAGTGGCTAGACAGAAAGTAATCTAGTCCTACTATTCACCACTCCTATGCTGAGTGTTTGAAATCTTTTTCTTCTTTCATCCTGCCATTATCATGCAAATATAAAATAGAATAGAATTTGGAGATTCTACCCATGGGAAAGTTTGACCTTTCAATACTTGTTCTTCTAAAAATGTAAAGAAAAAGGATCTTGGAACTGTTGAAAGGAAACATTTTGACATTTCCATAGGCACAAAATGTGCTGTCTCTCCCTAAATTAAAATGTTTTACTTGGGCTGATTATTTGCATTATCAGAGCTGCAGTCCTCCGGAGAGCTCGGGCTGACAAAAGACAGGGCTCCTTCTAAACTCAAGGGTTTGGATGTGTTCTCTAGAACTAAGAGCAAAAGTCAGTGGATGAGGTTGGAAACTCACCCCATAAACAAGTTCTCCCACCATGCCATTCCATGTTTTGGTGTCAGGGTCCCGGGCTCCATACTTCCCATCCCGGACGATCTCCAGCCGGTAGTGGTAGCCAACATGCTTGGCAATCTCGGCAGCAAGCTCCACACAGTAGCCTTCATACCTCTCATTGCCTTCAAACTGGTTGGCATTCTTCTTGAGCATCACATATGGGTCTTCCTGGCACAGAGAAGACCAACACTGAGCCACACTCCACATCTAGAGGTGCACAGCGTGGGCTCTGACTAGAGCCCAGTGTGCAGCTTCTGGTCCCCTCTAAAAAGCTCGAGCTTTGAGTTCCTGCACTAAAGGACACAGTCAACACACAGTGGGCTTATTCTAGAGGATACAAAGTGTGATAATATATACAAAGCAGCATATTCTGTTTAGTCATACAGAATCTGTTTGCAGCTCCTGCGGTGATGGACCTGAGGGGAGTGGAGCAGTTGGGCGAATTTGGGCAACAAACCTTGCAGTGCAGTTCTGCAAAGGGTATTTAGTGCACCTGAGCTGTGAATTTTTAAAGGCATGTGGGCCTGTGTGGGCACAGCCAGAATCAAATCTGCTGGACAGGAGAGGGCCTTAAGATGTTTACCTCAGTCTGGGTATTGTGTCATCTCTGCAGGCTCACAGTAAGCAATAGACAAACAAATTAGTAACATTTCTTGGTTCTGCAAGGTAAGAATATGCAATGGCACAGGACATGATACCATACATTATGGGGAACCTATTATTCCTTCACGATTATAGTGGAGGTTTGTTTTTAAAGCAGTGACTCAGCCTCTCTGCACAATACAGCTTATCCTTCCCAAAACTGCAGCCCCCATTCAGTGGACTAAATACAAAGCACAGGCATGATGTTCCTAATTCATCTACGTTGATGCCGCTACTATCTTGTCATAATCTTTTGTATTTTCTACACTTAAGCATGAGAGCTCTTTAATGCCTATTTAATTAGCCACAGCAATTTTCAGGTACCTTTATGGAGCCAGCAGGAAACGGTAAGTGCTATTATTATTGTTGTTATTGCTATTATAAAAATGATACAGTACAAGGGAGGGCACACGAGTGGGAGGAGGGAGTCTGCACATCAGGGAGATGGGATAGAGGGAGAGCTGGGTTAGAACTCACAGCACTTACTAGGATGGTCGTGACTATGTAAGTCCTGTTCTGGAGGCTTGTGGACTCATTGCCGCTTTGAGTATCTACGGCTGTTGGAACCAACTTCTCATCTTCATTCCAGTAACCAATCTGCCCAATACAAAACCAGGATTGACATCTCTTTGTAATATTAACCAAGATACAGTAACAGGGTCATCCAAGCAGGATCATCTCTCTCCGTGTGTTCACACCCAACCAGAGATCTGCTTTTCTGATTCTTGGTGTCTTTTCCAGTGGGACCGGGAAATTTCCCATCCCAACTTTGCCTCCAGACGGAAAATAATGTGCATGATATGCTACAGTAGCATAGTGTTTGTATGAATTACCTTTAGCACACTGTACTGATGACTATTGCAATTCCCTGCCTCATCCCTGTGCTGAGTACACACTTGTGTACTCTCCGTGTGATTTCTGAAAATTATTCTAACAGTGAACTTTCCTGCTGCATGTGCAGGTGCTACAGGGTGATGAAACGTTATCCTGCAGCTGAAAGCCTTCACGGAAATAGTACTGACTCTTTGGACATCTTGAGACAACAAGACAAAAAATCAAGTCAAAAAAAACACCAAACCCCCAGCCCTGGGCCAATATCAGAAAGTTTGGGGTTATGAATAAACTGAACAGTTGTAATGGGAAGAACTCTCATGTTAAGTTGTGCTTAATAATAATCAGGGATTTTGGCTGATCTATCACTGCTTGCAGGTAAAGCAGAGTGCCACCAAGTATCACTAGGAAGATCATGGTTGAGGTTATACATTTTGAGGCCTTGATTTTATAAGAGGTTTTCCATCACCTCCTGTAAGTATGAAGCTGCCTGAGCTCTGCTCATATGAAAGGAATTTCTTATCACAGTAAATGGGAAAGGGTATTAACCAGGGCACGACCAGCAGCCTGCTGATGGCAGATTAAAGATTGTAACAGCTCAGGAGAAAAAAAAAAATCTATGCAGGCTTCTAATAGTTCTTCACTGCACAGAGAAAAAGAGCAGAGAGTGAGGAAAGAGCTTCCAAAGCTCTGCCCTAAGGCAACATAAATGGAGACATGTATGTTTGCTTGGCACCTCTAACCTGGTGGATCTAAAATACTGTAGGCATTGTGGAAGTGATGTACATGTCTTCCAAACAAATATAATTTCTGACAGTAAATACATAGAAAAATCAAGTTATTCAGCCACTCTCTTTCTTCTCCTCTAAACTCTTTCCAGACTGCCAACTTACTGAAGTTCAGAGATCCAAAGTGGACATGATGCTGCCTTTGTTCTCTTATGAATACTTGGAGGACTAGTATGTCTTCAGAATGACAATTTTTAATTTTCTCAATGAAAATTTGCCTTTTTTTGCTTGACTATGGTGGGCTTTGATCTCTCGTCAGTTGCTACTGATGAGGTCTAAGTATGAATTGGGTGTAGGGGCTGTAAATATGAAACTTTCACTATTTACATTATTCTTAGTTTCAAACAAGTGTTTCTTTTTTCAGGGGACTGAGGAGGCGCAGAGAGATTACACTGAATGCCTCATTCCAAAATATTTAGTGGCTCTCCTTTATCAGTGAATAACTGAGTTATTCTTTGTTCTCCAAATACATAGTATCTAAAGTGGGACATAAGCACATGGAGTCAGATTTTCAAAAGGATTAGTGTTTCAAGGGCTCAGCATCCCTGAACAAGGCCAGATTTTTCAAAGAGCCTGGGACAGAGAAAGGGATCAAGACTTCAGAACAGCACAAAGGTCTGTGTAGCTATTGGGATGTGGTTAGTGGTAAAGCTCTTATCACTTCAAGGAGAGCAGAATTAGGTCAACATAAAGGGTTCACTTACACTGGTTAGGGCAGACAGCTTCTGACTTGCTCTGCCTTGACTCATCCTTGGGAAAGAAAAGTGGGAGGGCAAACCAGACAGTCATGTAGTAGAGCCTGCACCAATGCACTGTGCCAGTAGCAAGGCTGAGTTGACCAAGCTTTTACTATCCTGGAAAATCTCTGCCACACAGCTAAGATGCCTTTGTTGCTCTTGATAACACCCTCCATATGCTGTGTTTTTTTAAGCAATATACCACGAGTTCTCCCAAGTGCTTGGCTTTGCTCATGCACAAAGCTGGGAATGCACTCGTTGTGACTCCACATTCAAGCTTTCATGAACAGGAATGTTTGTTGAGACCCAACCCCACTGTAACTCAATCACCCAGCTGGAATTTGACACAGGATGTCAGGTCGCTCTCTGCTTTACCTTTCTGATGCCATCGTGTTTCATCTCAATCACGTGGAGGGTGTAGTTGGTCCTCCGTCCTTTCTCGTTAAACTGAACGTTGCCAGACAATCCTTCAAAACGGACCTTAAAGATATAAATATCAATGAAGGTAGAAAATTGGTCAGCACCTCATGCAGTGGTGATTAGACAGCAGCAAGAGGGAAAGTGTAGAAGGAAGGAGAGTGCAGTCATTTCTCTCAGTTCCATGCAGGGGAGACAGGACATCTGTCTGACACTGGGATTTCACTTAGGTTCACTCTACAGCATGCCTGGCCATGGGCACAGCCATTGTCTTAAGCTACCCTCTCTTTAAAATACCCTTTCTCTTAAAACTTAGTGGTGTAAAATTTAGCTCAGCAATGCCTGAGAGCTAAATCACCAGTGAGAGTCCATCAGCTCTTGGGATGTGACAGTGAGCTAAATCAGCTCTGAACTCCTTGAGTTTTGTGCAGTTTTGTATTTTCTAAATCTGACCTGTAGTCAGGGTTTGGTAAAGGATTTTTCAGTTCAAACCAGGAACTGTATTTGGAGGAAATATGAAACTGTGGCCACAGCTCCCAGCTGTTGTCTTTTGATAGAGAGGAGTCTATCAGTTACCAAGCAAATTTAGTTATCTCTGCACCAGACTAATAGAACCCAACAATTTAGTATTGTAAATGAAAATTGCATGGGAAACATTGAATCATAAATCTCTGCTGATAGCACCACCGAGCTGAAGTGTTTCTCACATCACATCCCACATCCTGAACTTCTCCTCTCGCCGTGGCCATTTGACTGGTTGCAAAAGTGCCCAGCCTGGCATGGAGAAGGGTCCCTAACTGGAATCATATCCTGTGTGGGGACCAGGCAGTGGGGACCAGGAACATGGGAAAAAGAGTACAGATTTGGGTGTCTGTGGAGACCACAGGGAGAAATGCTCATGCCACCAGATTAGGAATTAAAGGTTTGCTCTCAGCCTTTCCACTTGCTTTGGACAAACATGTTGTCCCTTCAACTGAAGTTTTCCCACATGCAGAACAGGGACAGGTATTTAACAGTCTTTTTAAATACTCTGAGATCCTCAGAATAAAGACCCATGGTGAAGAAATGAGGGTATTTCATTACAGAGGAGCACCGTTATTAATCTGCTTAAAACGTGTTTGTTTTCCAGCTATTATCACAAAGGTTTGTCATGAAAAGGAACATCTGCCAGTATTTTCTGAAGCCCTTTCACGTCAAGAGGTATTCCTGGTGACATTTGGAGGAACATGCTTTTCCCTTCACACAAGACAGAACATACCCATAAAAAATAGATTCACTGGAAAAGCACCATTGTCTTAAGCACTCCCAAGCCTGCTTTTTTTCCATGTCTCCTTTGGATTTTCTTTTCAAGTTCTGACCCATTCTGAAGCTCAGGTCACAGGTGCTTGTGTTTTGTAGCTTTATATGCACTAAAAGGCAGCTGTACAGCATCAGTTTCTTCTACCTGAATGAATGAAATCTTAATCCTGTGATCTCCATGTGGCACTGAGACAGCAAAAGGGATCCCTGCCATCCATGATGCAAGAATGCAGCACAACTTTTCCATCGCTTCCCATCCTCCGATGGTAAATGCAAAATGCAAAAATGCAGTGCAAAATACAGTGAGGACTGATTTCAACAGTGCTAAGCACCAGTAAAGTCAACCACAGACATGGAGCATTTAAGCACATTTGTGTATAAAACATGGATGTTTTGGGTTTTGGGATGCCTGGGCTCTTTGCTGGGAAACCTGGAGCAGCAGGATGTTGTTGTGGCCTTCTGGTTTACAGGGTTAGTCAGCAGTTAGTGACTGTCTGTCTGCTTATTAGGTCTGATAACCAGATAATATTTTAAAAAGAATTTGTTAAAAATGATCATGACCTTTTCAAAGTACAAACCAAAACCTCAGTGTATTGCTTTTAAGCAATATTTTGTGAGAACTTTCCTGGTGATAAAACCCACAAATAATTATTAACAACACACATTGTGCTGAGATAGGCTAGATTTCTTCTTTTTAAAAAATGAAGAGTGCTTCATACCTCTTTTCATTTTCGTTCCTGCCATCCATGAGTCCTTGTCAGGAGGTTTTAGTGAGGTGGGGGTCAGTCTATTCTCCCAGGTAACACAACAGGACGAGAGGAAATGGCCTCAGGTTGTTTTAAGGGAGGTTTAGATTAGATATTAGGAAAAATTTCTTCACAATAAAGATTTTCAAGCATCGGAAGGGGCTGCCCAGGGAAGCAAGTGGTGGAGTCACAATTTCCAGAGGGATTTAAAAGATGTGTTAAATGTGGCATTTCTGGACATGGTTTAGTGGTGGCTTTGGCAGTGCTGGGGTAATGGTTGGGCTTGATGATCTTAGACCTTCCAACCTAAATGTTTTTTATGATTTTGTGGTTCCTTCCTATACTAAACAGAAATAAGGCAATCTGGGAGCTTATTCCAGACATTTGAGCAGAAGTAAGTAGAGAAACCTTTTGCATTTAAATAGCTTAGAAAATTTTAGGCATTAGCAAATGGGAGGTGAAGAGAAAGCCCACTGTGAACAGCTGTAAAAATTGCCCTGTTTGTGAGTCTTTACAGAAAGGATAACTCAAACCTTCAATCTCAAGTTCTTCTATTTCCATCTGCCTCTTTCTTGCTACGTTACTAAATGCTGCATGATTATTAAATTCATAGCTAAAATTTTGCTACAAGGCTTCTTTCCCTGCCTCTTTCAGAGCCTTTTATTTTGACCATCACAACTGAACTGGTCAATCCTTTTTAAAATTATAAGTTTTCAACAGAGGCAACTTTTGCAAACGACTCTTCGTGTTCTTTGCCCAAAGTCACAACAGTTGAAAAGTTGAGACTTTTGAATTTGTTTTAATGAAGAGATGGGGAAGCTTCAGAGGAGGTTGTCCAACACACACACAAAATTGTATTTTCTGGCTGTCTAATTTTGGTATCTTATTCTCATAAATTCAATAAAGGAAAATGCTTGAGAAGCTATTGCTCATCACAAGACTTCCAAGTATTTCATGTTTATTAGGTAACCGATCTCCCTAATGCATCAGGGAGGCTGATTTTATTATAAGGGCTTGGAAAAGCTATGACAGTGATTTGCCCAAGGTCATACAGAAAGTCAGTGACAGGCTTGGGAACAAATTGAATTCAAGCAATAAAATCAAATCAGATGCAAGATTTGGCTTTGAAGGAATTGTTGTTTACCAGTAAGCAAAACCCAAATCGAAACAAAATACATGGGGAACTTTACATACGATACAAATAAACCAAATTAATGTTGTCCTTCTTGCCTTCTTCCCAGTTAAGGAAAGAAGATGGGATAAGCTATATTTGGATATCACTGAACTAGCACGATTTTCAAGGAAACGTCTATTTCTGTCAGAAAAAAAGAGAACAGAAGAAAAATGCTAGAAATTAGTGTCAGCCTTGAAATTTAATGAAATTTTAAAATATTCTACCTGTGTAGAGTATTTTTTCTCTATTGCTGTTTCACATCATATTTTTGTCTATTCAAAATCTAAATTTTTATGAAGGATGAAAAAACCAAGATTATCAGATTTGAAGAATAAACTATATAAGTGGCTGTTACTAAGACTTTTATGGATCCTCACAGTATGAAACAAGCTATAATCTGCACTTTGAGAACATTTTGATGACAGCCAACACATAAGGCAAAATTCAGATGCATTCATTAGCAGCGTGGAACTGAAGCCGAGTTCATGGAGAGTTAAAGAATCTGCAAAAAGCACGGTCTGAGCAGGTCTGTGTCTGAGGGTGGGGAAAATAAAAATCGGGATCCTTGATTTTATGGAATACTATTTTGGCTTTTCCATCCCAGAACATCAGCAGAAGTTAAAGCAGGCAAGGACACATCCGATGCTACCAAGAAAAGCAGTTTGCTGGGTGCACCCCTGGCGTTTTTAGGAGACCCGGCTCTAACTGGAAGGATCATCTCCTCATCCCAAGTGATTCCTGTGAACATTTCTGCTGTTAACCACCCACGGGCTGCATTCAGCTGAGCACACATCGTTTGGGTTCCAAACCTGCTGCAGGGCTCTCTGGATGTCGATGCCTTGCCCCCAGGGAACGGCGGGGTTGGCAAGGCAGTCCCCGGCGTTGCCGCGGCGGGAGATGTCGATCCTCTGCCTCCTCAGGTTCTGGAACGCCTCGGCCATCACCCGGACCCCGTCGTACGTCAGGGCCGACGTGTACTGGAAAGAGAAGAGTAGTTGGACAAGGCCCGTCAGGGTGAGCTGCCCCTGGGTGGGCTGCACTGCTCTGCCTCACAGTAACTTTCCCGATGATTTGCTCTGTTGTCACCCTTCCACCTACGAAGTTTGACTGCCTCCTGCTCCCTGTAATCCCCACTGTCCTGTTGGCTCGTAATAGTTGGTTTTACTTTCACAACTGGGAAGTGAAGGAGAAGCTCCTGGTGCAGAATCAGGTTGCACTTCGTAAGGAAGGCTCACCCTTAAAAGGTGTTTGTCTGTTACCCAAGTGTTTGTGATTAATTAGATTCAGTGACCTGAACTTTTGAGTAACTCATTATACTGTGTAAATGTGAGGTAGGGTGAAATCAAGACACAAGAGACTTTCTCTGGTCACAGACGGAGACCAGAAAACTCTTTCTCTGTCTGCAAAAATTCTGCAAAAGATGAGCTTATTCAAGCAGAAACTTGTATAGAAATTAGTGTAAAACTCTTGTCATGAACCATTAGAGTAACTATTACAATCAATTCCCTTTCCTCTGATTTCCTACCTATTTATTTGTTTGCAACTTTCTTAAACTAATAATTCCAAAGTTAACATTTCTTTTGCTGAGTGTTTGTCGCAAATGTATTTGTTTTCAATGTCAAACAGAGAAAAAAACAACCTCCCCCTCCACCCATCTCTCAACAGCTTCAGGGCCTTCTGTGTAGGAACTAAAATATTTCCCGCCTCTGTTGTACACACTGATTTGAAATGCTAAAGAAAGAACATCTGGAAAGACTTTATTATCGCTGGATGTCTAGTAAACAAGTCAAAGGTTAAGGAGTTAATGAGGCTTTTTGTTTCTTACATACTGAACATCATGAGTTGTTTAATTCTTAGCTTTGAGGAAGGTAAAAACTGGGAGATGGGGTGAATACACTAAACTGTGTTTCTTAGGAGGCAGTAACTGCTGCCTACAAGAATTTATACAATGTTGAGGCACCGGTTCATAATTATATTGAGAGTTTCTCAGAGTGAGATTAAAGAGCTCTGTGTGATCACAAAGAGGTGAGCATAACTTTAACAGAACCAGATGGACTCAAAATTAAATGTGTTCTTTTACATCACTTGCCTTTGGCCTCTTCCAGTCCACACGTGGATGCTCTCTGGCGTCATTATTCCTCCACTGTTGCATGATCCTGGCAGGAACAGTATCTGTGTAATTCACCAACTGGAAGCCAGTTACGTTGGCTCCACTCTCCCTGAATTTGGTCAGGTCAATGTCCATGAATCCCTAGTACAGGAGAGAAACAGGAGGAGCTCATCAGAGGAACACATCTCTGGGTGGATAAGACAAATTTTGCCCATCTATGACTGTGGCAGACAGCTCAGGAAAAACCTCTTCCCTCTGTGAGGTAACATCCCACTCAAGAGAGGCACCACTTCCCTGACCATGATGTGAACTTGCCTTTTTCACAGGCTGTGAGCTGAACATATCCTGAAGTTTCCAGGAGATAAATTAACAACAGGTCATATGCAAGAAAGATATCAGAGTAATGGAAAAATGCACTGACTAATGCTTGGATGAAATGAATAAAATTTATAAAATAAATTAAAAAGAATTTTTCACCCAGCTCTAACTTTTAGACAGACTTGTTCACCCAGCCCTAACTTTTATGCACTCAGTCACCACTGGATACTTTACTTCTTTTCAAATCATAGTTTACAGGGAAAAACCATGCCTCAACAATGAACTTTCAGCAGATCAAGAAGTCACGGCTTGTTAAAGGAGTCTGACTACTAGAAAAGCCAGTTTATAGAATTTGCTAATTTGAGAGAAAAAAAAGGTACTTTTTTTAGACTTCAGATCACTAACAAAATAAATTTTTTTCCCGTTTCTCTATTGTTCTTCTCTACTCCTCACTGCATGTGATGAACACACTTGCTCAAATACACATGTGTATTGATCAGGGTGGCACTGCAGAATTAGTCACTCCTCTTGAGTCAGAGGTGAAAAAATAGTTAGAGACATGCTGCAATACGAAGAAGAGGTCGTTTCTTGGTGTCCCAGCTTTGATCCCACCCCTGCAGCACCACTGATTTGCAAAACTGTTTGCTGTGCCCCCCTCGCACAGAGCAGGTGCTTGAGCAGAGGCTCTGCCTTCCTGCTCGGGCTGCTGTGTGGGGGACACAGGCCAGGCTGAGGTCTCATGCCTTTTCTTTTGGGGTACAAACACAAGAGATGTAGACAATTTTTGGCACTAGTACCATCAGCAACCTTAATGCACAAGGGAAAATGAGTGGGAGGACTGTCACAATGCAATCACTTGAGCAGAAGAGGAGCTTTTTGAGCCCTCCCTTCCTGCTGCCCTGATGGTTTGTGTTCTCCTCAGGCTCCTTCTCAGCCTACCACTGGGTTTCTCCCCCTTGCTTGTTCTTAGGCATATGATGACGGTGTGAGTTAAAAAAGCCAAGTCACATCATTTCCAGGAAGCACCAGTCAGGTTCCCAAAATGGAATCTCTGTTCATGGGTAGAGGGAGCTAAGGAGCTTACTAACTTCCAAAGCCAGGATCAAGCCACTGCATGGAAACCTGTTTTTGAAACAGATCTTGCAAGGAAAAGTCTAAATTGCCCTCTCACATCAGTGTCAGACCGAGGGAGTCATAAGTAACTCAAAAACATCTTTAAAGACACTCACACTTATTTCTTTCGGCTTTCTGTAGGCAATTTGGCATTCACTTACAAAGCTGAAGATTAGATATTGGTGTACAGATGCTCTAAACAGACCACTTGTTTTGCTTCAAAGTGCAGTGATTCAGGTAAAAAAAAAAATATTTTATGTGTACATATTCCTCAGAACGCTGGTAAAACCCACATCAATCCTGTTTGTAATTGCTAAGCGTAGGGGTTAAAGGAAGCCAGAGCTGTGATTAATGAATAGGAAATGCAGCAGGATAATCGTCCCTGACATCTTAATGCATTTCAGGCCAAGTGGTTTTTGGCATGCAGAGCTCCTAAGGTTCAGTAAGAGGGACCTCACAGGTTGCCAACTGGTTATTCATGGCTAGGACCAAATTATGCTGACATTTTGCTCATGGGAGATACTCAGGGGAAAAGGATCTGTCAAAAGAAACTACCACAGAGCAACTTGAAGTTTGTGCCACCAGCTCCTCCTTGGAAGACCTACAGAGGCATGAAGAAAAGTCCAAGTTCAAGACAGAGTATGAGTAAGAAGGCTGGTGTATTAAGCCCCCTCAGCATGTAGATTTAAGTAGAAAAAGTAAAAAAAAGGTTATGACATCAGCGATGAGACAGCAGTGGTTGAAACTGCTATATTTTACTGTTTTCCCCCAAATAAAACCATTCTGAAACTGAAGCAGATATTCAACAATATTCACTGGGATTCATCTTGCATAAAATTTTGAAATAATCTGAATAGACAAAAGGAATTATTTCTTCCTGAAGATTGTACTATTTTTCCCACTTCTTTTTGGCACAATTCAGGTTCTTGAAAAAGTGTGGAGACTTCTAAAGATTTTCCAGTCATTTAAGGCAGTTAGGACCATAGAGGACATCATTAACCTTGAAGACATCTTTGCATTTTGGCTGTTATCAACCTTTGAAATAATTGTTTTCACCTGTTATCCCTCATCCACATGCCCCAGTACAAGGACATTATAGGAATGGTCCTAATTATAACGAAATTTTAGTCATTGCACCACTGAAATCTGCTCAGATCAGGTCTGGGGAACATGAGAGTCAATGAACGGGGAAATCCACGGGTCAAATGTTTTAGAAAATAACTCCCAGAGGAGGTGAATTCTTGCTGGCAAACACATAAACAAAAAAATATCAAGTGTTATGCAAACTGGTTTTGGAAAATGCTTGTATTGACAAAGTAGCAGCAGGAATTCAATATGCTTATCTGTCTTTTTGGAATATCAGTCTGCTTGTAGGAAACAGGAGAACAGGAGAATTACAATATTTGCAAGTAAAAAAGTCATCAATCATCTGTCACCTTGTACTAACTATAGATACATACTGCAAAAAAAAGAAAAAAAAAGAAGAAGGGATCTTTTGTTTAGTTTTCAATTGGACATATTTGGGAAACAGAAAATAAATTCTTAAAAATTGTCTAAGGAAAGACCACAACCCACGACTGAGGGCAACAGCTGTGCTTTTGGATTAATATGTTAAGTATCAACCAGTCTGGGAAAGAAACAGCCCAGAAATGCTTCCCTCTGTCATCCACCCAAGTGCAGCAAGAAGCGAACAGTGCTGGAATGATGCACTCCATGTGGTCTCATGGAGTGATCAGATGGTTTTGAAACCATTTCAAAAATTTGCCAGTGAATATTGGAAAAAGTTCACTTTGCAGCCATGTCTGGGGCACAGTGGGCTGTTCAGGGAAATGAGCTGAGCCCCTGGAATTCGTCTGGTTGTGTGTGACTCTCTTCAAGCTCTTTACTCCTGAAGCATTTGGGATGTATCTGTTGAATATGTGGGTTTCATCCTTCACCTCCCTACACGGCGCTGCCAGATCCCCAGGGAGGAAAAGGAGGAATATGGGAACTCACACTCCAGCCCCCCTGAAAGGGCAGGGCCCAGAGGCAATACAGAGCTCCCCAGGGCCCCAGAGATGTAGGTACACAGGAGGAAACAACACTTCTGCAGGCACAGTTATCCTGGGAATCCTCACAACCAGGCTGGAAGGGACACCACATCAGCCAGTCCATCCCCTGCCGTACGGCAGGATTAGCTGTCCCTTCGACTTAAATTCACTTCACAAAATCACCTCAGCAAACCAGAGAACACGGCCTCCTGCCTTGCATATGCCTGGAAAATGCCTGGCTTTCTCCAAATGCCATCAAATTAGCAGGCTGACAGTAAACCACAAAAATCTGTCCCCATCGCGCTGACGGGCTGAGGTGGCTCCCTCCTCCACGCCTGCTCTGACTCACAGCATCTGCAACACACTGTTCCAGCAACAGCCAGGCTCGGTTCAAAGGAGGAAGCTTGCTCTTTAGACCGTACCATGGGCTCCTCTCTGCATTAATGAACCTCACAGGGCGATTATGTGCAGAAGTCCTGCTGCTAGGAAATAATATGGGCAGCTATTACAGACCTTTGTGGCTTCAAATAGAAGCCAGTCCTAGAAAGGGAATTTTTCCTCATTGTGCTTTCCCTGATGGATCTGTTCTTTATGCTGTTCTTAAACTGAAAGCTGTTTTCAGCCAAAGGTTGTTTTACTGTCCTGTTCACTGCCTCGGTTGCTGGGAGAGGTGTCAGCAAGTCACACATTTATATTCCTCTCCACTGCTTGTGGGCTCAGTCATCAAAGGAAATGCATAATTCAGGAAGACTGAAGACTTGAAACAGGCCTTATGAATCCATCTTGATTAAGTGGTCCACGAAGGATCTGCTTTGAAAAGAAAGTCCCTCCAGAAATGAGCCAGCTCCTTATTTATACCCTGGACACTATGAGGAGCCAGGACATTGAGTGGGCAGTGCAGGCAGCTGCCACTGTAGGGAAAGCCTCGTCCCTTCATGCATGACCCTCCTCAAATCTGCCAGCATCATTTACTTCTCTGCATCTCTCCTTTCACCCTCGTACTTCACTGCCTCGCCATTCTAAACTTCTGCCTCCTCTCCACACACCAGTGACACTGGGCAGCATTTCTCCTTCTGGAACATCATCCCAGCCCCTGGGAATGCTGCAGCCTCACCTCCATACCCGGACATTGACAGGTAGCCAGCTGCTGCCCCACACCTTCAGATTCTCTTTGTATTTCACTAAGCTCATATTAATTGCTGGCACTTTCCCTGCAGGTGCCTCCTGAGGTAGAATCCTGCCTTTGAAGCTGTGGCAGCGAGGGCTGAGCTCCGGGGAAGCTCCAGCTCAGCGGCTCATAAACCACCCCACAGCACAGCCTAAAATCTCTGTGCCTGTGCTCCAAGTCTCGTCTTTTCCTGAGAGAAAGGACATTAGGGAGTCTCCTTGAAGACTGTCACATTCCTGAGAAACACTGTTGGTTTGTCTCCTCCTTCTGCGTCTTCTGAGCCCTCCAGATCTGCTCCCAAGACCAGTAAGGATCAGCTCTGAAAGAGCAGAGGGAAAATACCCTTTCTCTTTAATTGTCTGGAAAAAGCTTTTTGGCTGAACCCAATATAGTCCCCTCATTCCAGGAAGGAGTATCAGGGTTTTTAAGTCCCTTTCTGTCTGGGATGAGGAGCCTAGAGTATATTTTTTATTTTCTATAATAGGTTGCACACTGAAATATTCTCTTTCAAGCCAAAAGCATTTAAGCAATTCATCCTGAGCTTGGGTGGGTGCCACAGAAACCTGTGGCAGCACTGGGAAACTAGCCCAGCTCTGTTTAGATGTTATCCATGCATGGCTTGCAATGCCAGACTACTTCCTCCTAGCAGACTTTATGATTATAAGAAACTTTGCAAAGCAAAATTTTTGCTTCTGAATGGCTGTAAATCAGCTGAGTGAATACAAAGTGGCTCCTGTCATTCCAAGGTACACCAGTGACTTTCTGCAGGGAGTAAGAAATTGAGTGTTTCCAGACAGAGCATCCCTAATATACCAAATTATCTTCAAGCTTGACTTCTGCAGTGAAGCATCATTCCTCACTCCCATCACTTTGTATTAAAAAGGAGGGTATGTCAAAAAAGAGCCCATCTGCTCCAGTCTCATTCCAGTCTGCCTTCCAGCGGGAGAGGCCTTCTTCTCTGCAGAGTTATTAATGTGTCAAATCTCATTGTGGCAGCAAAACATGTGAGTCCTCACTGTAATTTAGGAGTAAGTGGAAAAAAGGGGGAAAGAAAGACAGGAGAAGGGGGCACTATCAGACAGCTTCCCAATTCTGCAGTTTGATGAGGGTGTTTTGTCCTGTCTATGGATATAAAGCAAACCAAGCCGGGTGAGAATTGAGACTTCAAGGACAAGGGGCTGGAGATGAACAGCAACTTTTCTTTGCTACAGCTCTACAGGTTTTCACTGTGGTACTATTTGCAACTGCCCAATCCTGCTTCCACAGCACATTTTGGATATAAAGGATCATGCACATCTTGTTGGAAGGCTCAGTCCAGGCAGAGGGAGGGATGCTCTAGGTGGATGTTTGTGCAATGGAGAGCTTTCAGCACACAAGCTGATTTAAAGGTTTGGGAAACGTGCTGTGCAAAGGCAGATGCCAGGGCTTCAGTCAAAGATATGATTAAGGGATGACCTGATCACAGTTTACAAGGACCAAAACATCAGTAATGGAATATTTTGTCTAACAGAAGCATAAATCTGGTGGAGGAAGCTGAAGCTAGGCAGTTTTTGACTAGAAAAAGCACCGGTGAAGTCACCATGAGGAAGATATTATGGATTTACATATCACCACTTGCCAGTTGAGCTGAGGTAATGGATTAGGAGACTGCAAATGGCTGAGAAAACCTGTTAGTTTAACACCCTTTTGCTGAAATTTAAACAAACACATTTTTCCTTCCAGTGGCTGTAATATAATCTGTCAGTTGCTCACCTGATGCTCTGATTTTTTTAAGCCACAGTAAGTCACTCATGTTTTGAGCCCTCATTAACTACTGCAAAAATCCTCCCAAGGTTGCTGTTCATATTCTCCTGTGTGGGCAATTTTTGTATCCAACCAGATAATTTTCTTTTATATGAGACACTAGTTCAAGCAAAAATTAATTCAGGGCACTGCTGTGTCTTTCACTATCAGTGATTCAGATGAGATACTGTTACATGGGGTTCTTCTGCTTGGTAATCTTTGAATTAGGACACAAAAACTGTTTGGAAGTGAAATGCAGATTTCAGAAGTTTCACTGATATATTACATTGTCTTACTCTGAACAGAAAATAAATTTGTCTCATGAGCCTACTTGCACCGACGCCTCTGAAAGAGGAAAGGTCTAACAGGCATAATTTTAGAACCCTAAAAATAACTTAGGAAATCTTTTTCCAATATAAGAATACAATTTTTGCAAGACCAGGCATCTTGAGATCTTACCAGGACAGGAAGTGGATGCTGTACACATTCCTTTGGAAACTCCACAGAAGAGAATTTCCAATCAGTGAGCGATATGAACACGACCACTGCTGACCATGCTTGTACTCCAAGTCAGCAGCACCTCCGAGGGCAGGAGAGAGTGTTAAGAACTGGGGGCCACTCAAGTAAACGTGGCAGCTTTCGAGGTGATGGGAGACAGAACCACAGCATTTCAGCTCCAGGCAAGATGAATCAGTGGTTTGGTGCAGGGAGTGGAGCCATCGACACACGGCCAGTGCCACATGTCACACTGGGGCATGCACAGACCTTGTGCCCAGCACAGGCACCACAGACCCTCCCCACAGAGTCACAGCACATGCTGGAGCTGTAGGTGTGCTGCATTGCTTTAGGGGAGCTCATCTCTGCCTGTGTGGGGAGAACTTTGCTCCCCAGGGATGTGGGAGCATCCTTCTGGATGGCCAGCTCAGGTTACCTCTTCTTCACTGCACCAGGAGTTGGTCTCACAGTTATGAGTCTCAGCCCTGGTGGTGCAGAAGTTCTTCATTCCGTTTTTCGGGGTGGGAAAAATCAAAGGTGCCCATCTAAATCACAGGTGAACTGAATCAAAACAGCACATCTTGCCTGACTCCTGCACAAGCCACTGTGCTGACAAAGTGTGTGACACTGTGCTGTGCTGATAACCTCCACCACCACCACAACTGTTTGCAAAGGAAAACTCTGTCCATGGCCTATCTCAGTGCTGACACACGCTGATGGAGAATAGCAGAGGAAAAAGTGCTTACCTTGGCTAATCAGCAATGTTTTTATCTTTACTTTTCCCTACTACCCCTAGCATCAGCAATCTCATACACTTATCTATTCATCTTCCAAAAAAGAGCATTTGCTGAAAGAACAACCTGGACTAATGCACCAGGAAAGAAAGAAAGAAAAAAAAAAGGCTAAAACACCGTATGTGGCAGCTGTCTTTCATACTTTTCATTTAAAGACAGGTCACAAAAATGTCTCTTATTTTAAGACAAAGATTTTTCTCTGCCTAAGAGAGCTGATGTTCTCCCACTACTGACAATAGTCATCTCGCATCCATGGCATAGGGCAAACAGATACACAAAGCCAAGGTTATGGGGAAAAAGCCTGAACATCAAAAGAAAGGAATCCCAGAAGTTTCTAAGCTTGCTCCTCTGATAGTATTGACTGTATTTTTTTCTTCCTTTGTGGATGTTAGACTGATGATCTCAAAGGCTGAGAACAAAGCTTAGAAAAATAAGACTCACAAAAACAAACACTTCTTAAAGTCGCCAAATCTCTCTGAGTTCCCGAGGGGAAGAGAGAGGCAGAGACAAGTGCAAACCCCCAGTGCTGGTACTCCTGACAAATATCCAGGCTGGCAGCTGGTAAAAGCTAACTGGGATAACTCTGACGGCTACTGGTTGAGGATCAGGATTTCATGACTTTGCAAAAGCCATGAACAGTGCCAAATTTGCCTCAAGGAGAAGCAGGGATGCTCGCAGAGACCTTTCCCCTGGCAGGCATATTTTAGGCAGACCATCGTGGAACGGGGAGGGCTGGGCAGAAAAGGCAGGTTGTATCTTTAATAGGCATAGCAGGTTTGGAGAAAGATGTTTGCCTGTGGCCTAAGGTGCAGAATGGTTTCATTTTGTTTGTGAACACAGAAATATTATTGTCTCACCTTGGCAACAGCAATTTCACGGAAAAAGAAAGCTGTTCCTGCTAGGAAATACCAGCTTTCATTTGCTACCACTTGTCAAATTCTGCTCAGTACTTTACTACAGCTCACCGACAGCAACTGCTGGGAAAACACGCAGTGATTAATGCAAAGCATCACATCTTTGCTCATGGACTGTCTGTGACCAGACAGGGAACTCCTCCACTTCAAAATGCGCCTGCAGATGATTTTTTTAGACCTTATTCAACCTGTGCATTGCCTTGCAAACTCCCTTGCTTTGCATTCATGATGCAACACCAGTTTGAACCTGCTGTAACTGGGCAGTAGTGTGCTGCTGCTTGTTTATTGGCTGAGTACGGCTCTAAGCAAACATACAGCTAAAACTAAGAATTTAAGAGGCATTGTCTAGAAATGTTTCCCAACATTTGCTTCCAATGTGTAATTTCCATAATTGTGTCCCCATTTTTCCATATCCAAGAAAGTCAGGCAAAAGGCAGGTACTGAAAATTCATCTCCTTGCTCCAGCTCCTGCAGGTAAATTGGTGGCTACGAACCAGCTGAGGACTTCCTTGACCTTATGTTCATGAAGGGTGACAGTCCTAAACTCAGGATTCCATCAGTCAGCACTAGGGACCAAAAATAACTCATTTGAAAACCTGACACTTCCAGGCTTTAGCTCTTAATTTATTCCCTTGACGACTCAGTGCTCCAGAATGAGCCATTTCCACAAACCAGGGCTGTTCTCCAGGCATGCACGAGGGTGTGCATGAGGGTACATGTGTGTGTGTGTATGTGTGTGTGTGTGTGTGTGTGTGTATGTGTGTGTGTGTGTGGGCAGTGCACGCCCTGTCATCTCAAGACGTGTCTACAGGGGAAAATGCAGGGTGTTTAAGGTCTACCACTATGTGCATGAGTCAGTGGGAATAAATTACAGCACGTTACACCCTCTGGAGGCTCTAATCCAGCAACGAGATGTCCTTAGGAGAAGGTAAAACCCTCTGTGATCTCTTGGATCAGAGCATCTGCACTAGGGTTTAACCCTGCCAGACGCTGACTTCCCTCGTTCTGACAATCCCTTGTAACATCCCTGGAGATCCCCACGTAGGGAATCTTGCTGTCCTTCCTTGCTGGCCTATGGCCTCAGAAACATGGGATCTTCAGGGTCCTTTTGCCATTCTCCTTGCTGAACAAATCAGTCAGTTGCTCTTGTGTGGGTGCAGCACATCCCAGAAACTGATTTGGCTGCTGGTGCCTGAACCTGCCCACATTGTTCTGTCCTGGAAAGAAAGAGCTTCTAACCTTGAAGGGTGCTAAGCTTCTTTTTTAAAATAGTTTTTACATAGTTTTTTCATGATTATCCCCTATTTTTTTCTTTTCATATTCCTCTCTCTCGTTTGGCTCTTGTGTGATGCTAAGTTTTAAGAAGCAGGAAAGACAAAAGGTAAAGCTTGAATTACTTCCTTTCTTGTCAATCAAAGCTGCTTGACAAACACAGCTAGTGACAGTGGATTCTGGTGGTCCTGTCAGACCCTGTGGGACCCAAAGCCCTCTCCACTGAGCTCCAGTGGGAGGCAGAATCTCCCTCCAGAGGGGCTGGGGAAAATGAAAAGCCTTTTTCTCCAAGTTAATTATTTATAACCCCTGTTGGCTGAGTATGCAGCCTCTTCCAGCCAGCTCTGTTTTCTCAGCATTTGTGCAAAGGCATTAAAACACATTAAAGATGGGGCAGGTGTGCTTTCTCCTGCTAAAAGTGGGAGAGCGTGGTATCAGAAAACAGAGGGAAATGTCCTTACAAAACTGCAGCACCTGAGTGTTAGTTCACCTCATGTTTTTAGTGTATATATCCTAATGAAACTGCACAGAGAGGAGAGGCGATAATTTCATCCAGCCTTCCATGTGGGTGTGCAGAACAGCGCATGAACATGCACACTCCGGTGACTCCGGCTCACTTTCCTGCTCAACTTTAATGAAGGGACTTTCATAAACATCCAGGACCTGGGTTACAGCAAATAATAATTTATCAAAAATTAGCAACTAAAGTTATTGGCAGCTCTACGGTTTTGCATGTCTCCCCTTGCACAACGTAACATTTTTATCTCTGTAATTACACGGTAGGCGGCCAGCGCAGAGTGCAGGGTCAGAACAGGGCATGGCAGGGTAATGATGTGGCCATTTTTGCCTTGTAAATTAGAGAGTTATCTTGGGACCAAGAGAAGGAGAAGGGCAGCAACTGCTTGCCTAATTGGTAGTTTAAAGTTTAATTACCCCAGGGCTGATGTGCTGCCTCACAGATGCAGCTCTGTGTGGGAAGAACAGGTCCAGAGCCTGCACCCCACAGGGACACAGGGGTCCTGGGGAGAACAGCCTCAGCCCCAGACTGCCAACACCAGCCCATCCTCTGCTGTGCATCTCCCTGGATGGATGGACACATCTGGGGAGGAGCTCTGCAGTGGAAAACCTCCAGCTGCCCTATGGATTGAGGCTGTTTCTCTCTCTCACAGCTTCTCAAATCCCCATAGGCAGGGAAATTTTCCATCCTCCTAGGAGACTTGGTCCAGAAAGGTGGCCCTGATGCTGTCCAATATTGCTCTGTCCTCAGGCAGCACCCTCTGCATTAAAGAGGGAGTCATCTGCTTAAAGAACCAATTCTTTCCTTAGAGCCATGACAGTCAGATTTAATGCAGCACTAAGGAAGGAGAGATAGAGTGGCTTTGGTGGGCATCTGTCATCCAGTCAAGGTCAAATCACCACAAAACCCCAGCACACTCAGAGATACCCTGCAGATAATTTTGATGTCTCAAGAGGAAACACTCCACAAGGAGAACACAGCAAAGGACTTCAACATTCTTTTTTTACCCAAAAAGCAGATGAGAAAAAAGGTGTTCATCTCAGTAACCATAAATATATTCCTTTACAACATACGAGACAGCTAAAAATGAACACCAATGAGGGCAACTCACCATATTTGCCAGAATGTAGTGGTACCCATTCCCATTTTTTTCAAGCTTGATTATCTGCAACATAAAAGACAGAGGCAATTAGCAGAGATCAACTATGGAAGAAGACCCTCAGTGATCTGCTCTTTCTCCCTCTTATTTTTCCCTGATGAGATTGTTCATCTGTGGACAAAAAGACAGCAAAAGAAAAGTTCACAATCTTGTTAGAGGATGGAAAGAGCTTTCACACATGATATTTGAGCAGCAAGTCTGAAACTAGACAGGATAAGATCCCCAAGAACATTCTATGGTGGGGAAACAAAACAGCCAAACCAGTCTCCTATGGGCTCAGGGAAATTTGAAACAGCATTTTAAAAAAAGGAAAAAGTTAAACAAGATCCGTTTTTCAGACACCAAAGGCAAAAAGTGGGAAGCTGGAGTCCATATGTACTATGAATGCAGCTGAAATACCAAGCAAGTCTAGAGAGCTATTTTGCACATCCTCCCAGCTATGGTCCCTGCCACAGACACCCACCTGGGTGAGATGACAGGAAGTTTTCTCCTTCAGTGCATCGAGGTAGCTTCAAACCACATCTCCAGAACAAACTGTCTGGACAAGCTACAGAGGATTCCCCTGCATGTTCATTGATTATTTATATATTCCTATTCATGGTGTCCCACTATATGGTCTTTGTCACTTACTCCTTTCTCCCTGATGCTTGCAGAGTCAAGGTTATATTTTCTTTCATTAAAACAATTGCTTACTGAACTGTAATAACTGAATTTTTCTATGTTAACTGGAGAAGTTTCCCTTTATTTTCCTTTCTGCCTCTTGCAGGCTTGCCTGTGATTTGAAGGGACAGAGGCACTGATCAGATGGTCCCTGTCTTTTTCCTTTATTTAAAAAGAGAACAGAAAGAATACAGTTCAAAATTCTATTATGCTTGCTGATTCCATGTTTTCATTGAAATTCCTCTCTATTGATTTCCAGCAGCACTGTTGAATTCTTCCTAGGTTACTAGAGTCAGATACCATCTGCATTTGAGGCACTCTACATACAGAAAGAAAACAGTGAAAAAAAAAGCCCAAACCAACATGCCCTCAAAACCTGTACAAGCACAAGAATTGCCAGTTTCTGAGAGAACTGTGCTTTTTCCATAAGGTTTCTTTGCTGGCAACACTACTTCTTATTTCCACTGTCCTATGAATTGATTGTGAATTGCTGCCTGCATTGCCAACACTCAGACAAAATCTGCACAAACTGCAGCGAGGCCAGGAAGATCCTCACAGCCAGAATGATCATAAAACGACTGCTGAGTTGGACTCAACCAGAAATCAGTCTACCCAGGACTTCTCTCTGATACCAGTCTGGCAGCAGGTGCTTGAGGAATGTCAGATGAGGGCATAGACTGATCCTCCCCATGGGACAGCACTCCCAGATTATCACGAGCAGTCATTTAGGGATTTTCAAATGGATTATAAATGAGCTGACACTTGCTCTATGCAACTGGTTCATCTGTCTTAGCCCTTCTCTGATGAAGTGCTCTTGTATGCATAATAAAACTCATCTGGTTCTCAGCATTAGCGTGGGGGTGGCAATTAACTCCAGTGAAGGCTTCATTTAGAAGCAGTTTCTTACACAGCCAGTGCCAGCTCCACCAGCTTCACTGCCCTGTGGCTCCCTGAACAGGTTCTGGCTTCTGCTGAGTTGTCTGAAGCTCTCAGAAAAAACTCTATATACCTGAACCATGAAGATACACACCTCATTACGGGTAGTTTTCTGAGTACCTTCCATTGCCAGATCTAAGAAGCAAAACCAGACCCAACTTGTCCCCTTCCATTCACCAACTGAGACTGACCTTTGCAGTAAGTCCCAGACCTTGTAGGGGGAAGGAGAATCTCTGGTGCCCTGGGATGTCTAAGAATTACGATCCAATTCCCCTTTTCTCCCGTGTCAACAATAGCTGGCATTGGCTCCCTCTGCCCAAACTCTCCTTTGTTATTTTATTAGGTGTCAGAGTCAATGAACTGCAGAGGGCTGCTATCCAGCTTTCCCTGAGCTGTTAATCTTGCAGCCCATCCACCTGAATTATGAGGCTTGTTTCCTGTGTTTTACACAGTTATTTGTGATCTTAATTTATTTTAAAATGCTTGCTCAGTCCTAATGTGTCCGGACAGCAGTAGCAAGCTGAGGTTATAATAGCATTTATCACTTACCCTGGCTGTGGTGAGTGGCTGTGCTGGGCTGCATGCTGATAGCTCACTTGGGCCACCTAGGTTTCATTACCCACTTCTTAATGGGTCAGTTTGACATCTATTAGAGAGAAATCCTCTCAGAGTGAAACACTGGCAAAGGAGAACTTCCAGTTACTCATTTTAATGAGAGACAAGGAAGAAACAATGCAGGGCTTTGATGGAACACAACCCACCGCATTCTTATCCCATTAAGGCTACACAGCACAACCGCACAATAACCTGCCCTGAACCAAGGCCTGGCTCACAAATGACAGGTACCTCGGCAAAGATAAATCACACCCTTGAGACACGACACAAAGAGATCTCCCAGAAGGAAATCAGGTCATTTTCCCACGTTTCATTAACACAGGGAGCACTGGCTCCTCCACAGCTGCGGTCACCAGAATGTGCCGCCTGCCTGGCTGAAGGAAGTGGTGTTATTTGTGTCGTGTGTACAGAGAAGAAATGAAAAGTGTGTGCGAGCATCAGTGTGCACGGGAGAGGCACTGATGCTGAACAGCCGTCCCCAGCTCTCCCGTTCGCCAGGGAGCACAAATCCACAGCCACCGAGAGACAGAGACAGGCTTGTCAAGGAAGAGGATAAAAGCTTCTGGAGCACCTCAGACACTCAGAGAGACAAGGCAAACAGCACAGAACATTCCCAGAGAGGATGGTGGTGGGGTGAGCTGAGAGACTGGCTGGCAGTTCAAGCTGCAGTCCCAGCTGAATTCCACGTGATAATGAGCCGAACACTACCTTCGAATCCCTCAAATCACCCCACGCTGTGAAAAACCAGGCATCCCCTGCTCACACCAGGATAACTACCTTTGCTCTCAGAAATCCTGGTGGATTTGGAACAAGAATGCAAAAAAGGATGAAAATGGACTATACAGGTCTGAAAAAGTTGTTCGCAGACCTATTCCTCACTGGAGAGTCACCTCCCAGGCACAGACGACTGTTGGAATTGCTCTGTCTTTTATTGTAGGAAAACGCGACGTTGTATCTCTTCTCCATGGGGGAATTGATATTTTTTATAGCGTTGCAAAACAAATAATCACAATATCTGGATTTTTAATGTTCTTACAAATATCTTTTCTTACATCTAAGTTGAACGTGTGCTCCAGTTATGTGAAGAAGTCTGAAAAAAAAGACTTATTTTCCTGTTTGTATCAAGAAAACTAGAAAATATTTGACTACAGAACTTAACTTTCTGTTAGACAAACCAGGCTTAAGAACTCAGCACTATTAACCCTAGAAATCCGATTCACCATGTAGGAAAATCTGCAGAAAAGTCAAATTTACTGCCTAGATCCCATCAAAAATTTTGTTCAACAGCAGCTGCTCCATGGTCAGGGAGAAGACTTTACCCTCTGAAATAATCTGTTTTATCTTTCATGAACGTGACCTTTACCTCGAGGTTAAAACCTGCTATTTGCTCCGTTATTACATATAACAGAGTAGCACCCAGAGACATCCAGCAAGGATGGATTGTGCTCGCTGCTGAGCCATGCAGCTGGTGAAATGTCAGCCCCTGCCCCAGACAGCGAGCAACTGAAGTGTGAGACAGGAGATGACAGGTACCTTAGACAAGGAGACGTGTGAAGCAGGAGGTAAGAGTGAGCTGATTATGAGGAATACAACAGTGGGAATTGCAGTGCAGTGCTGTGTGGCACTGAGGGACCCCTTCTAAGCCACGTGGGACTGGAGCCCAGTGGTGGGGAAGGACTTGGATGTGGGTGTGAGGGAGAAAGGTGCTGTGGCTGGAGCTGAAGAGGGAACACAAGTCTGGGCTGAACCTGTCCATGGGCTTGCATTTGTCTCCTGTCCACGGAACTCCACATTCAGGACTGAGGGAAAGCCTTAAGGAAGGCATGGAGCAAAGAAGATAGGGAAAATCTGAGTCTGCACTAGTGGGTGACCTATTTATACTGACGATGAGTAAGGCTGGGTTCTCTACTGCACACCTTATTGGCACATGGCCACGAGCTGACAAAGCATCCAGGAGATAGATGGCTGTGAATGAACGTGTCTCTTATTGCAAGGCATGAGAAGAGCTGGAAATATCCAATCCTGCTACAGCCTGGAGGCCCTGGGATGATGGCGAGCCCTAGCCTGACATGGAGACAGTGTTCCTGTTACGTATGTACCATAAAGCTTCTCCATCTCTGTCCTGCTGGCACAGGTGTGAGATTTTGGTGCAGCACATGGAGGCTGGAGGACCAGAAGTCTGGCAGGGACAATTCACACCTCCACCCTAACTCCCAGGAGGTGGAAAAACTGTAGGAAAACTCAGCAGAACAAGGAGGTGCCTCATCTTGTGAGCACCGCTGGGAGGAATTAGCACAAAGCAAACTCACTGGGGAGTAAGGACATGTAAAAAGGCTCAGCAAAGGAGTCAGACAAATGGGGAACATGGAACAGTGGGGCTCACTTGGCATGAATACATGAGAGCTTCTAGTATTTATACAGCTTTACAGTTTCCACAATAACACAGCAGAGGAATATCTGCAAGCTCGGCAGCCTGCTGCAGTGCACACACACCACATGCAAGGAAAGCCACAGTGAGACGTGGATGAGGGAAGAATGGGAAGGAGAACTTCTCCAGGAGAAACAACCCTTCCTGTTCCATGTGCAAAGACCCCTTCCAGAAGGCCCAAACCAGCACCACCTTGTTAAGGATGATGTTCAGCCGCTCAGACTCGCAGTCCACCACCACCAGCCTTTCCTTCTTCTTCTCCAGCTCCTGGAAGAGCATTCGATAGCCCTCTTCTGTTGTCGTCAGGATGTTGACGGCTGTCACCTGCCAGTTCTTCTCAGCTGCAGTGTCCAGCACTTTCTGTAGGACTGACAACCCTGTGATGGGAAGAGAGGGGGAAGAGCCAGGTTTTAGTTGTACAGTGACAATTTTCCATCCTCCTGACAGCCTGTGCAGCTGCCTCAGGCCAGGCTGGAGTCAAAGTCACAAGAGTGCAGCAGAACTACAGAGAGCAGCTAATAGTCTAGATTTTACCCAAACTCAGCTGGGCTAGAATTAATGAGTGCTACTTTTTCTGTCCTGTTACAGATGATTCCAGGCCTAGTTTTCCTTTGTAATCAGCAGATCAGTCTCGTTGATCAGGCCCTGCTGTGGGATTCAGATAAGAACTCTAATCCCCGTTTTCCTGTCTGTCACTACCGAAACAACTTGATTTCTCTTGGCCAGTGTTTCACTCTTGTCTTTGATCTGTTCAGGCTGTATGCTCCTAGAGTTAGGGACACCTTCAGCAATCAAAGCACACAATCATATTCAGCATCATTCTCTCTGTCGTCAGAGAGAAAACCATTATTTTTAAAATTATGTTACATAAATTACATTCACAGCCTTCCAGGGGAGATTCACATAGCACTGCTCTGGAATCCTAATGGACAACCCTGCCTGTTGCAGTCTTTTTGGGATATTCAGCGTGCCCATGATGTGAGACAACAGAAAGCAGGTGTGAGGCTTTTATACCTTCTTCTCGTCCCTAAAGGTCATCCTGTCCCTTCAAGGGATAACAATAACTTCCAGGAGAGAGCTGTGAATCACCTTTACCTCCATCCTGTCCTCCACAAGTCTGTTTGGCTTCCAGCCTCCAAGCCTGGATGCTTTAAAGGCATCTGAGAGCTGGGAAAACTGAATCACAGAGCAATGAGCTCACTAGCCCTGTTTGTGGTTTAGAAAATTAGCTAATAATTTCAAGAACCCAACAAAGGTTTTATTGTTTTACATAGACAACTGACATGTGCTAACACAGGGGACTTGGAGGTTTTCAGACTATCTGCCAGACATGTTTCACACCTGAGTGTGAGCTTAAATGAAACCATTCACATTTATAAACTGGGAACTCAAAGTTTGACAGACCAGTTCAATATGGGACATGGAATATAAACAATTTCATCACTTCAAACTCAAACCATCTACACATCAAGTATTTCCCTCATGTTGGTGGGGCTCAAACCTGGCTGCATGAACACAGACATGCTGGGTCAGGCTGATGCTTCATGTAGATCAGCACCCACCTTCAGCAAAAATGGATATTTTTTAAAGGAATAGAGAACAGGGAAGGCATAGG
>JAYRBT010000028.1:11723455-11737030 GCA_036023395.1 Myiotriccus ornatus | reverse complement strand
TAAATCAGTGAAAAAACACTGATCTTGCTGATGGTACACACAGGAGAAGGCACCTAAGTGGCAGCTGAAGAGAGGCAGCTCTGGCCACCTCTGCAGATGCTTCCAAGAAAAAGAAAAGTACATCCACAAATACATCAATACTCACAACTTTAATTTGCGCATTTTCTCTGCAGAAGAGGAAAGCAAAAGATATGTTTTGAGTGGATAAAAATTCCTGGTAGACTTTTTTTTTTCCCCTATAGCTCTCAGCTGGAGAGAGTAGATGAACGAGACTGATTTCTGCATTATGGAGAGTCACAGGTATTTTGCAACTGGAGGTTTGACCTGACCCGTGTGAAAGGCAGGCGTCAGACAAAACAGGTATCTCTTTCAAGTTTTGGTTAAAGAAGACAAACCAAAAAGTTTCTCTCAGAAACAGTCACCACAAAGAGGGGCTGAATCAATCTTGGCATTTGAGTGAGGAGGATGAGCAACTGGGCTGCACAGAAGGTTGGGAATTAGAATTTGGTCTCCAGGAGTGAAGATGGTACAATTCTGCTGAGAATCTGCAAACAAGACTGTAAAAAGGAAACTGATCCCTATGGACACGGGGGAGAAGCCTGGTAGGAGATCCTGGCAAGTGCTCATCTGCTGTTTCATTTAGAAGGAGAATTTTCACCATTTCACTGAGTTTAAGGCTAGAAAGGGACATTAGATCATTTCTACTGACTTGTTGTGTCTCATGGACCGTTAAGTTTCACCCAGCTACCCCTGGAGGGAGCCAATAAGATGGCTCAGTTGACTCTTGGGAGATTCAACTGCTGCATGCCTCTGTCAGAGAACAGAAGTGGCAGAGACAGTGCTAATACCCAAAGCCACAAGAGCAGTAAAAAACCTGATTAAAGGAAATATCCCCAGATGTTCCTCGCGAATGACTCATTGCTCTCACTTGCAAAAAGAGACAAAAAGTCCAGATGGTCCCTGCCAGATCTCAGAGGCCTTCCTGACCCTGGAGAATGTCAGAGCATCTAGGAGGGAAGACACCACACCCTCTCCAGGAAAGCCATTCCTACAGTGCTGAGTGGCAGATGTGAGTAAATTATTCCCCATAGCCCAGGCATGCAGGGAAAGAAAATTGCAACTTGAAAATGTATGTTCCCAAATAAGAAGAAATCTTTGAAACCAAGCAATCCAGCACACACCAAAATTAACAAATGTTTTTTAAAAAATTTGAATAAGAGTGTGGGCAGCCTTTGTAATAAAATAGTCCTCCTCAGTTTACTGTCCTCTGTAAACTATTAATGATGAGCCCTGCAATGCCTGCAGCCCCAATATCATCTTCATCTGCCCAAATCTACTGGGACACAGAACCAACACCCTCACTTGCAGCAAAACATACTCACTGACAAAAGTGGTGTCAAGAAGCAGTTCCCACATGGTTTGCTCACTTGGAGTGTATCTGTGCACATGTGGGAAAGAGGAGGGAGGATATGCATGCATAATTAATTTTTAGCATGCCCTGCCTGGAGGCGACCCTCACACGGTGATGGAGAACCTGACATCAGGTTGGCAAAGCTGGTGGAGTTTCAGTGAAGGAGCACTAGTATCTGCTTCAATTAGGATCAGCTCAGCTTTCCTCCCAAATGTTTGTCCTCACAGTTCTCCAGTGTGGCGTAGGTGCCAGAGCTCATCTCTTCAGCACATCCCAACGACAGCATGTTCCCACAGATTTTTAGAGCAGGGAAAAGCCAAACAGATTCTACACTCCCCCATTGTTCCACTCATGTATTTAGCTGACAGCAGATATGTCCCACATATTTGATCAACTGCAAATCAGGCTGATGTGATATCACAAGAAATCTGTGTTTTTCTTTCAAATGTATAAGAGACACAGAAGTGTGCTGCCTTCCATCATTTTCCTGCACTGCTGCTTTAATCATCCTGGAAGTTGGAAAGTAATGTTGATTTTTGCACAAAGATCTGCTTTCCTTCCCTCATATTTAAACAATAACCTATGACTGAATAGCTGCTCATAAGTGCATATGCTGATAGATTCAACTTTTTTAGTTAAGTTTGCCTGCCTGACAAGTGAGTCTTAGTTTGCCTGGCTGACAAATGATAAGCTTCCTTTGAGATCAAACTGAATTTGGGATACTTCTTTCCCACATGCTGCTTAGTTTCAGGAAACAGAAATAGCATGGAGGTTTTGTCACCAAAAATTAACAACATGGGCTCTTAGTCATTTAAGTGCACTTTTGAATTAAAATCATGATGGTGGAAGATATATAGTCATGGGAAGTTGACTTTAATCTCTCTGTCAAAGGCACCAGTTGAATGTCTTAGCTCTTCCACTTGTGTACTTCACAACTTGAAACCTCTTTTTCTTCTGCCCCTACTGTCTTTGAACGGAGTTCTTATCCAGTGTGACAACAAAACTGAAGAAAAATCCAAATATCAAAGGTCTTAATAAGGTCACTGATCTTGTTGAAAAAAAAAAGGAAAGAAGGAAAACCAAGATGTTTGGCAAGCTTCTACTTGCTTCCTTTGTTTGTTTTTAAGAGTATTTTTACTTTGGGAATGCTAATATTTTGTTGAGTCATATAAGACCAAGAATTACATATATTGAAGGGTTTACAGTCAACACAACCTATTTCTGAGCACTTTTAATAGGAATTAGATGCAAATCCCCTACACAGAACATACTGAGATCAAAAGCATCTTTAATGGGTCCTGGACCCCAAAGGAGATGTGGGGATGTATGTACTGACATTTGGGACTTCTGGGGTCACAGACTTGGATGGGTCCTTAACTAAGGATACATCCTTAAATAAGATGTCATTTAACAGCTGTATTTTCTGGGTAGCCTTCAAACCCATTGAAAGAACACAGAGATACCACTGCAAAGAGCATGATGCCCATCTGAAGCAGCATTCAGACTTTGCAGAAGCCCATTTCTTCTGTGGGTAGACTTAGGTTATTGATCTAATAGGGAGAGTTTGGCTGAGGAGGGTCCTGTGGCTGACAGATCAGATTATGTGTAAGGGAGAATGGGTGCAGTGCCATCTCTGTTTCAGGCTGGATATCCAATCATGATTTGGGTCCTTGCTTGTGAGACAGAGGAAGGCAACTGCCTTTCTGTGAGCCCATCTGTTCCAGTCCCTTGGGTCAGAGAGTAAGTTTTGCACCATGCTCGTATAGACCCCAAATAAGACCAATTTCTGAGCTGGAAGCACTGATGCCATGCTCTCAAGCTGTGTAAGGTTCTTGCTGTTTATTGCCTTCATCTCTCCTATGTCACATACCAGAGCCACAACCTTTCCACTGATTTCAAAATGTTAAAACAGAAAAGACGTGCAGAAGAGCTCTGGTGCCGGGAAACAACTCTGCATTTTTCAGCTCTAACAGAGGATCTGACCTCTACACCTTGTCTCATCTTTAAAATGGGAGTGTTTTCCTCCATGCCAGTCTGGCTCATTTCTGGGGAACAGCTACCTGTAAAAATAAGGCAAGCAAACCCAGCTGGGATACAGTCTTCTGAGATCCCTTTGTGGCACATTATGTCATTAAAAATATAGAATCAGAGAAGGCCTTGGCTTGGAAGGGACCTTGAAGATGTGCCAGAACTGTCTGACACTGTCAGCAGGTCTGCTGGGCAATCTGGCTTTTCTCTGTGTCCAGAAAGAACCCAGCAGAAGATGCTGGCCATGCTGGGTGCCTTGGAGCAGCAGGAACTCTGCAAAACCAGCTGCCTCTCCTGCCCACAACCCTCATCCCAAGCCCCTCTGCAGCTCCCCTAGAAGGAAGGAGTGATCCCTGATAGGGCCCCAGCTGCAGATGGATTTTCCTATGGGCCCCATGGGCTCAGGAAGATCAGCAATCCCTGCTCTCATCTAACCTTCTACAATGAAATAGAAAACTCATAATTTGTCCTCATTGAACTCTCTGTGTCTGAAGCAGAGACATAAATATTAAAGCAAGATTACTACAAATGAAAAAGCGACAGCGATGCTGTAGAAGGAGGCAAGGGATGAGGGTTGAACCAATTTTGCTTTTGCTTCTTTATTAGATGGTCTTTGGTGTTATATTGGTCTTTCTGAATAAAGTGTTATACAAGGAAAACTAAGTACAGGATCACGGTGTAGATTCTGCTGGGAAGTATGAACAACAACAGAGGGAAAGAACAAAGCATCAAACCCCCAGCACGTTAACACAGTACATAGCACACTGCTCTTAGTTCACCACAACATTTAATTCTGGGCTGGGAGTGCTGAATTATTAAAGCAGAGTAAAAAGAGGGGAGTGAGAAGTGGGAGGGGGAAGATAAGCAGTAGCAGAAAGCAAATGTGTCACATATAGATAAAATCTCACTGCAGATGACATGCATTTTGTCTTCAATAGCTTCTTTTCTTTCCTTAATACATTATATTTGTTCACAGACATTAAAGCCTTAGACTGTCTTCGGTGCAAGCCCCAAGTTCTGGTAAGGATTTTCTAAGGGCCCATCCTGAAGCTGGTTTCAGGTTGCAATGAAAAAACCACACTGTGAATTTGCCCTGGAGAAGTCCAATGTTAATGTTACTTCCCTTGGGGAAGGAGGTTTTTAACATCCACCTCCACAACTCCTTTCTTAATCTTCATCCCGATAAACACAATTTTGGTCCCACATTCCCCTGCTTCATAGAACACTTGCACAGGCATTCCAAAATTTGCTCTGGTTTGTGCTTTTGCAAAACTGATGTCTCAGTCTCTGATGTGTTCCCTGTGACATTCCTGACACTGGTGGTGTTGCCTCCAACTGACAGAAACATTATCTCATCTCAGAGAGGATGTGGCCTCATGCTCTGAGCCTGCTTCTCTCCACGTAGTTGGAAGTGAGCATCTACTCATGTGCATGCACACCCTCTGCAGTGATCCTCCCAGAAGTCCAAACCCTCTCTGGCCACGTATTTATGCTCCAGTGCAAGTGCTGGGCTTCCTGGTCTCGGATGTCAGACCCCTAATGCTCCTCAGCCCACACAGCAGGCAGGGAAGGTTGGTGTTGAACCCTGTAAAGTCAGATTGGGTAGGCCCAGCTTTTGTTCCCTGCTTTGGATGCATGTGAAAAGAGACCTTTATATTTCCTCAAACACTGACTCTCCTGATAGTGATGTTTATTTTTTAAATTGACAAGAAAAAGCCCTAAGCAACCCCCTTTCTGAACTCCAGGGGTGTGATGCCTTCAAAGAAACACAGGGATATGCCATATCCCATACACCTACAGAGGTTGTGTGGGCATTATTTTTAATTCTAATTTAATTGGCTTGGAATTACACTTATCCTGTTATCCCTGGGTACCTGGGAAGCCTCTATAGATGCAACTGTCACCCTGCATGTGTTTGTAAGATGCCTGGCACAGTGCTGCAAGGCCTCTGTGAGGTACTGCAATATATACGTGTGAAATAGCAATAAAGCCACTGAACAGCCTCCTCAGAGTGGAGAATTACCTTCCCAGCAGAGAGAAGAGAAATTATATGACTGGTTCACCACAGAAAGTAAAACAAAGGGTAAGGAGGGACCTAAATGAAGAGCCAGGAGAATTTTCCCTAACCTGATTGATCTTTTTGGTGGTGAGGATGTCCTGAGTGTGTCTACCTTAAAATATCTGCCAGTCTAGGAGGAAGGCTGGCTGTCAGAGGGCACAGATGAGATTTTTCTCTTGTTGTAAGCTATTGTTGGCCTTTCTGACATTCTTTGACTCCTTGCTCACTTAAAAATAAAAGGCAACAGACAAAAAGCACAGTGTATATTGTGTGGGGAAAGCACCACCGAGCTCCTCTCTGCACCAGTCTCACTGGTCTGGGCAAAGAAGGAAGAATTTGAACTTATCCAGGACAAAGCTTCTTGAAACAGAACCTCTCACAGACAGGACAGAGTATCATGTCCTTGGAGGCTTGAAGTGGGAAGCAATACCTAAACCCACCAGCTGACACATTATTTATAAACACGCATGTTTTCTATAAATTTTCAGGGCTACATTACAGGTATCTGCTGAGTTAGCAAGGCAGATGCTCCAAAACCTGTATGTGCCATCGCTGCCCCAAAAGTGCCATCTTTTCAGCAGACACTGGAGCCATTAGTTTTCTGAAAAGAGGAGCAGGGAGGCACAACCCAGCAAACGACACTCAGCACGCAAGGGTTAACCTCTAGAGCACAACCCTTTTGTGCTGCCTGCTTGCATCTTGTATTCACCTTTGGTCTATGAAAGCACCAATGGTTTTGAAACTCCATTTAACATCTCAGCAAGAGCTGAGTTTGGTGTAGAATGACAAGATCCTTTGACATCTGAGAGTGCTGGCTTTTGTGGGCTTAAGTGCCTCCCTCGGTGGCTCTTTGCTACAGTCATTTCTTGTAGGGTTTTTATTTTCCCTTTCCACATTAATGTTCTGTTCCATTGTGCTCATAGCTTTGTTCAGGCCTACTTAATGTCAGGGGGAATATTACCATTTCTTCCCTGTCATTAGAACAGCTTTAATCCTGTCTGCATTGAGAGGGCAATAAATGATAAGGGTTACCACATTTTTTATTTCCTCAGTGCCTCTGAGCACCAGGTTTCGTGAAAAATCCCGAACAAACAAGTTTAAGCTTGAGATCTTTTAAACCCAGTGGGAGACCGTGTTGTCTGGGGAGCAGGAAGGCAGAGCTGTGACAGATGGTGAGATCTGGACCTATGGTTTGCAATTTTATGGTTTCTGGTGAAATTTCTGTGCGAATCACTCACTGTGGGTGGTGGAACAAACAGTTTACATGAAGTGCATCTAGCTAGTGTGCCCAGATGGAGCATCTGCAGAGAGGTGATACTTGTTAAATTGGGGCTGCAGGCATCTGTAGAGGCCAGTTCTTTCTCAGAGGAGGTAAAGGCTTCCATCCCACTGAGCAAGGTGAAGAGGGGGGATGGGGGAGAACATCACTCTGTTCCACTGCTCCAACAAACCTATGGTAGATTGAGAGGCCCTGCGTGAATGTGACCCAAAATACAAAATATCAGCCACTGAGCTAGCTACTTAGCAAGAGCTTCAGCAGAAATAAAGTGGAATTCAAGATTTTCCTGAGGAGTCTTAGGTGAAACCAGTGTCATTTTACCAGCATGACAGAGGGGACTTGCACAGCTACAGGATTCTCCTGAACTGGCACATGGATCCATGAAAGTCATCTCCCATAGCAAACTCACATGACCAAGAAAAGGACCAAGAGGTGGGAGAAGCTGCAAAGCACATCACCAGTTCTATAAAATGACCTTAGAAGCACATCTTTTGCTTAAAAGACCCTTGGCCAACCAAGTCCCATTGGTGTTAGTGACAGGGGGCATCAAATACAAAGCAAAACTTTGGAAAAGACTTTTGTACCGGATGTTTCACTTAAAGTGTCACAGTAAAGATTTACGATAATGAAAAATACAAAGTCATAGACTCTATACTGAGGCCAGTGAAGACACCAGGAGCCTCTCAGCTATCATGAACTGCATGGGACTGAGAAAATAGTCTGGAAAAATAGGATGTGTGTTTTACAGAGAAGAATGTAGGAGAATCCTTAACATCAGGAAAACACTGAGATCTCTTCCTGACATGCTTAGTTACATGCAAACACCTTCCCTACTGATTTCTATTCAGGGAGAATTTTTAAGCTCCTGGAGAAAGTGACTCTCCAGTGAGCTGCAAAGAGCAAGAGAGACCATGTAAAACACTCTGCATAAATGCAAATTGTGGGGAGGCCAACCAGAGCACAGGAAGGGGAGTTGTGGGAAACCTGGGGTCATTCATCATTTGGAAGCAGCGGCACACACAGAAGCAGGTTCTGTCTCGAGCAGTCTCTCAGTGTAAACCAAAGATGATGACATGATTTAGGCAGCTACTGAGGAAGTCCCACTGCTTCTCAGCAGAAACTTTACCTGTAAAATATTATTTAGACAGAAAAGCAGCGGCAGACTAGAGGATGCTAATTTGTATCACTTCTCACAAGCATGAGAGAGACTCTTTCACTATTCACTGGATGTTGCTCAACACAAGGTTGTGGGGTTACCTGAGGAAATCCATTTGTCCATGAAATCAGAGTCACTGGCCACCCTGGGGCAGGCAGGTCTTGCACAGAGAGGCCCCAGGAGCACCAGCTTTTCAATGAATGGAAACATTCCTCAGATTTAACAACTGTGCAAGAGAACCAAATCATGGAAAGCTTCTCACATCAAGTGTCAGATTTGCTTCACACAAGGAAAACTGGGAAAGCTGTACCACGTAATGGACTCTAATCACACAGCTAAAGAGAGAACATGGATGGCTAAAGGTATACTTAACATCATTAAGAACCCATTTGTTCCAGAAGCCTCTGGGGGAAAGACAAATGGAACTGCCACCTACAAGAGAAGGTTGACAGGGCAGAGGCTGCTGCCACTGGTAGGCAGAACCCCAGTAAAGGCTTGGTCTGGAAGGACAAGGCAGAAAGAAACATCCCTGTGACAGGTATCTTGATGTGTGCAGAAAGCCAGAGGTGCAGTTAAAAGCCTGTGATTTACACCTCTGGAACAGTCCTAGATAACCTGTGAGGGTAGTGATTTTCTCCTTTCTGTACTGCAACCCTCTTTTGGTGCTGAATGTGTCAGAGAGGAGTGTGTAGCGTAGCCTTCACTTTGAATTCCTGACCCTCCTCTTGGAGTAAAGAATCATTTCCCTGTGAGAGAATTTCTTTCTGGCTGCCTGTATTTAACATGGCAGTGAACATCTTGCAGTCATATTTTCTAAGCATTTGTTGTGATCATTCCTCTGCAATATAAGTAAGACAGCTGAGAAAACCTTTGTTTCAGAGTAGAAAAGTTGTCTACATTATAGTTTCCCTGGTAACTACATCGAGGCTAGCAGAATTACACTAGGTCTAAGAATGGTCTAGTTTTGTCAGTTGGGAAACACATCATGTTTCCTGAAGGAGGCTGCAGGGATAGAGGACCTGATTTGTGTGTGCAGTCAGCTGTGACTTGCTTGTAAAGTGTGCTTGCTTCATATCTGCTTGAGCATAGGTCACTAGTCTCCCTTGGAAGAATCCTCAGGCACAAAACCAAAAGGAATTTGTGACAAAAGACCCTCAAGAAACTTTTCCTGCTGTCCTTATTGGAAAATCCTTCAAAGAAAATGCATGGGAAATAACAAAATACTAAGGAGATGTGAAAGCTGGACTGGAAAAGAGGAATGTGGGAAGGGAGATGCAAGTTTCAGGTTCATTGATGGAAGAACAGTCATTTTAATTTCAAAATCAGCTGGGGCTTTGAAAGAGAAAAACAGGATGAAAGAGAGTGTGAAGGGAGTTGAGTGCAGGTGCATTCAGAGGTCCAAGGGCCAGGTGCCTTTTTCTGAAAGGTGGGGGAGAACAACGGGCTTTCAAATTCTGAGTCACTCCATCTCTTCTCTCTGAATGGACAATGATGAAAACACTTTGTCCCTCTCTAATGCTGCTCAGTTTTAGTTTAAGAAGGGTTTTTCAAACCTCACTGCCTGAAGCCTGACAATCTGTCCTCTATTAAGGCTTTTAACCCCATATCACAGTTGGACTGACTGAGGCAGCCACCTGTGTGAAGACACACAGCGATTTTGGGGTGAGACCCAAGTGCCCTCACACAGACAGTGTGAAGGGCTTACCCATTGCTCACAGTTTACCAGTGAAATGCCCTTCCCCAGTGGATGGTGACTGCTCCATGGGACACTCCCCGTCCCTGCTTGCCCTTATTGCCCGTCCTTTCGGAGGAGGGAACACGCTGACAGCAGAACAAGGCAGCACTGCAATGGGCCTGATGCTCCTCTCCAAGCACACACAGACTTGGCACCTCACCCAAGGCTTGGGGATTTTGTGACCAGCTGTTGAGTGGGCACCTTGCGGTGGAACTCATGTACTGGCTTTAACACTAAACCCATTGCAATTCCTCTCACAGCTCAACCTCAATCCCTGCTGGTTCGTGCTGGGCTGAAAGGAAGAAGGACAACATGACCTCTTGCCTGAAAGACTGAAGACCTTCCCAGAACAAAGCCATGCCCCCCAACAAGTCTTTTGTTTGGCTATCTCTGCATGATTTCATGGTTTATCAGCTTTTAAAAAACAGAAGGCCTATTCACTGGCTTGACTTTCAACACGGCACTGGGTGCCCAGCTGGTCGTGTTTGAGAAAAGTTACTGCCAGGCAGTGGTTTCTGGCTCAAGAAAATCCCTCCCTGAGGGACAGGGATGGCCTGGACCAGGACTTCTTGGACATCAGTGCAAGTCCATCCCATCTCCAGTCCTCAGTGGAGCAAAGGGGAGTCATTATCTCCATCGGCTCTGCCAGGTGGATGCAATATGGACACTGTGTCTCAGTAAAATGAAGATGTAGAACAGGAATTTAGCCACCTTTGCCACAGAACTTCTATTCTGCATTACACTGAAATGCCTTTTGTTGCAGAACAGAGTATCTTTAAGAAAGATATAAGGACCTAATTTTATGGATGATCCCTATATTTTAGGATCATGCTTCTACATAACATTTTCTTCAGTGCTAATATGGACTCTTCATTTCTAGTTGGAAGCCTCCTACTTTATTTTCTAGGCATGAGATCTCATATTTGTTCAGCACCTAACACCAAGGGCAATCTCAAATTGTAGCTGCTTGCTTTTTAGCCTTCTCCCTTAAAAAATAATCACACTCTTGAAAGCTGCAAAGCAACTGGCCAGGCTTTTGATGATCCCTCATTAAACTGAGAGCAAACATTCAAATGGTCCTCTGGACAAGCTAAGGATCAACTTTTTTGAAGAAAGTTACCCTAGACACCTCAAGGTATTTTAGTTCATTTTACCATAAAAGCTTTGGTAGGCTTTACTCTTAGCATCTCTGAGGTGAAACTAATGCCAATGGAACAGATACAACAAAGACAGATAATAAAGCTAGCTGAAATTTCTCATCACCTTTTTTTCCCCTTCAAAGGAAAACTGAAGCTTGATCAAAAGTAGGAAGTTGCTCGTTTTGACAAAATGCCCTGATTTTCCCATGGGGGAAAAAAAAAAAAAAGAAGAGGGAAAAGCTTTGCTGTTAAGTCAGAATTTTAAAAAATAAATGTTTGGATGCAATAACCCTCCTACCCCTGCTTTGGATTGTAAACTGCTCCACGACTGCTGGCACAGCAGGGATAAATCTGAGGTGAAAGGTGGAGAACATCAGGTCAGTGGAAATATTGCCAGAGTTCACACTCAGCTGCAGACGGGATGTTTAGGCACTCCCAGAGCCAAATCTCCTGAGAAACAAACACTTACACTGCATTTGCTGCACACCTGGACAACCTCTGCTTGGGACAGCACAGCACAGCACAGCACAGCACATATCCTCAGTCCTGTCCTGTTCACAGGGGGATGTTTCCCTCTCTGCCACAGTTTGAGTCATCAGCCCTCCGCTCACTTGTCTCTGCTCCCACAGCTTCTCCCTGTACCACAGCTTCACCCCTCCTTCCTCACCCTCCAGGTGAGCACCTCCACACGAGGCCCCTCAATCCTTCCTGCCCGTGGGATATGCTGGCTTTTTCCGTGACCCTGTCCCTGAGCAGGAGCCCTCCATGAGTGCCCACACTGCACCCCACACGTGCACGGCTGTGAGCAGCCCTGTGGTTGCTCCTTATTGCCTGGGTCGCTGAGGGCACAGGCACACAACCCACCCAAGGGAGCCCTCCCAGCACACCCAAAATTCCTTCTGCCACGCATCTCCCAAATTCTCCTTTCCACGTCCCACCCAGACAGTTGCACACATGTGCCACACACACACACACACAAATCCTTCCATTAGCTAAATCCCAGCTTTTCACAGCGCTCTTCTCACACACAGCTCTCCCTTATCACCCTGCTCACAGACGCTCGGGCTAATCTCTCTCCACGTGCCACGCTTATCTTCCCTCTCTTCTACACACACACACACTTTTTTACACAGAGACTAATCCTTCTCAGTGTCACGCACCTCGAAATCCTTCTTATGACGCCCCCTCACACACTGAGTAATCCTTTTCAGAGTCTCACACATACGATCCCGCTGACAGCATCCCTCCACATGCATCCACAGCATGCTTTACACACACAGGAACTTTTTTGTGCCACACTCCCCATTATCCCCTTGCCTGAAGCATGTATTTTTCCCTAAGTCTGACACGTGTGTGTGAACCTGCCATCAGTGCAGTAAAACCAGCATTTTTTTTATAGTGAGATAAACCAGTGTGAAAATAGTGAGATAAGGTACTTGGGGGTAAAATCTTTGATATTTGGGTACCTGTTCTGGAAAATGAAGAGGCTGTCACATGAGGAGAGGTTTAAAAGACCTGGCATGTTTAGTGCAGGGAAGCAAAGGCTGAGAGGGGATGGGTTGCTGTTTATAAAAACATCAGAGGGGTAAACACTAGAGAAGAGCTATTGATGCTAAAGGACAACATTGGCATGAGAACAACTGAAAATAAACTAGTCATGAATAAATGCAGGCTGTGAACCACAGAGAGATTTGTAACCGTGGGAGGAGTTGCTTTCCAAAGGGAATACTGGAGCAAAAGCAGAGCTCGTTTCAGCTAGAGCATCATTTTTGTCTGAGTGCACAACCCGGTGACCCTGAGATCCCTTCCTGTGCTCGCCATACAGTTCGGGCTCAGAGTCACAGCCCCTCACACCAGCACACTATTTCTATCATCAGAGGTTAATAGTGCAAAAGCACTTTGTGTCTTGCCTTTGTCTTCCCACCTGCAGCAGCGGGGTAGGGAAATGGAGATGAGCAGGAGCAGGGAGCACCCAGGGATCCCTTTCGATTGCTGTGGTGTGCAGAAACCACGCTCGCATTTCCTCAGCACACATTTACACTCCCGGAGTCTCCCGCCTCCAGTGTTCAGCTGTCTCCAGAGACACGGAACACCTGACTCGCCTGATAGGAATTACTTATCTGTAATACAGATACAAAAAACCACAGGGAAATGAATATTTAGTGGACTACAAGCGCTGCTGCACGAGCCATTATCCTCCCAGGAGCCAGCCTGTGTGATGCTTTCCTTCCCTATGCTTGGTATGGCAGATGAAGGGGATGCTGGCTGAGCACTGTGAGAGAAGCAGCAGACATGAAGGTCCCTACCATTTGCATAAAGATGAAACAGTCTCTTTTGGAAGGGGTAGAGGAAACCAAGGCATTTGATAGTTTCTATGTCTCACATTATCAAACGCAGAGCTCTGCCCCGTGGGACTGAGCAAACTCTGCTTACGAAAAACTTCAGGTCTTTGTAAACAGAGAATTTATTAAAGTGTGGCTTTTATCAAAGTGTGAGTGTCATTTTTTACATTGTTGTGTGAGGGCAACCAAGGGCCCACCAGGCAGAGAGGGCTGCAGGGGCAGGAGGAAACACAAAGCCCCTGGCAGAGCTTCAAGGATCAACTTCAGTGACTCTCCCAGAAGCTGACAGAGCAAAGGGGAAAGGAGGCAGTGAGGGTGGGAAGATGCTCTCCTCCATTCAGACTTTCCAAATTGATCATTTATGGAGTTCACCTAAAGTTTTGAATTGGTCTCTCTTTTTTTTGTTTGTTTTTTTGGTTTTTTTTG
>JAYRBT010000028.1:11608780-11723355 GCA_036023395.1 Myiotriccus ornatus | reverse complement strand
TTTTGGTCAGAGAAAATGATAGAAATAGTTTTATTTCTTTAGTACTTTTCTCTCTACAGAGAGAAGATGGGAGAACAGAGAAATATGAAAATAGGTGAAGATTGGCATCACATGCTGGGTTTTTTTTCTGTTTTCCAACTGGTAGGTGGGAGGTAAGTGGCAAACTGGCAAAAAAGTGTGAGCATACGTAGAAAATCTCCACATTTACCTTTTATTTCAGATTTGCAGTGGCAAAATGATAGTAAACATTTATTGAAACTACTATTTCCTTGAGGGGGAAAAATCTTTTACGGCAAAAACCTATTTTGAATGAGGACATTTTCCACAAGCTTTCAAACACCTCTAGACAGAAACCTGTGATTATCTGCAATGGTCTAGGGTACAGCAATGGGGGAAAAAAACAGTGTTGGAGAAGTGGTGTATTGGCATTGACCACAATGCAGTTCAGTGAGCACAGAACTCCAGGACAAAATCATAAAGCAAAATCAAATTAAAGGATGGAGGAAAACTAGGGAAAGCCCTGAGTACTTTGAAACTAAAGAAGTAAAAAATATCTAATTTTCTTGCACACAAAGAGCACAATGAATCAGTCTCCAACCACAGTGATTAGAGGTCTCACGTGTACAAGAAGAACCAAGTTTCAAGATCCAGGAAAGGAGATTAAAGATGGGGAATGCCCAGTGTAGGGAGCTCTTGAAAAGCTGACAGATCCTGTAAAATAATTTGGAGATGCCACAAGACTTTCTGTTGTCCAGTTGCATGGGTAGAGCTCCTCCCTTGGTCTGTAATGGCTTTGTGCTGCTGGACTCAGCCCAGGTTGGTGGGTTTTCTCTTTTCACATCGATTAGAAGGTGAATTGATGGGCAAGACACCTCATTTTCCTATTTAGAAAAGTCTGCGCCTGGTATGAAAGAGGAAAAATCAGTGGCTGGATCAAGAGACAGTAAGGGAAGTACAAATGTGAGAAGGGATGAGTGATGAGCTCAGTGACCTGAAGGCAGCTCTGCACTGACTGAGGGCTGGCCACTGTTTCTTTGCTTTGCAATATTCTCTCTTTTACACTTTTCCCCTTTCAAGAAGTCCATGTTTTTTCATAGTGCTATTCTCTGACTTATTTACTTTATCCTCTCATTCCCTCTTGGATTTTAGTCTCCCTGCTCCTTTGCTCTGTTCCTCAACATCTCTTGCATGAAACAGAAAACAAAAATGTTCAACCAAGAGGTTGATGTTGGCATTGAAGCGTTCTTGAGATGAGAGAGATTATTCTTCTACTCCAGAGGAGCAGAAGAATAAACCCTAACAAAAACTGAGAAACTGCAAAGACAACTAAAAAGAATTAATATAAAAAAAATGTGAAGAGAAGAACAGTAATTGAAAATGCACCAGATCACTCAAATAAACAAAAAACTAAAAACAAAAACAAAGAAAAAAAAACACGAACAAACACCCCACCGAAAACACAGCGTGTGAAAGAAACCAGCTCATGGGCTATCTGAGGGTAGAAACTAACTGGGCTAAGAAGGTTGGGTACCAGAGATAACAGTCATAGTAACATCAGCATCACTGGTGTGGGTGCAAAAAATGTCAATGAACAAAGTCAAGCAAGAACTGCAAAGCACAAGCCCTGCAGGATGAGTCATTTATAGAATCATAGAATTGTTTAGATTGGAAAAGAGCTTTAAGATCATTGATTCCAACTGTTAACACAGCCAAGTCCACCACTAAACCACGTCCCTAAGTACCACATCTACACATCTTTTAAATAGCTCCAGGGATGGTGACTCAACCACTACCCTGGGCAGCCTGTTCTGATGCTTGACAACCCCTCCAGTAAAGAAATTTTTCCTAATGTCCGATCTAAATTTAGTCTAACCCAGAAAAAAAAAAAAAAATTGCCTGTAATGGGTGGAGCTCTTTTGGAAAATCATATTTCATTGCTTCTCTTAATGGAATTTATATAATTTATCTTGGCAAATGGAATTAGGGAGATTTCATCTTTTAATTTTCAAAAATTCCCTGGAGGATAGCTTGGAGTAACTGGGGCTCTGATTTCAGTTTGGGTCATTGCTTCTCGAGAAGGTGAAATCTTGAATGCAAGACCAAGAACAGAGGCACAGTAGAAGTCTCAATACTTTGTGATAAATATTAAATACCTTGTTCTGAGCCATCCTGTCCCAAAACATGACATTGCCTCTTTATGGAATGACTGGAAACATAAACATCCATCATAATCCTGTTGTCTCTTTAAAAAAAAAAAGGTGGCATTTGCTAACGAGGCCATAAATATTGATGTCTTTCTGAGGTCCCCCAGAGCCCTATCATTTCTGCAACTGACTGATTAATAATAGATTAAACACTTTAGTTTTGCTTACTCTGGGCTTCGTAACTTTGAGTGCATCTGCTCTGTTGGTAGCAGAAGGGCCTGGAACTGATGGATCTGGCAGATATTCAGCGGAGGGATGTGGCAGTAGTCTACAAATACCTTCAAGGGCCAAAACTCAACCAAAATCTGTGCAGGGACATCCCAGGCTTAGAGAATTCAGTGACGAGCTTCAGAATGTGTTTACTACAGATAAGATTTTGTGCCTTTGGAATATGTGCAGTGTTTACTATGTTACGAGTCCACATGACATTACACGGTAGGTGTATAATAAACTTTGCATTCTTAACGTGCCTTTCATTCCGTGAGCTCAAAGGAGCTGTGGGCTGTGTTTCACTCAGGGCCAGGCTGGGCTGGTTTCAGATGTGCTGAGCAGCAGTAATCGCTCAGCGCCTCCCAAAAACAAACTTCAAGGGGCTTTTTGGATGTCACGCAATGAGCCTGTATCAAAGCTGATGAAAGAACCAGGTGTTCTTGGCTTCTAAGCTCATGTTCAAAACCACTGGAGGCTGCTGGCAAGGAGGATTTGTTCTAGCTCTGCAAGCTGTGAAACACCAGGGAAAATACTTGGTGTTACTCTCCTTGTTATAATTAATAGCCTCATTTACAGTGCTCTATTAAAAAGATCCAGAAGGCTATAAGAAAAGTCACATCTGTTCTCTTCAGCTATGAATTTGGTGTGAGTTTTGCTGCTCAAGAGTACTTGTCACTCCAGCAGCATCACACAGGACTGTGCGTAATAACCTTGAACTTTGAATGGGCAGAAGGGGACGGTACATTGAGGGCTGTGGGTAGTCACCTTTGTCTTGCAGTCATACAGTAATTCCCAAACTCCAGCTAGGTCCTCTACTCCCACGAAAAGGGTAATGATATATTTCATTGCTCCAAAGACTTTCTACCCAATTTTTGGGTGAAACTGGAACTCAGTGGACTGAAGAAACCCAGCAGCATTGCAGGCTTTGCTCATTTGCAACTGCTAGACCACGGTGCTGGGGAGGAGACCCATAGTGGGTCCGTGAACCTACACTCACACTCCTAACTGCAAAGTTCCTCCTGAGCAACTCCCTCTGTCTGGATTTTCTTTTCTTCTTTTCAGGTCTTTGCAAATTATTCTTAAAAAAACCACAACCACCACACCAAAAAAACCACCAAAAAAGAAGGCAGGGCAATTACCCAAGTGCTCCTCAGGAAATCACTGCCATTCAGCCCTCTGCCCACTCACCCATACAGACACAATATTAACCCTGAACAGCAAGGCAGCAAAATACACCAAACAGGACTGAGGATTGAGAGGTCCTATCTGGGTAGGCAGTGTCTTCTGTCTGCTCTTTGCCTGTGGCACCTGTGGATGGACAGCATAACCAGGTGTGTGGGGCAGTACACGACAGCTCCAGGCACCCTAGGACATGCTCTGCTCATTTGGGGGCACCCAACATTTCCCTTCACCTGAGGTCATGACTAGTGGCTTGCTCCCAGTGTGACCCTGTGCTCCCCTTGTGAGGGCTGGTGCAGGGAGCAGCAACACTCTGTTCACTCTGAGTTAAGTAAAAGTTAAGTAGACACTCGGGTATTTGGTGTATCAAACTGGACAAAGTAGGAATGGGCACTTGGGACCAGTGGGTGACACATTCACTGTGTGTTTCTCTTGCAAACACTGCATGCATGGCTCCTCCTTCCCCGGTACAACAGCATTAGAGTCACATGTGCCCTCCCTGAAATGTGTAAATAGCTTCTGCAGGTTTCCCTTTTGTAAAACAAGGATTGTTTCACACTTATTTTCTTCCTGACAAGAGGGGGTTCTGTACTACCACACTGATTTGCAGCAATGCTTTCCTTGATGTCAGCTGCTTCACGCCCAAAAGACGTCTCTAATTGAGAATGGCCAGGCAGGATTCCCATGCCTTGAAGCAGCATCAAGGGGAGGAGGAGGGCAGAGCAGAGCTGAAGTTAATTTTGCCATAGAGTAGCTAAGCAGTTCCCTGCCTGCTTCCCAGACAGAGGCACTAGTGCTGAAACATGGAGCAAACAGCACTGACGAAAATGCTGCTGGAAATGGAATGTTTATTGGTTTGTGCTTGTCCCAGCAGGGCAGCTGCAGGGAGCCGAGCCAGTCATGGCTCAGCCCAGGAGGCCTGAGAGCAACAGTGGCTCCCACAGAAATCCACATGAGGAGGGCATGACCTTTTTTATACACCTTGAAATTCACCTTGAAATTCACCGTATTCGTTGACAAGCTTGACTAGCAGGAAAGCCCATCTGCGCTATTAGTATGATGCCATGTGCAACATCAAAAGCAATGCTCTGGAGAGAAGGGGTACCAAGTGTAGAGGAACAATCTTCGTGAAGAAACACGATGTAAAAAGATTTCCCTTTGATCCTTTTCCCAGGCAGTTAGTTCTAACTCCCTGTTGGTGACTGCAGACCTGCTGCTGCTGTTCAGCAGATGCATCCCCAGGATTGCAACCCCAGCCTTGCAACCCCAGCCCAGCACATGCAGCTGCAAAAGAAACGCATTCACTTGGCTCCCAACATGTGAAATGAGGTGACTGCTTCAGGTATTGGGACATCAGGAGAAGGTTCATTCCACTGGCTTGCTTCTCAGAGATCCTCTCCCTAGAAAACAGCTTTTGTGCCCTGCCTTCCTCCCTGGGTGTGTGTAGTCTATAGCTAAAAGGCAGTGGCTGTTTTAGCCATTGCTGGACGTTGAGGCAGCAGAGAGTTGGAAAGAAATGAGGCTCAGAGAGGTTTCACAAGGACTGGTGAAAAATGCCCTGTCCACTCACCATGCAGTTCACTATGGTTTGCAGCAGAAAATTTCAAAGCAGGCTTTGCCCGGGTGTGGGTAGGAATCTGCTTTCAAAGGGGGAAGGAGGCCTTTGTAGGAAGTGTGCCCCACCGTTTGTGTTTGTTTACTCATTAGTTTGCACACCACTTCTTCTCTACCACAGCTCCAATCTTTCCTGTATGCTGAACTGGTCTGATTTCTTTTTATATCGTTCCTCATCTAGCCTTTTTTTTTTCTTTTCAGAAACACTGCCAAATAAAACATGATGTTGGATTTTTAGTCCCTTACCCTTGGGTCTCATTATGTATGTCTCCAACCCTATTTATTTACATTTCAAGGGAGAGACTGGCAAGAGAAGCAAAAACATGAGGGCTTCCCTACAAACTGTGATCAGCCACAATTTTCTCTGTCTACAACATCCTGCATCACATGCTGCAAAGTCAGGAGCTGTGATGGAGAGATTTCCCTGAGAGAAAAATCAGGGACAGTGGGTAGCATCTCCTTTGCTCCTTCTCTGGGCATGGTCTGCCCTGCACTTTCGTGATTTCTCTTTAAAAACAAATCCATCAGGAAAGGACCTGCCAATCAATGCTCTGTCTCAACTCCTCCACCCTCAGTTTCCATCTCATCACTTTTCTTCCAGTTTCTCATATGCTGTTTCCTCTGATCTTCAGCAGGGAGGACAGGAGGGGGAATGGGGTTCATGCTGTTTCCCTTTCCCACTTCGAACACACTTGAATTCAAACTCATGAATTTTTCTTTTACAACATATTAAACTTTTCTTCCTAAATACACTCAAAATGCCTCCAAGCGGCCAGTGGCTGAAGGAAATAATTCCCCGTATATTTCCTCATTAATAGAAGTATAGGGCTAGTGTGCTGTACAGTGGCCACCCTTGTAATTCCAGTGAAAAACTGAGTGGTCCTCAGGACTGGGCACTTTGTGGGAAGGGAAGAGGTATGACAGAAAACTGTCACTTTCCTCCTGGGGAAAGGTTTTTCATCAGCACAGTCATCCTCTGAGGTTCACATTCACAGAATCATAGAATCATAGAATTATAAAATCATAGAATATGCAGAGTTGGAAGGCACCCACAAGGATCATCAAAGTCCATCTCCTGGCTCTGCCCAGGACAGTCTCTTGAATCACATCAAGTGCCTGAGAATGTTGTTCTTGAATTCTATCAGGCTTGGTGCTGTGACCCTTGGGAGCCTGTTCCAGTGCCCAGCCACCCTCTAGGTGAAGGAGCTTTTCCTAATACCCAATCTAAAACTTCCTTGATATTCAACTAAGCTCATCACCCAGTCACACTGGAGAGCATTGATGCTACTCAGAGGACTCATCAGCTGCAGCAACTCCAAGGTGAATAGCCATGCAGAAGGAGACCCCTGCTCCCCCTGGCTTATTTACCATCTCCCAACAGCTTCTATCCCTCTCTCTCTTTATCTTCATCACCTTTTTTTTTTCCCTTGCTTCTCAGCAACCCTCCAAAAAAAAACATTAGCAAAATGTTCTCTACTGGGAAACTCTGCTGTGAAAATCTGGTCCCACCAGTAACCCCGCTGAGGCCAACAGGTCCGTTCAGGATAAAGGTGGTAGTAAGGACAGAATTGAGGGCACAAGCTGGGTCACAGGGACTGAGCTGGGCCCTGTCAGCCTCTTGCATGGCAGCTGAGCGGGTGGGAGGCACTGCCAGTCTGTTGTGTGAACTGTGCAGCAATCTGGTACGTGCAGAAAGGACAACCACGCACCTGCCTCACGCTTAGCCCACGGTGTGTGTCTGCCTTGGCCAGAAGCTGCCACAACTCAGCAGAGTGCAGACGGAATGAGGGTAGCTCTGCACAGGGTATCCCATCAAATCCCACGGCAGTTCTGCCCAAAACAAAGAGCACTGGAATCATTGCCGGTGGCACAAAGACTCTCTGAAATAGCCCTTGCTCAGGAGGGTTGCCTGGTGGCACAGGGGCCACCACAGCAGGGGAGCAGAGGGGATAAATACAAGTAAGGCACAGACTGCAGCTTCCCCAGATTTCCACACCAGCACTTCCACATAGATGCCTTCTGCCAAAACCTTGTGTAAACAGTCCCTGAAGTGCATCGTGTTATCTTCGTGTTGGGTTTGTTTGTGCAGGCACTGGTGAATTTATTCTCCTCTTTGCAAATACCAAGCATGAGGAAGTCCTCACCGTGGTGTTGCAAAGCACAGATGTGCAGGCTTGCCTTTCCCAAGCTGCAGAATAACCTGGGGGAAAGCTCTGGTCTGGCATCAGCTAGAAGGAAAAAGAAATAAGACTCTCTGGGAACTGTGAGAGTTCTCCACTTCAGGTCAGGATTAATTTTACGTAAACTGCAGGATCTGAACCAATACAGGTCCACGCTACAGCTCAAGGCAGAGCAAGCAGAGGCAATACCACAGCTTTGTGCTGGTCTGCCCAAAGAATAATCCCTTCTCAAACTCAACTTGCCCCAGGGTTGAGGAGGATGCTGTGCTCTCTATTGCAACTCAGATCTCCTGTGGTTTCAGCTTTTGACATTTGTATAAGGTGACATTTGTATGGTGATGGGATCCCCATTATCCATCAGTGGGAATAGGTTTCTTGTAGTTTCTGGACATACAGTGCTGTAACTACTAATCCACTTGGGGTTTGGGCCTTTTCTTCCTTCATTTTTTAACAAAATATTCCTCTTACTTTCAAACTACCTCCAGGCTAGTTTTGCTGGGTACATTTTTTTTTTTTTAATTAAAAGTGCATACATTTTTCACCCAGAAATTTCACTAATTGAGCTGCAAGAACTCCTCAGATGTGAGATCTTCATTTTGCAAGTGCCCCAAGGAAACAATTTGGGAAATCTGCACTGCAAACAACTGGGAAAATAAGTGGACAAGGTGCATCAACAGAATGAAATATTAATTAAAGGGAAAATGTCTTGGCAGCGAGAGATATTCATACTGAACTCCATAGGAGATTTCATCCCCATTTGTGAGTACAGTAATTTTGCAGCTCCCTTCAAGATGGAGATGCCCAGATTGTGGTGTTTGGGATCTCACAAGCTGCCGTTTCCTTTCCATGATTCAGCATCCGTCAGCTTCTCTCTAAGCGGATTTGTTCCTAAAGTGGTGTTACAGCAGCTGCAGGAGACCTTGCAATGGCCATAAAATCATTTACACAGAAACAGAATGTCTCCAGTGATTCAGCCCCTCCATCTCTGCTCTAAGTGCTGGCCCAAATTCACAGCAGTAAGGACTGAGACAGAGCTTTACATAAACCACCTGCAATGGCACTCAGGGATATTTTTCTCACTGAAAATTAACACATGGGGTTTCATCACTGAATCAGGGATGCAGACAGTCCTACTGGCTTTTGTAGTCTCAGGGCAGGGCTTGCAAGGTTGACTGAGGTCTATAAAGTCTAGGGTCCTGGAGTCATTTGATTGAGTCATATATCTCTTTTTCTTTTTCAGTAAGGTACAGACTTTCAACTTCAGGAGTGAGAAAAATTAAGAATATGAGTTTTCAGTGCTAAAAAGCAAGAGATTAATAAAAAGAAACCTCAAATTCAACATAGTATTAAAAATGCATGACTTGTAAAACAAGCTTACGGTTTCAGGAACCCGATATCTGTTAACTGAGTGCTTCCAGAGAGCAGCACCAGGCAGGATGGTGAGCACTTGCTGCAGTTACAAAAGGCTCCTCAGCCACATCCATCACTATGAACTCACCCTATCGCATCTCACCCCTGCCTGTGGTGTAAGGTCAGCCTGCTTGGCTGTTGAGAGTTAACCACACACACATCTGGATGCACAGTGAGGTGCAAAGGTTGTGATCCATGTGTTGCACACACCTGCTGGGTGAATTGTCTCCAACTGTTGTTAAGGGCTTTTTTTTTTTTTTTTCATAGAGAAGATGTAAGAGCCAGTAGATTTCAAGGTTTTGACAGCACCTGGCCTAGAGAAACGAAACTCAGAAGGTACAGAAAAAAAATCCTTCATGAATTTCATAAGATGGGATATATTGTGCATTGAAGCACATTCCCTACACTGGCTCTGAGAGGAGGATAATCCACACAGAGTAACAAAGAGAGTCAATTTACCCACATGCAGGAATCAGTGGTTTACCAAGGCAATTTGGAGTTCCTTATTAAATGCTGTAAATATCATTAAAAAGAACTGAGTCAGAGGGGCAACGGGGAAAAAATCAAGAGTCTCTGAAGGACTACAAGAGCTAGTAGAGGTTATACAGCTGCACAGCATTTCCAGGGCCATTACTCGCTGCCTTGAAAAGAAAACATGCTTATTTATGCAATCACTGAGCAGTAATATGGCCCTATGAAGAAAATCACTATGCCTGGAAGATGCCCTGGTAATGCAAACCTTAACAATAACCACAGCTGCCAAGTCCCTTTTCTCCCAGAGCAAAAAATCAGCAAGATTTCTGCTGGCATGGCATGAAATAGCCTGCTTTTCTCCTGCATTTTCACAAAAACATAGAGATTTGGGCCAGGAGGTGCCTTGGGAGGTTGTACCAGCCACCCAGGACCTGGGTCAACAAAAGCATTGCTGGCAGACATCCCTCTATCCTGTGTCAGATGTAAAAAACACTACAGCTGAATCATGCTGAATACCTTGACATATTGGACCAACCTACAGAATTTCCTGAAGTAGTGGGTCTGGGTTCTCCTATCAGATTCTCTCATTTTCTAGAGTATCAAGCTTGATTTGGATAAACATATCCAGAAAAGGGAATTAAAAAAGAAATTCCTTACAATTCCCTACAATGAAGAAATAAAAATGGTTTCTGACAGAATTCAGAGAGAAAGGAGAAATCAGCACTTTCTTTTCTGTGACTGTGACTCAGTGCATCTGGTGTCACTTTTTACTGACCTGAGCCAGAACCTGGAATCAGGAATGCAAGAGATCACTCTTAAAGGATGGGATGACAAACAGTAGCCTTTGTGGGAAAGAGAAATTCCCTGTTCATATAACACTCTTTCATTTTCTCAGTCTTTTTTCTCCTACTCTAACTTTTCTCCTGAAAACTCAGGGGAGCCCCGAGTCATCTTCCCTTTTGCAAGACCAGCAACAAAAATCATAACCAAATAACCACTTCTGATTCACAGAGGTGTAAATGAGATCAAAACTCACCCAGGATGATTTTATGTTGCATAACTCATCCTGTGATTTTATAATGGAGGTAACAGCAGGCAGGGTATGCCAGCTGATGAGCAAGGGAGCACTGTTGGCAGCAGGGCAGCAGAGGGATGCCTTTGAGGTTTCCAATCTCAAAATAAACCTTCTTGGAGTCGGAAAGAAAAGGCAAAATCCTAAGGGAGCAGGCTGGGGCTGGGAGCCACAAGCTGGCACAATGTGGGTCACTCAGCCCATGTGGATTGGGATGGTGTAGCTGATGGCAAGGGGACAGCAGAGACAGCACAGAGACACACAGCAGAGAACTACTGCTCTTCATGTGCTGGGGCAGTTTGCTCCTAAGCCTTTATTTCTGTGCTTTCATCACAGAAAAAGCCAACGACACAGACACACAGGAATGAAAGTACTTTCTGAAGCCCCATCACCACTTCCCCAGTGCTGCTGAGCCCCCAGATCTCCCTGGTGCTGAGACTGAATTTCATGGCTCTCATCAGTGCCCATGGGGACCTGAGTGCTGCACAGAGACTGAGCCTCAGCACAGACCCTCTTTAGTACGAGAGGTACAAATAGAAAGCTGCAATTCTCTGCCAGGGGTGCTGGGCACAAGTCTGTATGCTGGGGGGACACTGAGAGAGCTGAGCGGCATAATTATCCCCAGCAAGCCTTATTTCAAATATCATAACAGATACTGCTCCACTTTAATTACTCTCAGCAGCTTCATTAGCAGAACTGTGTAGTGAGGTTGGATGTTCCCCTCCAGTTTCAGGGATCTGCAAGCAAAATGGGCTTTCTGGTTCTGCATGTGGGAGGTGGAGAAATCGTTCCTGGAAGTGCCGCTTCCAGGGCTGGGGAGGGGGGAATTTCGAGGAAACGGTGCCACAGCAAACGGCAGGCTCAGGTAGCTGCTATGCTTGCAAACTGCTCCCTCCTGGGATACCTGCTGGGAGGTCAGGAACCGTCTGTTTGGCAGCCACAGCCCCGTCTACCACGGCCTGAAAATAGCTCTGGTTCAGACGCGGCCCCTGCAGGCACAGCAGCATCCCGGTGCCCTCAGGCATCCCTGCATCTGCCACACCACACCAGGAGGGGTCCATAGCACCCCCTGCTCTGTTGGAGGAACCCCAGTCCTGATGCTACAAGAGACGCATGCAGGTAATGTTTTTTCCTCCCCATCACCTGCCCTCCAATTCCTTCAGCTTTTCATGATCCTCCTTCAGCTCTGATTCCCACACCCACACCATCTTTTCCTGAAAAAATAGCTTGGGCAGGAAAAAAAGAATACAAAAAGGGGGTGGTTGTTGCTGTATGAAATGGTCCTTGGGACAATCGATATTAAAATGGGTTGGATTCTTCTCAAGAGTTTTCACATACGTATTTGCTTATATATTTCATATTATTTGGGTTTAAAAAATTTACACGCAATCCAGGAGAGCCACACAAAGCACAGATGATATAAGGACCTGGATCCAAGAAGCTACTCAAATTTCTACTGCAATCCCCTTTGTCTGCAGTGGCTGTGCAGACAGAGCCGTTCACAGGGACACCCTGGATATCTGCGTATGTTTTGGAGACTCCTCTCTCCCTCCTTGCAGAGGGTTCTCCTTAGCAACAGGGCTCCTGTTGCAGGATCTGCTGCTGTTTTTGGCCTATCTGTCGCCAGCAGCACATGGAATCTGTAGTTCTGCCTTCTCAGACCAGTGAAGCACTTATGAACCCCCGCCCCTACCATTCTTTCAGCTACTCAGACCTACACGATGTATTGCAAATGAGGGAAAATGGGAAAGAAAGGTTTTCAGTGAAATCTCTTCCAATTCCCAGCCTGCGAGCTGCTGCAGAGGTGGCAGCTCATAGACCTGTCCAGGCTGCAGAGCTGCCCAGAGTACCGGAGGAACAGTTTTTTGGGGCCACCTGAGCTCTTGAACTCAGGCAAAACCATGAAACTGGGCCTGCTGGCCTTAATCTGCCTCCTTTAAAGCAGATTAAGTCGTACAGCGGCGTGTCTTAATAAGCTCCTGTTCCTGAAGCAAGAAGGGCTGAACTCCAGAGGAACCCAGAGGATGAGATGCACAGATCCCGCCTTCCCCGCTGCCAACAGACTGAAGTGCAATGCTGGGCATCACTGCACGTTGGTGTGAGCATGTGTGTGGGGGACTGTGAGTTCTGGGAAGCAAGGCAGAGGGACAGCACATCCTAAGAAACCGCTTGCAGAACATGGGGCCATATGTTTCTGGAAATGTCAGAACAAAAATCATTATAGAAATGGAAAATTACTTCTCAATCCCCTCACATTTCTGTTTTCCCTCTATTTTAATGTCTGAATTTGTCTTGTTAGTAAAGCAGGAACAGAGCTGAGAAAAGATTGGAAGGATGGCTTGGGATGCTGCTGCAGAGAAGAGATGGGCCCATACCCGAGATCCCACAGTCCATGGTAAGGAAAGGGCTTGAGCAAGGTTATGGTAACAGTTTTGTGCTTAAATGTTTGCAAGGTCAGATCTTCCAAAGATTCTTATTTTTATTCATCAGATACTCCCCAAACACTTATTTTTCTACATAATATCTCCTGGCTCTATGCTGATGCTACTCATTTAAATACACATGGAAGTTATGTATAACAAAGACATGGAAAATTGCAGTGCTCTCCCATTAGGGGCATATTTTTCTATTCCTACTATTTTCTAAATCAATTACTTAGTAAGAAATCATGCAAAAGGCTAAGGCAATCCAAAGAGACTTATAAAGTTTTTATCCTTGTTACATCCAGGATGAAGTTGTTCCAGGCTATCTGCATTACTCCCGTATGGCATAAAATTTGAAGCTGTAGACTATTCTGATACAAGATATTCAAGCTAGCTACCAAATCACTCCCTTTGGCTATAAGTGAGGGGAGGTGAGTGTGTATTTTTCCATTATTTTAAACATGAAAGTGAAATCAGCTCCATTGCTGATGGGACAAAATGCGTATGCAGAAAGGGGGGGTGGTCACTGCCTTGTTCATCAGACACACAGAGAGGCTGCTGGAGCTCTGTGTTCTTCTCATGACAGAATACTTTCTCCATGAGCACTTCAAGGAGGCACACCTTCAGCATTGCAAAGGAGCAAGAAACATGAAAGTGCAAGAGAATTGGGGGAGGAAACTGAGGGTGGGGGGGAAAGTGTGGCAGGCTGTAATCATGAGACAAGAGTTTACAGTGGAAATAGCGACCATGAATAATGCAGCAGTTCTCCCCCTGGAGAGAAGGAGGCCTTGGAAAAATGATTCCTACAGATCTAATGGCTGAAACAGTCCATTACAGGTGCCACAAGAGGCATCTGTCTCCATTTACATGCCCATTTGATCACATCCTGGAGATATGAATAGTGCACCATTAAAAATCAGGACCACGAAGAATTTGTAGAAGACATCAAACCCTGCAAGGTGTAAGGGTAGAGAGTTTCCAACATAGGAAAGGTCCAAAGAGCAGATAAAACCCTTCCACGTGTCCCAGTGGATACTGTAGAATGCAAAAAGGCATCAAAAGATTAAAACAACTTTCAGGGTCACGGATAAGTTGAGATATTTGGACACTAAGGACATTAGGACTGTGCAGACTAAAAAAGAAATGAATGCCAAGGGGCTGATAGAGACCCATAAAATCAAGAATGGTTGGAAAGGGGAATAAGGTAATAATAACACATGTTCTTCATTTCTCAAAGGCCAAGATTTAGTAGAAAACCCAGAAAAGAACAGGCAGTGGGTTTAAAACCAAAGAGGTAGTTTTCCAAGTGATACAAATTAAGTCTTGGAATTCTGTGCCAAATGAGCCTCAGTATAAATGAATTCTGAGATTACTAATACTCAGGGGGTTGCTCTGCTGCTGGCTATTAAACAAGATACTCTGGATGTAAATTCTACTACTATATATTACATATATTATAATACATATAATTTTATATATATATTATATAACTTCACAGTATACAGCATCAAACCAGGAAGCAGTATCTTTTATACTCTCCTTTAAATGGCTGCTATACCAAATTATGACAGACAGTGCACTGGATAGTTTGATCTTTGGTTGGGCTCAGTGTAACAGCTTTTGTGTTCCTATGTTATCTTTAAAAAGAGGTGCCTCCTCTACAGATAATGACAAGACCAGCAAATAAGGACTTTTATCACTTGGCATTTCTGGTTACACGGCAATGGCATTTTTAGATATTGCTCTACAAACATGCTCTGCATGCTCAGCCCTGAAGGGGTAAGGGTTAATTTGGTACCAACTACATTCAACCAATTTTTTTATGCGTACAAACAGAGTATTAAAAATAAGGTGTGAATCATAGAGCCAGCTTAAGCCTTTTCTCTCTGACCTTCTACAATAGCATATGAATAGGCCTTTTACTATTTCTGGTATAAAATGATTTTTAAAAGACATTGGAAAAGCATACAGAAAGTCGAAACCCCGGTGGACAATGACGTGAAATAACTTTTTTGTCTGATTGTTGCAGTAGTTTCCTCTCATTTACATAAAACTGCCTTGAACAAGCAAAATATGAGTCTGCTTTGGCTCATTTCTTTAAAAAAATCCCAAGCTTTCACAAAAGGTTTGGCTTCCTCCTTTTGTACTTAGTTTCAACGATGATTAAGCTCTCATGGGGCTGCTATGCTTGTCAGGCATTGTTTTTTCTAATGGATATTACACGGACTCCCAGCACAAATTCACTTTTCCTGCCCTACCTCATCTATGTTGAAAATGACAAGCAGATGAAATGTTAACAGGAGAGAGTTTATCATTGTGATTGCACCATTCACACAAAATGCAGACACTGGCTTTATCTTCTACATGGTTATGATTTTGGTGTGCCTTTTAAGATATAACTAAATAGAGATATCTTCAAGATAATTATCCAGTTATTATTTTACAGTGATTTAAGGAAGGGTGGGTTGGGTTTGGTTTTGTTGGTTTGATCTTTCTAGTGGGGTTCCATGTTTACCCTCAGAAAAACACACTATTCCTGATGATACTGGAGGTCAGGTTTGGGATCCCCAGACAAGGGGCCAATTCTGCTCTTGGTTACTTGGAGCAATTCCATTAAAATCTCTGTGTATGTCTATTAGCTGTTGCAACTGAGGATATCCACAGTCCCTATACACTTTCAAAAAACTATTCTGATCAATTCTGGATGAGAACAGGGCTTCCTGGGAGGGATTCTCTGCTTTGTGGTGTTCTCTGCCAGCACCAGTGGTGCTCTTCTGACTTGAGAACTGCTTTTTCCCTCCTGAAGTGTTCTCCAACGTGAATTTGAAAGTCGTGCATGGACAGACTCCAGATTTAAAACTCATGTAGCCCTCCATGCCAGAAAACCAGAGCCTCAGGGCTCTCTCATGAGAACAACCAGATGACAGCTTATTAATACACCCTAATGCTATATGCATGTAGAGAAATCTTACACTGCTAACACAGGGAGCTAACGTGATTCTCCAAGAGAAAATCTCCCAATTGTTACAGGCAATAAGTAGATATCAACTCCATTTCTGTTCCACCAACTGTTAATTGGCTTCCAGAAGACCATGTAAGGAGAAGGGAATATGGAGCAAGAAAGAAGTCAAAAGAATAGAGGATTCCCATCCTTCTCATATCGTTAATCACCAGCTCTACTGCCATGTCCCAAACACAGGGGCATCCCCTCACGCTAGAGAAGGTTTCCCTCCAAATAAAGACTGGGACTGGACTGGCAAAGTGCAGACAGTGGCAGAGCTGCTGCTGAGACCAGCAGGAGAATCAGAGACCCAAGTCAGAACACAGTCTTGAGGATGAGGCTGGATAATTTAGGTATGTCACAAAGGGCTCATTATTGCCCCCTGAACCACTTGGTGGGAACCAGCCTATTGATGTCAGTGAGGCGCCATCCTCTGAATCCGTTTCTCTCAGATTCTGGCATCATGAGTCCTTCTGCCTGGTGCTTCCCTTTGTCCTTTCTGTTCTTCCCTCTCTTTCTTCTCCTTTTCTTTTCTCTTTTCTTGCCTTTTGTTCCCTCCTTTAACAATTTTCAGTCAACCCCAGGGAGACAGTCCCACTCTTGTTTGCTAAAATAACTAGCAGTTAAATGACTGACATTTAATGTGGTATCTTAGGCTTCAGCACTGCTCCACTGGGAGAAGATGCAGTGATGAGTGTGTGGGGAGAGGGAGGAATAGGATGTGGATCATGCTTCTGAGAGCTTTTTTCTTTTTTTTTTTTTTTCCAGGCTGTCTGCAGACTCCAGCAGACATCATTTCTACTGGAGCACTTATGGAGAACACGTTTCTGAGTGGGAGACAGACAGAGGGCTGTCCATGACCTATCAAAAAAAAACCCCAACAAAAAGCAACCCACCACTAAAGCATAAATCAAACTGGAGCCCACTATGCTGGAAACCTCAACAAATAGGATGTTATCCTTTTTTGATTACCTGCTTCCATGCTTCCTCTGGAGTTAGTACTGCAAAATCACACTGAACTGCACCAGCATTTGCAAAAGGATGCTTAAGACTTGAATAGCAGCACGTAGTGCTGTTTGGGATTTCAGTGTGTTAACAGAGCTCTCCTGCTCATGTGGGAGAATGCAGGATAAGCTCTCCCCACAGGGCATGGTTCAATGATGCCTTTGAAACACCTTTAGCAAAAGTAACCATCAGTGATTTGTTCTCCTCTAGTTTGGCTGGGAGACACAAAGAGACTTTTGCACTCCCACCTGCAAAACCCTCTCCCTCATTTCGGTGAGGTCCTTCTGCCCAAAAGGTTTTTCCTACAAGCAAGAAATACAATCATCCAGCTGCCACATTCATTGGCAGATGAACTATTTATTTCACTTGTCATATCCCTTGGGAATTTCACATGATGGAGCTGTCCTGTGGGAGAGCCTTTCTAAGAGAGTTGTTCAAATTCAGTGTTCGAAGAACAAAGGGAATTAGCTTCTCTACCACCAGACTTATAATTTCATAATTCAATTTCCTCCAGTTTTGTATCAGAAGTTTATAACAGGTAAGACAAGCTTGAAAAATAACAACAATAAGCCTTGTGTATGACTATGACAAAGGAGCGAGGACCAGAATCCTCAATGCAAAGGAATGTTGCAAACAATGGGATCATCTCCCAAGGTGCCATTTTGCTGAAATCTCCTGAGGAATCAGTTTTCTGCCTACATCACACCAGAGATATCACTGCATGTAGCGGTACAACATGAATGTGTGGAAAAGCCTGGTGCCATAGAATGGTAGGCACCCAGAAAGGAAAAAAACCACCAAAAAACCCACCAAAAAACCTCCTACCTAATTTCCAGACCGTATAGTTTTGTTTTCTTGTTCCAGGCACCCAAAATGCATAGTCCACAGGATCATTTTGGAACCTTTCCTCACCAGTTGGTACTAAAGGATTCTCATTTGGCTTGGTAGGCACCCATGGGTGTATGCAAAGAATTCCTTTGTAACCCACTGTGGATACTAACAGTGACAAAAATGTGACAGAGAGCAGGGAATGTGTGCAGCAGAGGGCATTGGCTGTATTCATCTGGAATTAGAGAAAACATGGGTGTTTATTGCCATTACTGGGTGAGGACAAGGCAAAAGGAGCTCTGAAAGTCTAAACAGCAGCTGCTTCTCCTGCACTCTGAGCTGCTTTGCTGAGCTATTACACAGACACAGCAATGCCACCTGACAAAACCAGCAGCTCTGACTTTTTATAAACACCTGATGGGCTTAGAAGTGCTAATAAGTCACATAATCTACTTATTTGCTGTCTGGTTTATAAAGGTTTAGGCTACAGTCTATTCATGCCTCCAAGAAACTTGGACTGGAAACTCTCTGTAACAGAAAGATGAAAACAGTCTCCCAGAGCATAAACTGACTACTGAGCTAGCAAAACCCCCAAATACTATAAAATTGTAAAAAGTCACTACTCCTGTACTGTCTCTGAATAATACCCCTAATTTTAGATAAGAAGGCTTTGTAATCAGAAGACACCTCCCACTTTTTCTTCCTTCTGCTTTTCCCTGTGAAAACTTCTATGTGAACCAAGGGTCCCCAATATCTCTTCCTCTCTGGGTGCTTTTGGTGCAAGGTGGACAGATGAAGGCTGATACTTGTGCCATCTACAGAGAAAAGGTAATGGGAAAGGAAGGAAAGGGGCCAGAGAAATCCTGTTTTTTTCCCTCCAATTCATTTTATAGTCAGTCCTTGGTTGATTCATACAAGAGAACAGAAAAGGCCCAGAGGCAAGACAGCTCATCTCTCTGTGACTGGAAACAAACTCCCAACCCAACTGGAGTCTGGAGAACTTAGGTGCAAGTTGTCTTTGGATTATTCTGCATGAATTTGTTTTCTTTTTTTTAAAGCTTTCAATATGAAGGCTGTTACTCATCCCTTCAGCTCATGTCACGATGAACTCCCTTGCAGAGAACAGGACCCAGAAGTAGGCTGAGCAACATCCTGTACTGTACAATTTAATTTGGGAAATTGCCTTTCCTGCACTGGTGCTACAGGATGCTCAGCTGGAGCCCATAGACTAAATCTTCCCTCCCTGTGGAAACAGCCTGACAGTCCCAATGACACATTGCAAATGCAGCTCTGCTGTGAGCTCACATTGGGAAAGTTAATACCATTTTCTATCCCACATGCAGATTTTTTTCTGGAAAAAAAAAACACAAAAGAGGCCTGAGGTACAAGGATCTGTGGGGAAGACTGACACAAAGCCTTCAAAGGTAGCGAGAGAATAAGCGCCTTTGAATGCATCCTGGGAACTAGACTGTGAAAGGACAGGGAGAGGTAGGTCATTTACCCTTTCCTACACAAGCAACTTGGAAATGTGCTGCAAAACATTGCAGCCTTAAATATCCTAACCCAGAATCGAGCCTTGGCTGTGGGTTTCAAAAGCACAGGAGGAGAGAGAAGGTGCCCAGGGGCCTCAGAGGAGTGAGTAAGGAAACCTGGGGTAGCAACCTCTCTGAAACGGCCCGTACCAGACAGCACTGGCAACTGGGCAACTAAAATACCTGTGTGGTGGAACCAAAGTCACTGCAGTGTGGTAGACACCAGGATGCATCTTTTTGTCCAGCACCACCTCATGGCTGCTTCCAGAACATCCCACAGGCATCTTTTTGCACCCCCCATCTCAGATCCACAACTGCAGTTTCCAGCCATCCTGCCTGTTCCCTCCAGGGCTGCCTGTCCCTCTGCAATGTCCCTACGTGGGCTGCCCCAAAACAGACCCTGACATAGTCCCTGCCCCACAGCTGAGCCCCCACCACTCGCTCCTCAGTGCTCCTCTCCTCCTGGTCAACAGAAACTGCCTCTTTGGAATGGGAGGACATTTGGCTGCAGTCATATTCACCCTGCAGGTTTGGAGCTGCTTCCCCCACAAGCAAACTCACCTCCCAGAAACAGGAGACTGCTGTCCTCAGCCAAACTCAGCCTTGTCAAGGGTTTGTTCTCCCTGACAGCCTCTAATCACCAGTTAGCCAGTTTACCGAGGGAAAATTTTTATCCTTTCTGCTAGAACTCATTTTTATGACACCTACCGTAAGAGACTTAAAAAAATTAGGCATTAAAATGGTTTATAGAGGGTATTTTTATAATCCACTAAGCTGTTTTCCATTTTCACTGATATGACATCTCTCAGCTATAATTTATAAATGCCATCAGTTAACAGGCACAGAATCTTATCCTACAATTTCTCCTCTCATATGCTTTTCCCATTTAAACTTTCTGTTAAATCTTTGCTGTGCTGCTAAATCCAGAGAGATTTGGCCATAGCTGGGGGGGAAAAATGTTTAAGTAGCTAATTAATGTCACTGGATTTGGGGCATCCTATCATGAGTGAATATAGAGGAAGCATGTCCTCAATAAATATTTTGAGCATTTAAATAAAGCTAATATCCTCACCTACACGGGAACCTCTAATATCCTCAGAAAATAAAATGTTTTATAGGCAGTAAGTGGCTGTTTTCCCACATAGGGATGATGAGGACATCACATCAGGCATAGTGACTTTTCAGTGCGTCTGGCTGTCCCCAGAGTCATTTCTGTTACTGACTGCAACCAGAAGGGAGTCCCTCTGGGAAGCACCTGTATGTGCCAGGGTCCAGCCTGGGGACATCCTAGGAGAAAGAATTATTTACAGCTCTCGCGGAGTTCACTTCATACTTTGATAAAACCACAGAAATCCTAACAATAATTATAATACTTGCAGTAGTTAGACATATTCTGCTTTTCTCTGCCAAGCTCAAATTGGAAAACTCCAGGTCTCACCACAATCACAGCAGGGAAAACTAAACAGAACATGCATTTCTCCTTATTTGCAGTATCTCCATCATATCTACACTGTGTCTGCTAGGAATTTTGCATTGGACTACATTCAGTTATTTTATTGTGGGAAGTCCTGACATGGAAAATGCAAGTCCAAAGGAAATGATTTTTTTTCTTTAATGTGGGTATGAAGATATGTCCTTGACTTCGTATAGGTTAAGGATGGCTCATGGTCTGCTCAGACTCCTCAAAGGCATGTCGGGTTCCCAGTCACAACCAGTGAAACACTTTGTTTGGGAGGGAAGTGCCCCCGAGCTGCCTTCCTTACACAAAAGTGAATTCAAGGGGAGCCATCCTCCCCCGTGCAAGGGTCAGGATTAAATGCACCCCTCTCAGTTTCTTCCCACTGACATTAAACTCTTCTCTGTGGGCAGCGGGAGAGAAGGAGAGCTGGTTCACTCCCTCCTCTTCTGAAGTGCCTTAGTCCTGTGGGTGCTCATCCCCAACACGATGCTCGTCCCTCCTCTGCCAAGGCACCCCGGGCGAAGGTGCCGGCCGAGCTGGCCGGGCGTTTGTGCCGGAGCCCAGCGCTGCATCTGGGGAGGAAGACAAAGGCTGAGACGAGCAGGTGACTCATGCTCTTGTCACTTGGGGAGTGGAGATGAATGAGCCTACACTGTTGACGTGAAGGATGTTTTCCTGCCGTGAAAACAGCAAGGGGAGAACAGATGGTGGAAAATACGGACTGCGGCCACTCGGCACGGCCCCTTGGCACTTCGCTGTGCTGCTCCATGGCAAGGTCTGCTTGGGGGAAAACCTTCCCAAGGATCCTGCATGCAGAGGTAGTCTCTGTTCACCCACTCAGAGCACCTACATGGCCTTTACCCATATGCTGCCTAGCACTTCCAGGAGAAGAGAAGTGGTTCCCCCCTCACTTCCCAGATGTCACACAATGCTGCTCATGTGCCAGCAGACACGGGACAGCTTTGGGTATCCACCAGACAGCCATCCCCACTTGTCAAGGATCTGTGGACCTTCTCAAAGAAGGATCTGATTCATCAGGAAGAGCAATAACTATAAACTTGAGCTCAAGAAGGTCAGTGTGGGACTGACCAGAAATTGAAAGCTGTGTCCTCTCCTAAGGGCAATATCTCCTTACTTATTTATCAACACTGGCAGCCACAGAAAGCACATCCCTCCTTCTGAGCACCCAGCCTTTTCCAGATGAATGGATGCTGCCGAACCAGAGAGAATCCAGATATTCTCACAGTGGTTTGGTGGTGCCTCCTTAATGTCATTCCTTCCCACTCCCTTCTGTCCAGTCTCACTGGGAAAAGGAAACAAAAACAAACAACCCAAAAACTAGGCAACAGGATAGGAGAGTATCTCTAAAACTCTTTAAATACAGCTTCTTCCTAAAGCCACCCTTCACATACAGTCTCACACGCAAGAGAAAGATGTTCTGACACAGCCAAGGTCTCAAAGGCACCTGTAGGTAGTTTGAGGCTGGAAGTCAAAGTCTCTGTTAACTTCAGGACGTGTCTGAGAAGTGATTAGTCTTTCACTCCTTGCAGAAAAGCCTACACAGCCCAAAGCATCGGGTGCTGCTCCCTCAGGACCTCAGATGTTGTCCTTTTCCATGCTGGTGCCTTCACTAATTGCACAGCCCCACGGCGAGAGCCATGGGATGTGGAATCAGAGGAGACATTTCACTGCTCGCTTTAGCTGCTGTCTGTGGATGGAACCAAACTGCAACAAATGTTGATTTAAAGAACACGTTAGAGGCTGCCTCTAATGCACTTGCCAAAAGCCTTCAGCTCTCATTTATCATCTGTGTCTGATTCCACCACTTTCCTAAAACTCAGTTCTCTTTTTTTTCCTCAATACACACTTTTCAAGATTTTTTTTACCAGTGATGTCTTAGTGTATTCCCCTTGCACAATCTTTTCCTTTCACTTCTTGAGAAAAGAAATGCCACAGAGAAGCCATTAGAGCTCCTCAGCCATCTGATGTTGGCAGGAGGTATCTCTGACAAAACAGAAAACACCACTGCGAGATCAGTGCATGATCCTGAAGCAAGATCTCACTCTGGGAGAGACAAGGATTTGTGGAAGGGGATCTGCTCCCACACAAGATATCCTACAGCACTGTGTCAAACCAAGACAGGGGGGAGGAGATTAGTGAACCCACCAGTGCAGCACAGCCAAGCTGAGGTCACACAGCACTGCCCTTTCCTCTTGTCACCCAAACTGAATCTGAGCCAGAAACAGCCAGAGATGGGGCAGGAAGAAAATGGACCATGGAAGCAATCCCAGTTTGGCTGCTGTCAGAGCCTGTTCTGCAGCAGACGGTAGTGGCATCACAGGACAGTAGAGTGGAAACACACTCCTCCCATGAAAAAGAATCATTGAGCTATAATTCTGCTTTTGGCTTGTTCTTTTATCCAAAAAAAAATGTGCTTTGGATAAAACAAAAAGCCTATTTGTGCTGCTCTAGAAACAGATGCACAGGGGCACTTACTATCACTTAGAGCACGCTATATCACCATTAGGTATTGATGCTCCTGGAAGAACCAGTAAACATTAAAATGCTTTTAAAGCTCTCATTTTTTGGGGGTCTAAGCTAACAATCAAGACCCCAAATATTCAGGAAACAAGTATAAACCCTGCTGTGAAAGCTTAATAGACTCATGACGAGAGTCAGATGCAACAAGTGAACAGCAGGAACCACGACAGCCATGAGATGGTCACGACACCTTGAGCATGGGGCTTGCAATGGTTAGAGGCACAGACTGGTGCAGAACTGCCAGGAGGAAAATCCTGCTGCAGGGAAGGGAAGAACGAGCAAAAATCTGGGTGGAGCTTAACATAGCTGGGCAAAGTCTGCAGGAAAGATAAAGACAAGCAGTGATGGGATCACATGCTGCAAAACTGAGTGCCTTTGGATCAAGTGAACTTTCTTTAGAAAGGGCTTGATCCACAATCTGTGAAATTAGTAGCGCTGAACCAAGTATATGTAGCCCTTGATTTCCCTTCACACTAAAAAGACATTTAAAAAACAAACCCAAATTAAGACAAATGTTGTATTTGCCTGGAATAATTAATGAGTGCAAACTAAAGGAAGAAAGGTTAAACCACGTCAACCAACTGAACATGGAAATTGAGAAAAATGGCTGCAGAGGGTCACAGTGCTCCATCCCCTGGGTGCACCCCACACACAGAGCACATCTTGTCATCTCTCCTGCTGACTCTGACAGCAAATTCCCTTGGAGGATGTTGTAAGCCCAGGATTTCAGAGCAGCCAGGAGATAACAGCAGCCAAAACCATGGGTGTGAGCTCCTAGCTGTTTCAGGGAACAAAATTAGCATGGGTTTTCAACACCTCCCTGCTGTCTATAGGAAAGGAGAGCTGGATTTGGAGTGCCCACATCAGGCCACTCAACATCTGCCCTGACACCATGGGGCCCTCACCCAAGGCATCAAAATGCCCTTTGGCAGAGCTGATCGACTGCACGTCTCTGGGTGCAGGGCCTTGTTTGGGGCTGCAGAGTGGCACCACAGCCCATTCCCACTGTGCAAGCCCACACTTTGGGGAAGCAAACGGGCTGACATGGCAGAAGCAGCAGCTCTGTGCTGAAACAGAGTGAAATCCAGGCCAGGCAGGTGCTGACTGTGGGTGGGATATTGTGCGTGGCAGGTTTAACCTGCCTGCAGTTGCAGAGATGGGTTTCATGCAAGGGGGCTGGAATAGCCTCTTCACCTTCCCTTCATCAGTATTTTGGACAAAATACTTTCTCCTCACAGAGAAAGAAGCAAAAGAGAAGCAGGAGAGGAGCATTTCTCAAGGAATTTTTCGGATAAGCGATGCTCTTGAACTTTTCAGAGCAAAGAGTCTATCTGCTGCACATTTCTCTCCCTTCTTCCTGAAGCTGGGAAAAAGAAACCTTAATGAGGGAGTGAGGAAGGAGATTTCTTTCCAAAGATGGACTCATTACGGGGTGCCAGGTGCCAAGTCTTGAAGGAAATTCTTTCAATCTCACACAGCGTCTTTAAGAAATGATAGATTGCTCTGGCTCATAGGAAACTGCTCCCTGATAATAAATGAGTTGTTAGCAGAGGTAGCAGACTCCCATATCCATTTGTGATCCAAAGGGCTCACAGCTGCTTCCCGTTCTCGCAATGCCAAAACCACAGAACACCAGGCAGCAAGGGATGGGAAGGCAGCCTCCTGTGCCTGTCTGCCTGCTGCTCTCCAGTGGCTAGAGACAGTCAAACGCAATTTCCTTTTGATGGAGCCTTTCTTTAGTGTAAATCTGCTGTTGTTGAAAGTGAAGGATTCACTGTGTTGGCTGCAGGCAAGGATAGCTAGGGAAACAACCTCACCCCTGCGTGCTACACCTCTGCAGCACCGCTGGTCGCTCTGGACATGAATCATCCTGTCAAAGGCACCCATAGTCCTACAGCAACACACCTCATTCCTCCCTGCACAGCTGAGACAACACACCTCTGATGAGACAAACACACCTTTGCAAAGGCTCCCGTGGTCCCACCACAGGATGCTGCTCCTCCTCAGTGTCTTGGCCCCGATTCCCTCTATCCCTCCATGACACTGCTCTAGATTTCATTCCACAGCCCTGAGAGCCAAGAGGGGTGTTTCCCCTGCTCCCTCCCCCTCCATTTGTTTTTTTCTGAAGTTGTTCTGCTTGAGTTGCTAGTTTGGATTCACACTTTTACTTTTTGTCCTGAGACAGGCTTGAAACAGCAAACCTGAATGCGCATTGCTATCACACTCCTCTGAGATTGCTGCCAAAATGGCAGTTAGAACTCAGGATGGGATTTAAATGGGATTCAGGATGGGATTCGCGGTACCCCCAGTATTTTCAAGTGTGTTTTGATCTAGGGCTTTGGGTCTGAATTGTCTCAGCTGCTGTAGGATGCTACTACAGAAATTACTTTTTTTTCCTGGCCAAATAACTTTTCGTTTTCCTTTCTCACAAGATTGTTCATTCCAGTCCCATGCAGGGCTTCGTCGTACTCTTCCCATTTGAGCTAGTGGGAATTGCTCAGTCAAATCCCTGGGTGCTGTTTTGAAAATGCTACAGTTAGTATCTGAAGGCATTCCTCCCCTGTTGATACAAACCCTGGAACCTACTCCTAGGGAAAGGCACTATTGGCCAGGAGTGTATCAGCACGGAGAGGGAGAAAAGAGATCTGCTCAAAGACAGCAAAAGCAAACCCAGGTATTGTTGTTAGAGCACTCCAAAAACTCCTGCCAACTGCAAGCTCGTGAAAAGTGAGAAATACAAGAGGCCAAGTGAATAAGAGCAAATCTCAGGACAACGTCAGGCCCCTGCCCTTGGGGGGCCACTGCAGTGCGGTACCAAAATACAGAAGGAGAACCTGAGGAGAGCAGTTTCTATGCCATGAACATATGTTTTCTTCTCTTCTCAGCAATACATCAGAATAGCACAACTGCGAAGTGCCTGTTTGCAATGTGATGCCTGCTTTTATCAAAGCCTTCACAGGCTGCTCGCAGAGAGAGCAGGAAAATGTTTGATACCGCTGAGATGTCACCTTCAGCAAAGGATTGAGGAATTAGCAGAAGGACATAATACAGCAGCAGACACTTTGGGGTACGATTCATCTCACCTGCCTCTCAAGGTCTCACCGTAAGCTAAGCCAAGATCAACACACTATTCTGTTGCTTTACTAGGGGTTTCACAGAGGAAGGAAAAGTTCAATTAGGGGACATGTGGGCACATGTGAGGGCTTAAGAATAAGCAAAGCTTCCCAAGCAAAGAAGAGAAATTCAGAAATGGTCACTGAGAGCTGCTATTTGAGCTGCTGTGTGCTGGTATTCCCAGTTCAGCATCACTAAAACTGTGACAACGCCGGAAGAAGAATTTCCTCTTTGACAGAGGAAGCCTGTACCCCAAAATAGTGCTACTAGTGCTTAGTCCAGAACAAGAGGGGATATGGGATTTTTGGGGAAGGGCTCAACTCTGGCAGTGTGTGATTGCTCAGGAAGCAGGGATGGACATTCAGGAGCTCTCTCAGGTCCTACCTGGGGGCTGCACAGTGAACTCATTGCCCCCCTAAGTATCAGCACATAAACATGGGCTTGTCTGGGAGCATGAAAGGCTGGTTTTCTAGTCTGTGTGTGACTAGTCTGTGAATGGGCGACCTCCTGCAAACCCTGGGACTGCCTGGGGCTCTGCGGGTTCAGGAGAGGTGCTGGTTTCTCTGAGGTCTCTGCTGAGTCTGACACACGAGGCTGCTAAGGTGGAGGATGTTATGATATAGATGACTCAATGTTAGAAATCTGCCTGACTTCATCCACACATTTCTTGCTGGTTCCCAAACAAATGATGACTCTTAATGCCTGTCAGCCTAGGCTAATCCAGGTCCCAGACTCCTGGGACCTGAAGAGGTTTCCTCCCCCACAGAGGAGGAGAGGCCGCCGCTCCCCTCACTGAGGCTCCACTCTCCCCAAAGCCTCTTTTTGCTGTCCCCACAGGAGAGGAGCACAGAGACTCCCAGATCACCACCCTCACCCCTTGAAGCTGTAGACAGTGGGTTTTGGCACAGCCAAAACGAGCTGAGAAGAAAAGACCCCAGAACCAGGACAGTCTGGTAGACTGAATTAATTCTTATTAAATCTGTGAAATGCAGTCAGATCTGCCTTTGCTCAGGACAGACTAGGGACAGCTGCTGTGCCCGACTGTTTTTCTGGGACAGTGAACTGGAAATGGCATTGCTGCACGGGCTGCACCGCAGCTCACTGCCTCGTCCTTGCCTGCAACAGCAACCCTCCTCAGCCCCTTCCCCCACTGCAGCCCTATCTGGTTTGGCTTTCTATTACTTCCTTTGGTAGTTCATTAAAGATATTAATCACCTTCTGCACAAAGACATTTCTCCTGAACTCCCTGCAGGCCAGACCTCTTTCTCCACTGCAGCTCCGCTGCTTGCTTCAGCCCCTGCAGACACAGTGCTGGCAGCCCAGACCTGCCCCCATTTCCCTGCTGATCTGGGCCCCTGCTAGACAGTGATCAGGTGGTCACCCCCAAACCTCCCCTGCCACCTTTCCAGCTAATCTTCACCTCACTGTGCTCTACATCCCAGCATTTGTTGTCTCCCTTTTCCCTAGCCAAACAGTCCCATCTCAGGACCAACACACGACCGTCGTGCGTCACGTGCATCAAGCCACGTACAGATGGTAGGTGCTCATCATGCACTAAGGATGCAAGGGGTCCTGCTGCACAGGGCTGGCTGAGGGGAGAGCACAGTGGCATGGCTGGACTGTTGCAGCAGCAACAGGACTGAAGGCTGTGTTAGACAAGCTGGCAGTCTGCAATAACCACTCCATGCAGGGGATTCCCTGTGTTAAGCACCAAGATTTGGCTCTGCAGCCATTGCACCAAGGAAGGGCCGTGTCATGCCTACTGACCCAGGGTTTCTCCATCCTCTGTCCCTGTGTGCTCTCTGTTGGACTTCACTTTTCAGTGCTTTCCTCACGAGTATCCAGGCCTGCTGGAAATTTTTCCTGCTGTTTACCTGCTGGAATGGCAACTCTGTCCTCCTCACAGAAGGCAGTGAATGGGGTGTGGGTGCTGCGTGGAAGGAAAGATAACAAGGCTCAGGGAATTCAGGAAATATTAGCAGTCCAGAAGGAGAAAAGTCACATCTGAATCAGTGCAATCATTGATGTCTTTATGCTCACTGAAGCTTACTGCCAGCAAAGATCAAAGCAAACTGTTTGGGAGGGCGGAAAGGTGAGAAGCATCCCTTGGTTTCACATAAGATCCTTCCATGCTGCTTCCAGATTACTTATAGAGGCTTCTATATCTCTCCTCTGAACTTCCAGTCCTCAACCTTTCATCTCCCTCTCACTTCATCTCCATTAGCATAGTGTCAGGATCTCGCTTATAAAATCAAAGCCAAGACTACACTCCTATAGCACATAGAGAGATGTAGACATATATGCCACATCCACACAAGAATCCTGCCATCAGTTGCATGATACAACTCAGTCTTAGACATCAGTTGTTTTCTTTTGCACTCCTCCACTTTGCCAAAAACAAATAAAATCAAAGAATGAAGAGACCCTCTTGAAGAAGCCAAGATACGGCATTTTGTGACTGTTACTCACCTCTTCATTGCCTCTCACTGCTGCTTCCTCAAGGGATCAATTGGTCTGGAGATGCATAAGTACATCTCCTGAATTGCAACCCTGGGTGAGGATTGGCAAGGGTTTGGTTTGCAGACAACAGGAAAAATAACTGATCTACATCAATAAAAAGAACTGACATTTCAGGAGCTTTTTGTCTTTTTTGTGTTGTTGTAGTGGGGTGTGTTGTTTTTTTAAGAATGCCTCAGAGGGGACAAGTGGGTCTGGCTGCCAATGGGTAGCGCAAGAAAATCAACTGGAGACTCGTTAGTGTGTAAGTTAATGAGCGATCAGTTCAGCCGGTGAGCAGGGAACAGTTTCTGCTGGATAGCACACTGTTATTATTCTAATCATTCACTACTATTTTGAATTTTTTTTTTTTCTGAAATGCTGGTGGATTGGAAATGGCTTTGTTTGGCCCCTCACCTGCATCTTGCCTAATCCCCGCTTTCCTCAGGTATTACCAAAGAACATCCTGTGCTCTACCCAACAGAACTTTTCACTGGGAAAAACACTGCCCTGTTTCACTTCTACACAATTTAAGTCAGGGAAATAAATCCCTTTTCTCTTTAAAGGAATGCAGTTGAAATAAATGCATCTTTGTCTTCAGACTTGTGTTAATTCTGCACCCCAGAGAATTTGGACCTTCAGAATATTAAAGTCTCCCTGACTTATTGCCTCTTTAAGGATCATGTTGATTTTGTGTTCTCTCTGAGCTCCACATGTTACTGAAGCTAACTGGGACCATTTCCATTTCTACTGGCAGAGAGCTGTTGCCTTTGGGGCCCTAACCCTATTAAAGGAAATGTAAACATATATATCTAAAATTCCCACCAGGTTTGGAAATGAACAGCATGCTTCCCCTCACTGCCTTCCCTGCAGTCACATGAAGATTTCCACTCTTACCTGGCTAATATGCCAAAATACAAAGCTAGTGTGTTTCTGGCCTAGTAGGATCCCTATCACATGGAAAAGCTTTATTTTTAGAGAAGAAAGGATAAGCTGTGAGTGGAAACTGTGACTGTCACACAATGGACAGGTCTGGCCTCTGCAGCTCACTGTTTCTCAAATCTCTGCCTGCTGCAGAGCCCAAATTTTACTTCTGTACTCTCTTTTTTGCTTGTCACCAGTGAGTATCTGGGATGCTTTCCAGATGAGCAGATAGATTTGCAGGTGTGAAATTCCCCTTATTCCTCCTCTGATTTTTCCTCATTGCGTCGTATCTGCTTTTCTCCCCAGGCACTGCTCCCACCACACAGGATTAAAAAAATTAAATACACAAAAGTAGTCAGGCAAAGAATAAGTGCACCCATGGCCTTTGGAGAAATGGACACACCAGACTGGGAGACACCTGATCCCAGTGTCAGTGGTCACTGTGACTGCTGAGCACCCAGGACTCACCCTGGGGGCCCTGCAGAGACCTTGGGCACAGGAGGCTGCTGTTAATCCCAGGACCTGCTCCCTCCTGTTTGGCAGGATTTCACCCATCAGGACACTCCATAGGACTGGACCTGACCCTCCAAGGTGTTGGCATCTCACTATATAAACACACACCTACTAGAAAGGCAACAGGCAATCCCTACCCAAGACCGAGCAACCTTAACCTCAGTTTGATCTAACGTGAATTGATGCTCCGCAATTCATCTGCCTGCATCACATCTTTTCCTATTACATAATCTAAGGAGATGTATTTCCTTGTAGTACCTATGTTGTATTAATCAGACTGCATCTGATCATTAAATCCATGTTTCTGTTGGCTTAACTCACATTAAATAGTCATAGCAAGCATCCTCAGCTCTGCAGGGGAAAAAAAAATCCCAAAGCACTTACATGAGGTTTCTGACACTGCAAAAATAATAACAAGTCTAGCAATACCAGAACTATTACAGTGCTGGGCTTATTTAGGCTGTGGAAGTTTAATTATAAAAATTGCATTTTAATTGATTGCTGCTGGAATGATTACAACAACACCTTTACAAGAAATGGCGACCATCATATGTTTGTCAACAAAGAAGCTTCCTTTAAATCCAACACAGTAATTGTTTAATTAAAACAAATTTAGATCCTCTTTTGAGAACATTCTAATTCTTGCCTATTCCTTCCTGCCTCTAAGAGGTAATTTAAGAGATAAAAAGCAATCTCTATAAATACTCTATCTATATATGTAAGTATCTAAGGAAAAGAAGAAAAAGAAATACTTCATTTCATAGCTGATCTGGATGTAAGCTTGCTGCTATTGATAAGAACATAAGCACAGAGTGAGTGATCATTACAAATCCCTCTCTAATTGGTACTGGGAGGCCCTCACAAAATATGAACAGAATCCAAACTACATGATCACTTTCTAATTTGCAGAACAGATTCAACTGTTGATTATCTACTGCACCCACAGCCCATACTTAGTATGAGGACCCCACAGTAACTGTACCTGTGCATACAAGGAAGGAGAGGGGTAAATAATTAATTGTTTTTCAGCCTTTTGACAAGTTTTCTTGCAGCTGAAAAATCCTGTTGCTATCCTGTGCTAACCTCTGCGTTCCAGGTGGGCAGCTCCTGAACACCCCTTGGCAGTAACCCCACACCAAAGCACGCAAAATCCGATGGCTGCCTCAGCAAAGCTGCAGGGCTCGGTGACGAACACGGGTTATTTTAGTCACTGGTCATCCCTGCAAAGTGGCCTGAGTTTTGCAGGGGCAGATTTACCAAGCTGGTGACTCACCTTGTGTGAGCACCGCTCACAGGGCACAGCCCCCAGGGCACTGCCAGGGAAGGCTGTTACTGAGCCATCGGCTTCCCTGGACAGCGAGAGCAGCCATCACATCTCCTGACGCTGCTGGGCTCGCCCAGGGACTTCAGCCAGAGGCCGAAGCAGGAGCTTCTGCACCACAAATTAAATAAAGCTATGGAGCTTTGGCTGAAACAACTCATATCCCCTGAGGAGCTGGGCTGTGCACAGGATGGGGATGTGCATTACATGTGCACAATTGGAGGCTGAGATGAAGAATAAGAGAAAACTACTCCCAGCACAGGTTGTCTCAAGCAAGCAGCCTCCCATCCTTTCGCTACCAACAGTACGTGGTGCTTGCATCCACTGCAGACCTCCCAGGGACAGGAATTTAAGCTCTCTCCTAGACTTCAGACCTTCTGTGTCCTCACATCTGGCACAGAGCATGCCTCCTCCCATTCCTCTCCACTCTGACTTGCAGCATCAACGCTGCTGTGTTGGGTCTGTCCTGAGTGCAGTCAGACACGGCAAAACCCAGCATGGCAGAGTTTGCTAGAGACTGTGTGGAGGCTGTAAAGCTCTTTTCCAAACATGGCTGAAGACAGAACCTGTGAACATGCCTTTAAAGCTGCTCAGAAAGGTTTTTCTCTGCCATGTCACTAGCTAAACATTTCAGCTACACCACACCATCATTTTACCCTTTACAGTCACCTGGCACTGCTGGGTACTTCTGCTGCAGGAAGGACTTTCAATTCACCTTCCCCCTACAGAATTGCCTTGGCATTTGAAGAAACATCACAAAATTATAAAGCGTCCTAACCTTTAGTTAAGAACCCTCAGAGTGGCAGGTGTGTGTTTTCATAGGGGTAAGCCCCACCACGCACCCAGCTGCAACCACAGAGCCTGTTCATTACCAGCTATTCCGTGGGACGGAATGAATTCAGGAAGATATTTCAGTTACTGAAATGTGCCCATGTTTCAGTGTTGCGACAACATTAGCATCAACCACACACATGAAACAGGAGGTTACAACACATTGTATCTAAAACCTATTTTTAATTTCTTAATGATTACAGTTTGCTTAAAATCATCATCTATTGACGTGTTACACGCAGGGAACACAGGACTTGTGGATCGACGCTTCCCCACACAGAGTATTCACGATCGCTGCGTAATGAGGAAAAGTCCACATCCCAAAGCATCAGAAACGCGAAAGTTATTGCTGGGCTGTCACTGTGACAGCCCAGCAACAACAGCAGCCTCCTGCTGTTTCCCAGATTTATCACTTTGATGGATATTATTGCTACCAGTTCACGATCATCACCGCCGTGTCATTAACGGCGCCGTTACCTGGGCGCAAACGGGGGCAGGACGTCGTGCAACTTCACCCACTGTCACGCCAAAGCTTGCTCATCCTAACCAGTAAGCAAATACGTGTCAGGCAGAGGTAGACAGTGTCACAGTTGATGCTGAGATACATTTTGCACACAGTCTCCTTAGCCAGGGTGCTGCCATTGTGCTGTGTTTCATCCCACCACTTCAACAGCCCTGCAAGCTGCCCAACAAGGGTTTCACTTCTGCTCCCACAACTGATTTTTAATGTATATTCTGTATTTTCAATGATTTTACTCCAGGTCCTTGCCATAAGGACTACATTGCAAGGACTATTAAGCACACAAAGCCAGATCCTAACACAAAGTAGGATTTGCAATGGGGCTGGGACCTACGAGTGTTCCTCAGATGACTTACTGGAGACCCAGACAGGGGCAGTACTAGCTTTACAGGGCACGAACATCTTTGACTTAACTGTCAGAGAAACAGGTAATGCCAATGGCAAGGAAATTCTGTGTTCTCTATCTCCATGGGAACAAAACCTGGTACTTTTAACTGGTAGCATGGCCAGTCGTTTCTCAGAAGATAAGGACCACTGCGTGGGCAAGGTTTTTGTTCTCTGTAAGTAAACAGATCTTTCTGCTGATATCTAGTCTTGGCAACCGGGAAGGGAATTAGCTGGGAGATGAGGAATGAGCTAATTCCTGACGAAAGTTTTACTTCAGCCCTAAAGCACAAAAATCAGGTCTCCTAATGGCCTGGTTTTTTGGGGTTGGGTTTTTTTTCACCCCTAGGGTATATGGAATAACACCTTCTTTTGTGCTTACAAAACAAATGCTGCCTTCCATAGTCTGGAAGAACTTAGGAAGTTTTTAATTATAAGAGAAGAAAAACGAGGACAAGTAAAGTTGGACTGTGCAGAGTGCTCTGCTGGTCTGATCTAGGACAATGTGCCCTACATAGAGCTCAAATATAACATCCTCTGGGAGGCTGTCTTGCTTCCATTCAGCTTTTGTGAGACCACCCCTGCCCCCGTGCTACTAATGACAGATTTCTGAAGCATAACTAGTATCATGGTCCTGCTGCCAAAGCTGTAAACAAAACCATTAGTGGCAGGGGTGGAGAGGGAGGGAAAGCCATGTGCAAGTGAAGAATTTATTTGAGTGATATTCTTGCAGCTTCTGCTTTCTTTCTGCTATCAGCACTGAAATAGCTCATCCCCAGCCACAGTCAGCAACTCTACCCCAGGTGGGTGACGCTTTCCCTTGATAGATACAAGGTCTGTCTTTTTTCTTCTATTTGTCTGGTTTTCCTGCCAAGAAAGTGCCATTGGATTGAGCTGAAATAGTTGCTCTTCCTTGATGGAAACCTTGTAGTTGGCAAATAGAGGGATATTAAGGAAAATAGAAAATCTTTAGATATGTCATTAGATACTGCAATGAAAGTGTGGCCAAATTGTTCTTCCTCTCCTATATCATACTGGGCAGGAAATTCCTGAAATCTTGTATTTGCAAACCTTCCAACAGAAAATACCACAACTCCTCTTTTTTATTAATTTTTTTTTTTCCTTCAAAGAGCCTTAATAATTCTCCTCTTGTACATTTCTGGCTCCTTTTTTTTTTTTTTTTTTGCCTTCTCTGCATTTCTGAGCAGAGAGAACCATTTGTGTCCACCTGTACCCCCACTCTCCACACAACTAAACCGCAGAGAGGATGTTTCAGTGACTCAAGAGGACACAACAGATGTGAGCCAACAACAATCCAGCAGGCTCTACAAATGGAAGAGCTTCTCCAGCCCCTCCTGACAGTCCATTTACACACTCACAGGCTGAAAGAGGGTCAGCAGTGTCTGATACCAGGTTAAACCAAGAAATTCTTTGTGCCTCACATCCTGTCGGCACAGGAGCCCCCTTCCCACAGAACCGCACCGGTTTTTCAAGGGGAGCAAATCCTGCAACAGCTCTCACACAACCACAGGGCTGTGTTATGGGTTTAGTTTTCATCTGGTTTCCTCCTGGTCTTGTTTGTCAGTACTAACTTTGGCACTACCTGGCAAGCCACATTTTTCTTTCCTCAATTATACCACATAACAACAACAGCACAGCTGTGCTTTAGCTGGGTGCAGGTACACCCTAGGATCAACTCTACAGTGCAAATTCAGTTTTCAATACTTGTTTTTAGAGCCAATGATTTCATTGTTTCTTGAAACTAGAACTCTTTGACTTATCTGTCATTATCAGGAGTGCCCCTTATTGTAGATCTGGACTCTGCTCGCACCAAGCTGCTGATTTCTGCTAGGTCTTTCTTGAATTACGAGGACAGATGGCTAAACTGGGACTGAGGAAGAAGCTGTTCACACTAAACAGAGACTTCTGTGCACTCCGTGGGTGGAAAGAGGTGTCTTTGTTGTACACCACAGCTACAGGAAATATGGGGATGAAACCTTAACATAATGAGCTGGGCAGAGGTTAGAGAAACAAGAAGAAATGAATTGTAGGGGGATTTATACCACTTTGGATGCAATGGAAGAGAAAACACCAGACATGCTGAATAACTGCAGCACTCCCTGTGCCTTAGCACAAACCAAAATGATTCAGAAATCCTTTGTCTCTGTGTTCGGGGTTTTCTTGCCTGGACCCTAAAGGTGAGTTATACGTTCGGAGCAAGATACCTCGTATTCAAACATGAAATAAACTCAGGTTAGGAATAAAGAGCCAAAAGTAAGGGAGAGCACAGTGAATGCTGGTACTTACAGGTGTATGTCATTTCAAAGCTGTCACTAATGTTCACAATGTCGATCTGGGGAAGGAGCTTGGGAGGTTCCGTGAGCTGAGACAATGCAAACCTAAAAGCTGCATGTTCCTGGGACTGTTGATTAGGAAATAACCCCCCTGGGGAGAAAAACAAAACAATATGAAGGTCTTAAGCAGACTTGTATTAGAAACCTCTTCAGTCCAAAATGTTCCTGCAAGCAGAGGCTGCAGCTCCCCAGCCCAGGGAGTGCCTCTAGACTTGGAAACCCTCCATCACGCAAGACCCAAGGGTTTTGTGCCCACTGCAGGCAGGATGGGAGCAGGAAACCTTTCCAGTTTGGGTGTTATGTAATGTCTGGATCACATATAGGACCCCTGATGCACCCCAGGCTGAGCAGCCTGCAGGATTGGGATAGTCTATGGCGTTAAACTGAAACTCCTCACCCCACGTAACTTTAAGGCGGAAAAATGGCAACACTGTCAATGTTACCTTACTAAAGGCAGAATGAGAATCTTTCTTCCTCCCCTCACTTGTAATTAGGCTCAGCCTAAACCCTCCGGTACAGACGGAGAGGTTGCTACAGAAAGGTTGCAGGGGTTCCTCCCCACTACGGGACTCTGGGGTATGGGGCAGCCTGGCTGAGCCTGGCCCAACAGGGTGGATGGGGACAGGGCTACAAGAGCCAGAGTGACATGTGGGACCCCTGACCAAATAACTGCTGCTACTAGAGGTTTGCTGCAAAAAAAAAAAAAAAGCCCTAAATTTAACAGGTGACAGTGGCCAAACTCAAACTGGGCAGGAAATTGAAAGCTTTGATCCCCAAAGGGATCAATCTAAGCATAAGTACAGACAAGCCCAGAATCACAGAATGATACAAATAGGATAGGAACTGGAAACAGGCTGGACTAAGGCTCAGAGCCTTTCCTCCACCATGGACCTGTAACAAAGTGCAGCAATAGCCTGGCCCTAGGAAAAGTTTCCTGCTGCTCCCCCAGCAGGAACCTTGGCTTGCAGCAGATCCCTTCACAGCCTCCAGAAAGATGCTATTAAATTCAGCCTGCCTTGTAATCTATATGTATTTAAAGAGAGCACTGCTATTGGCATTTTAGGAGTAGGGGAACAAAGCACTTAGCAACAAGGGAGAATTAAAATAAAGCAGCAGAAAGTATGAATGCCTAAGATGACTCAAGGAAGAAACAAATGGACCTGCTATCAATGTTTCTTTACATATCTTTAGTACAGAGGGCATCTCCTTGTGTGGAAAGGGCTATTTGTGTACCAATATCCCCCTACGTCCCCCGTTCCTCCCACTCCACAGCCTAATCATGGGTGTCAGAGGAATAAGATGCTCATTGCCAAGTTAGACAAATATATGTGTTAGCTGAAAGGGAAAAAATCTGGGATGTTGTACAAATTTGGGGTAAAGGGGAGACAGGAAGGGAGGGAGACAAGGATGCAGCATCAACAGCAATAAAAGCACCGATTGTGCGGCTGGACTCAGGCACGAGTTGCCTGAACTTGGTGGATTAGCAATTGATTGGCATTGTAAAGAGAAGGGAGGCGTGAAAGAAAATGGGCATGCAAGAGAAGGGAATTTGGGGCTAGGTTACAAACCACCACCAGTAAAGATCAGTGGGAGGGTAATAATAAACCTGGGAAGGGAGGGAGGGAGGGAGAGGAGCACTGAGAAGTTACAGGAAGGGAGAAAGGAATCAAACAGGCACTGCTGGTGTGCAGGGGAAGCAAGTGGCATGAAATGGAAAGAGACTTCAATGCAAAATCCTCCTCCAGCAGCTTTGCCCTTATTCTTTAGCAACAACAAGAAATAGCGCCTGTTTGTTACCTCTCGTCCCAGTTACCTACAGATGAGAGCATCCTCACAAAAACGGATCATGCAACCGCCGATTTTGCAAATGCAGCAACATACAATGGCAGCCCAGACATTCCTCAGAGCAAGAAACAGATATTTTTTCCGTACTTCCTCCATTTCAGAAGCACTTTTCTCCCTCTGTGTTGGTGTGTGTGCAGGCATTTATTCCCAATCTTCCCCTCCCCCAAAGCCAAATTGATCCATCTCTGCTCCAGCAAAGCTCGTACCAGCGCACACATCCAGCCCTCGCAGTTCACTCCCTCACTCTCTCTCACACACATACACACGTATTTTGCCTTTGCAAGCACATGAATGAGTCAGTTTTCCCCCACCGCCCCCCTTTGCACCCCTACCCACTCATGGGGGACCACCGTTCCCAGCCCCACACTCACCTATCTGGATATTGTTGGGGAAATTGGCCCCTAACACCGCCCCTAGGAAACTGGTGCAGAAGAAGGCAAAAATGTACTGCATATTCCCTTTTGCATTGGCGAAAAAGAAGCCCAGTTCCAAGCATAGATTTGATTTTTCCCCCGCTCTGCTCTCTTTAGCCGCCTCTCTCGCCTGCCCTCCGCTGCGCCTTCGGGATGCGCGTCTCCCTCGCTCAGAATCCAGCGCTGAGACTGCCGCTGAACAGCGCCTGGCAGCAGGATTAACTGAGCCCCGAGAGAAAGAAAGAGAGCCCGCTCCTCATCCACATCCCTCCCCCGCCACACACAACACACACGCACACACCAGGCGCTTCCAACCAGCTCCTTCCCCTTCTCCCAGTAGGAGCTCAACAGCTGGGTATCGCATCCCCCCTAGCTCCGGCTATTCCCCCCGGGGGTCCTGACTGAGATCTCTAAGGGCAATCCTCATCTACCCCTAAATTCCCCACTTTCCCCCTTAACTTCTCTTGGCAGAAGCTAAAAGGAACCCGTGAATCAGTAGGTGGCAAACTCCTCTAGAGAAAGGGATGAAACTCCTCTGCCTCTGATCCATCACTTCCCAACCTGGGCTCTCACTCCTGGGTCTAGGAGTTGAACCGATCACTCTCTACAGCCGGCTCATTAGGATAACAAAGAGGGTCGTATCCTGCAAACGTGCCTGGGGAGGAAGGATTTCAGAGCAAACAAACAAGAGAACCAAAGGATTAAAAAAGGGAACTCCCACAAACCCATCATCTTTTTCATTGATTTCTCCTGCCCGCTGTTAACCTATGAGGCTTTTCACCTCTGTGCTTGATGTGGAGGAATCTGTGCTCACCAGCACCATCAGACAGGACAGGCTTCTGACATTAGGGGTCTATTTTAGCCTGGATCATTGCAGGAGCTGTTTTGTGGCAGTTCTAATGAGGTTGGAGCTTATTTGACCATAAGCAGCTTTTCTCAAAAAAAGAAAAGGGGGTGGGGGAACAATAAAAGTAGAAACAACAAAAAACAGTTCTTAGGCACAACTTGTGGTGTAGAAATTTTTGAGGAAGAACTGTAGTGAATGCAGAACCACAGCCAACTCAGAAAGAAAATTCACCTGTTCCCCTCTAAAGTCCCAAACCAAACTTGGGATCAACCTGAATGCTCATGTCCATGCCCAGGGATTCTGCCCTTTCTGTTTGCAGCCTTGATACACACAATGGCTACATACCAAAGAGGAAATGGACAGTAAAAAGGCTGTTTGTGGCAGAATTAGAAACAGGACTTGGATGCCCCGTGTTCTGGTTTGGTGTAGGGTCCCTTGCACTGGTCACCACTCCCCATCTCCAAAAGCATGTGATTAAATTGCAATAACACCAAAGAGTGGTGATTAAACTGGAATAACACCTAAGAGTGGTGACCAACATTTAAAGGTCAAGACTTGCTCCTGCATAAGGAACAGCTGGACACATGAGCACACTGCGGTGTGAGATAACCAAAATGGGATGTGACTAAGCCTAGAAAATCTGCAGTAGTATGGAAATGTTTGCTGTTGGCCACAGAGCCCAGGGGTGACATGATACTCTCAGGCACATGGTGTGACTCTTGGGGATGGTCCTGTGCAGGGCTAAGAGCTGGACTCAAAGATCCTTGTGGGTCCCTTCCAACCCAACATATTCTGTAACTCAGTGATAACCTTATGGTGCAGGGATAATTCTACTCTTTATATTCTCAGGCCTTCGTTTAATCTCTGCAAATAAGAGTTTGGGATCTTTAATATCTTCCTAGACAGTTTTATGGATTTCAGTATGACTTCTGGGATGACAAAATGCGTAAACACCCACATAAATGCCAGAGTTGGTATGGGGTCACAGAACTGTGCTCCTGTACCTTGGAGTGCACTGATGCCTGAAACTTTGTGGCCTCTTGCAAGGACAGTACATATAGTTACTCGGCAAAAAAAAGAACCCAGACTTGCACCTTCCTTATGGCAAGCAATTCAATATCCTTCTAGGATGGATTCCTTTTTTTCTCCGAAACACCCTTTAGCAAGTGACCAGGCAATGATCCTCAGTGCCAGAGAGTGCAGGTTCATTAAAGCAGTCATTTGGGCGCTCAGGGGGCAGTTAAAGGTGGCCAAAGAATCTCCTGACCCCAACTCACTGCCTGGGTGACCATCAGCCCAAAGTCATATTCAAGCACAAAAAATTCATATCTGCTGTTGATAAGAGCACCTTCATCAGACCTCCATTTCACTCCTTGTATAATTTAAGCAATACTGATTTGAGGCTAAAATAACCTGCTGATAGGTTTTATGGGATGTTGCTTTCCATCCAGAATTTAATAGAAACAGCTGCATTTATAATCTGAAGGAAGGCACTGAAGGATAACTAGAGCAACAGAAAGATGCTAGCACATTTTCAAAACTCCCAAACAGCCTATCTGATAACAATAATAGTAGCCATAACAATAAAATATTATAATAGCTTACAGAAAGCTTGCACAGTCGCATTAATTAATAATGTTGCTTTTGTCTATAAACCTCTCAAAATGCAGGTGGCTTAACAAGGGGAACCTCAACACAGTTTAACAAGATAAGTAGTAATAAGATCATTATTTTAAGAAGGTATTCATTTCCTTTTCCCCTATAGATAACAACATTTTATTCAGAGTTTGTTAGCATAAGGATGTTCCGAATTAACTCTATGCGCTCTGAAGGTTCTTTAAATCAATATCAAAGCAATACAGCTTCTGAACTTCTGGCTGAAACCCAAACTGAGTCTTGGGAAACTGATGAAACTCTTTAATCTCACAAGAGTAGTCACAATAGAAACACAGATCAATCCACCAATCTTCTGAGAGAGGAACACAACTGAATTATCTCAATTCTTAAAAACAATTGAAGGAGCTTATTCCTCCTTGCAGGTTTCAGAAAACAATGAAAACCATTCAATACAGAATACAAGTATATTGCACAGTGCCATCCTAATCAGGAGAAACTGAAAATATGAGGGAGTAGAGTTTTTTGAAAACCTGTATTTTTTCCCAAAGGGTTTTTAAAACATAGGTGGGACAGGAAGGCATCTGGTGGTCAATGAGGAACATACAACAGGGGTTTGTGGGATTGATTAAAGCAATTGAGTGTAAAGAATTAGGTAAATACAGGTCTAAAAAACCCCCAAAAGCCAAACAAACTCTGTCCAATTCAAGAAATGGTATAAAGGCATTTTGCAGGAGTGTAGCTGGTTCACTTTAGATCTTTGCCAGACATGAGAATAAGAAAATGACTATGTCATAGCTACTGTTGCCCTTGTGTTCTGTCTGGGGCTGACCTTGCTGTACTGGGTGAGAACCTTTGTTCTCACCCATTTCTGCTCCAAGGTTTTGCTTAGAGCCAGAGAATTTTGGCTCTGAGAAGGATGTCTGCCACCTTCCTCTCTGCTCTGCTTTGCATGGCAAGAAGTTGTCCACCCAAGCAGCACGGTCTGCCTTCGCTATCAGAGCTTTTGTTTCCAGGATAGAAAATAAGCAGTTGTTGCAGCAGATATATTTCTGTACCAGAAGCCTTGGAAAAACAAAGGACTCATTCACATGCAGAAGCCTCCAGCCTTGAAAAATGAGGAAATCAACAGAACTCGGCATCCGTCCGACCTCCCGGCAGAATTATTTCCCCGGTGCCCACTGTGTTTTACATGATGCTCCTGAATGTCTTTAAAGAGGCTATTCAAATAACTATTTCCAAAATTCCTTTTATTTTCTAGCTGGACAATCTCTATAGGAGGCTTTTTATAAAGAGCAAAATGTAATTATAGTGATTAATCTAAATAAACTCCAAACAATGCGGAATCTCATATGGTTTTCACAGAGCCTTGGCATAAATGAATGCTGATGGAGTGACATGCATTTCTATCCCTGCCTTGTTCACCTCAGTTTTGTTATTTTGGATAATGTGACGCTCAAGGAATGATTGTAGCACAGGTCACTCCAGAGGACAGACTCCAGATTTTCAAAGTGAGGAAAATGTGGAAGTAATCAAGAAGGAAAAGGGATGAGACAGTTCCCTCCATTCACAGCACCGACGCACTAGGAAGCCTGTGTGCAGATAGCCCTCGGCACACCTACACCCAGCAAACATATGCACAGTCACTGGTGCCACCCACACCGAAATGACACTGATAGACGTGGTTAGGAGAGTGTACATGTGCTGTGTGCTCACACACACACTCCAGGATCACCCAGCAGGAGCGCGAGGCACAGCTCAGGGATGTTCACCGGCGCGTGGAGAGGCTGTGCAGGAACAGGGGCCTCTCTGCAGCCCACTGCACTCCCATCCTGTTTTCTAAAGCAGGTCTCAGCCTGCACAGGGATTTTGGACCTGCAGCTAAGCCTTTAGCCCTTCACTCATCCTTACTGAGAAAATTACTACTGAAATGGAAATAGGGAGACTTCAGGGTCTTTACCATCATTTTCATGTGTGTGTATGTTGTTTATTTTAACATCAGGCACTTGATTCAATCTTTAATCTTTGTATTTTTTTTACCACTGAAAATCAGCATTTACAAACTGTATTCATCTGAAAATTTTTGGTAGATTCTCCTTTGCAAAAATACCTCAGCAATGTTTGGTATCAGGCAGAAAAATCTCTCCCCTCCATCAACGAGTTAGGCCTGAGATATCCACAGACTCTTTTTTCTTTACACAGAAGCTGGAGTTGTCAAATGAAAAGCTTTGACATCCCAGAAGCAACTAAGAGAAGTTTAGGGAAATGTGAGCTTTGTCCTTTTCCAGTGTGTACTAAATTGCAAAGAAGTGGGACAGCGACAACACCCAAGATGATGACAGCTCCAAGCAGGTCCTGACTGATGCCAAACATCTGGGGGCCACCAGATATTGTTTATTAATTTACTGACTGCTGATGAGGGAAGCCTGACATGAACTGAAACTGGGGAAAGTCAGCTTTTTCCACAAACTGTACAAGAATGTGCTTCTGTTGACATCCTGATCCGCTTATTACCATATTCATAAGAAGTAACTTCTTTCTCACTCTGGGATAATTAAGTAAGCAAATGGACTGGAAGATAAACCCGTCAATCAGAGTGGCACTGCAAACACTGTGCACCCTTCAGCTGGAAATTCATGAGCAGCAGCTGGCAAACGGAGCTGTGCCCTGGTTGGGAGTGCCCGTGGGGTACGACCGCTCTGTGAGGGCTGTGGGGTCGCATGAGCTGGGCTCTGCTGCCACCCAGCACAGCTGGATGGAGAGCCTTTGGCACAAAGGGAGCAGGAGCTTTTTTGGAGTCAGGTAAGGATGTAAGCTGTACACTCAGTCCAAGCCAAACACGCTACAAATTCAGATCTGCAACTTTGTTTTCTAAAGTTATTTGTCCCACTGTCCAGCTGACCTGTTGATGGCAGGTTTGCTTCCATCAAACAGACCTGACATGCTCAGCCAGGGACATTTCTGACAGAAAATGGCGCAAACAGCCCTGCCTGGGTAAACACCTACATGAACACTCATGAAAACACTACATATTTCTCTGTGACCAATCCCTGCTGGTCTCTTTACTGACCTCCCTGAAAGAAGACTTTACCATCTGCAAGCCCCAAACCACTCTCTTCCTCATACATGGAACACTACTAGGGTTCTTCTTCCCTCCCCCCCCCCCCCAGTGAATGGTTGATTTATAACTACTCACAGAATCACTCTGTGCCCTAATCTCAGTTTACGCTCTTTGCTGAGTCATAAAGATAAATCAGAGTTGTGGGCGGATCCCTGTTTGTTATTAAAGCACCTTATGTTTCTCTAAGCCTCGCCAGAGGAAGCAGAAATTACTGGTAATATATTAAAGTTACAGTAGGTCTACTGTTGTTGGAGGATATAAATCCCTCCCAGATTATTGCCGCAGATTGTGTTGTCCCATTATTTTCTCATCAAATGGAAGAACAAATACATTCTAAGTATTTAAAAAAAAAAAAGAAGACTGTTGAAAGTATATGGTAAGAGGTTATTTACTGTGAAAAGCCAGACACAGGGGATGCAAACTCAGTCAGAAATTCTGGTTATTGAAGTTATTAAAGTTTTATCTAATGTTAAAGTTTTCTTTCACTCAAAGTTCCCAAAACATTGCAAATGCTCCAGATGAAGTCAAATAATAACTGAGGTGATTATGCAGTTTAATATTGATATACGAATCAACCCTCATTTTTAATCCCTGACATCAAACTCAAGATGTGCAGAAAACAAACGTGAAATGAGGAAGATAAAAGGATGCTGATTTAGGGAGAAAAAAAATCCCCAAAAAGCAGCAGCAGCAGCAATTGCCACAAATCAAACAGCCTTACAAAGATCCCATCATTGCCATCTGGCTCTGCGGCTCCCAGGCTGCTTTGCTAACACTCAAGATAAACAAACACGTGGGCTGAGCTTTAGGGTGGCTGATCTTGGCCTTTCCAACAGTCAAAGGACTCAAAGTTTTGAACTGGAGTATCTGAGTCAAGAAAAGAAGTATCAATTTCCAGTCCTTACATCACATCCTACTGGAGCAGGCTGCCAGCTACCAGCTGGGAAGGGGGAAGTCTGTGCACAAAGGAGAAAACTTGAAAAATCACCAGAATTATCAGTGTCATTCTGTCACCAATTTCTGCAATCAATACAGATATTCATGCCACTTCTCGTCAGTCTTTAATTTCTACCCATGCTCTATCTCAGAGGGAAATGGTAATTTCTGTGTTGGATCGAGTCACACGAAATCCCACCCTGCCTGACTATCTCAGTCTCACACCCAACATAGTCTGCAGCACATTTGCAGTCTGTATGTATTAAACGGGTTGGATTTCACAAGGGCTAATAACTCAGCAGCGATAGAGACACCTCTGAAAAGTCTTCAGAGAGGGAGATTTCCACATGTGGACCCTTCAAGAATAACCTGAACTCCCTCAAAATACCATCAGAAAAACTCCCTGCAATAGGAAATACCATTATGTAATTTCATATGAAAAGTTGTTTAAATTCTGAAAGGATGTGGAAGAAAAATGCTTTTGGTTTCAGTTTAGAAGAGGAATAAAATGAGATCTGCAGAGTTTCTGAATAAAGAGTCATCAGCCACACATCCATTCTTGGAGAAACTACTGAGGAGAAGGAAAGGCTTCAGGATGGGACACAGAAAATCATTAGAGCTGGAGAGAGGAGAATGGAAAGACTGGCACCAACCAGCTGAAAGGAGTTAAATGCGGAATGAAGAGACCCAGTAATCAAAGCACTGGCTGGTCCAGAGGAACTCCATTGGGTGCATCTTTGATCCTTGCCTGCAGCTCCAAGAACAGTTTTTTAAGTTCTATCAAGTCATTTTCCACAAATGTGTGGCAGAAGTTCGTAGCAGTGGGATGTCCCATCTTCTCACTTCTCTGCCAGACCATCCAAGCCCTCCACGGCATGGCCAGTCACCATGACTTGCCAGAGGACATTGCTGCCAGCTCCACAGATGGGTTACTGAAGGGGGAAGGGGAGCAGCAGTTGCTCCCCTCTGTGCAACAGGCTGGTGCAGGGGAACTGCCTCTTGCAGACACTCAATAGCAAGGTCTTCAGCTCAGCTGTCACTCAGGCTGCTCTGTTTGGACAAAGAGCGGTAAAGCTTAGTAGGTGCATGAGGATCTGTAGGTTATCTATAATTTCTCTTCTTCGTCCTTTAGACACCACAGAAATGGCAGAGAGCTAAGGATATAATATGAAACTAATGTCTTTTTCAAAAAGTCATCCTGTTTTCCAGGATGGAAGGGAGAGATAAAGATGATACAGGCCCTGTTATGCCAAGTGTTTCTGGAGGTGTCCCATATTTAGAGACTTTCTGTACTTGTCAAGGGTTTTGCCCAAGACTTTCCGTACATCACAAGCAGAGATCAGTGCTGTATTACAAACAAAAGGCCAGACTTCCTTTGTACTCCCAACAATGGACCAAGACAGAAAGAGAAGCACACAAACACCCTGTCACCTGGCACACCACAAAGTTTGCAACCCAGTGTAACAACGTCTTCAATTAGAGCGAGTGGGACTCGCAAGAGAGCAGATCATTAGCAGCTCCATGCAGTCCTGCAGAAAGGGCACAGAGCTGAGGAGCTTCAGTCACACAAAAAAAAAAAAAAAAAAAAAGTGCAAATGAGAAAATTTTTTTTCAGGAATATAAAGATGCAGTAATTGCTTTAAGAAATCATATACATCTCTGTGTACTTGCCTTGGATGCAGTCTAGAACTGCACTGAGTCATGTTATTCAAGGAACCTAAGCTCCTGTTAAGCTCTGCAGAAGCAGCACAGTCAACCTACAGCCTCATGCCACTTTGCCCAGAAAAATTTGATTATCCAGCTACTCATGATCAGTGATATAAGAAAAAGAACACTTATCCCATCTGAGAGACTGTCAGGGGAAGCAATTTGCCTAAACTCACAGAACCTGCAAGAGGGTTGGAACTGAAACACACGGTGCAGTTTTCTGCTGCCGGAACTGAAGGAAAGTCCCCGAACATGAAAACCTCATGTACTTGTCACAGCCCTTGCCTCCCCTGCCTACGTCTCGTAGGAAAGCCCCCAAGAGCTATTGCCATCTGTAGCAGCATGATGACAAGTGGTGCACTGCCTAAAACAACACAGGGAACCACAGACATTTGGAAGTGATTCAGGTGAAAATGGTGCTTTGTAAAATGAATAACATGCCACCGATTGATTTGTGAGACTCTCTGCTAGCAAAGCACTGGCTTCTTCTGGGCACTGTGCAACCAGCCCTGGTGATGAAAGGCAGGTTTCAGTCTGCCTGGAGCTCTCTTGCATTCTATAACTCCAGGACTGAGAGTAAAAGGAAAGACAATGTGGAATGCGAAGACCTGGTGACCTAATTCATTAACTACAGGCTGCTTTCAGCTATTTGACTATGCTTTGCTGTGTACATCTTATGGGATCTTTTTTTACATACATTTCTCTTTCTCTTCTTCCTGCCAAGAAACAGTAGATATTTAGACTTCCCATCTAGTGTGATGATATCACATTTATTTATAAATGTTCATCCTTGAAATAAAAGGACAGAGAGGATGATAACCGCTTTGCATTTAAATTCCTTGCCCAGGGTTTGTGCTACGACCTCATGAATTTAGCTGGTCCTGACTTCCAAGTCTTCTGGACAGTGAGCCACAGGTGCTGGGAAAGCTCTACCTCCCTGGCTGCATCCACAAAGCTGTCCTGCCTCCTCCAGCTTCGCAATGAAGTGTTTTCTCCCAAGAGTTGTGATTATGAAATGTCACCGTGGAAACAGTTGGAATATAATATGTGCTTGCTTGCTTTCCCCCCACCCTTCCTCCCCTCCCACCAACCTCCTCACTTTCTGAAGCTATGTTTGTTGTACAAGAAAAATCCTTCTTGCTCCCCTCCTCCCCCCAGACCTGCAAAGGGGAGTGTCTGTGGCTCACACTTACTGTGACAAAAAAACAGTTGCCCCCAAAAATGTCCCTGTTCATTAACAGCTCCTTGGTACCTTGTAGCAAGGCAAAACCTACCAGACTCAACTGGGTGTTACTGCAGGTACCAGGACTTCCCACCTTCCTCTGTCAAATAATAACTTCTGTAAAATGGCATTATAAAGAGGCTTTGAGCCAGTAGGATCCTGGTCTGCTGTTGCTATAACTGTCACTGCAAGAAAGCCTCTACAGCAAAGCATAATTCCCCATCGCACACCTCTGCTGTCCCCTCAGCTCGGCTGTCCTGTTCCCATTAGTGCTATAATGAGAATACAACACGGACACACATCTTGGTTTTCTTTCTCATGTCCCACCACCTAGAGGCAGGTCTTTAGATGATGAGTTCTTTGTGCTCTGTCTATGTTAATAAAGCATGACTTTCGCCTAATCATGATTTCTTCCACACTTCTCATCAGCATCACAAAAAGTCAGAGCTGTCCACCTGGGAGTGGAAAGGTCAGTTCACTTTGGATCTGACACGTGGTATCTCGTAGCTCCTGGAATATAATCAGCTCACTTCATATTTATTTTGTGTGACTGCAGCACTATAAAAGAGCGGGGGTTGTTCCAGAGAAATCTTCAGTCTCTTGTAAGGAATGTGCAAACAAACACAAGGGAAAATTTGAACTCAAGAGAGAGATACTGAACAGACCCCTCTGGCAGATAACGCTGGTTTAGTTATCAAAAATCACAAGGGGAATTTAGATGCCCACTGGTGTTTGTTAATTTTAATTAATGGGAATTGCACATAAAAATCCCCCAGGCAGTTGAGATAATTTCTGGAAGCAGGGCTTTGAGAACTGCAGACATGGACCCACTTGGTGGGACCCTTTCCAATGCACTACTCATTAGAAATGGCCCAAAGATACTCTCCACAGTCAGGTACATATATGGCAAGACTATATGTGGAACCAACATATTCTCCAATTCTGGGCAAGCCTTGAGCTTCCACAGTGAGGTTCATGCACACGTTGTTCCTTCAGTAACTTCATGGGCACCCTGGCACTGACAGCCAGGGCATATTGTCAGGGGTAGGGAAGCTTTTCAGTACAATGCTCAGCTTCTGTTTTTTCTCCTATGGCAGCTTATTTGTCAGCAGCAATGAAGATGGGGATGCACCCCGTGATCACACAGAAGGAGGTGCTTCCTTATAGTCATGCAAGCCATAGCCTTCCAATAAAGTGGCTTGCAGTTGCTGCTGTCCTCATTGCTGTGTCACCAGCAGCCCCACACACTGTAAGAGCAGTGTAAGCTGGTCTGACAGCACTTTGCCATAAGATTAGCTCAAGAAGAAAAAAAAAAAGTAGGTCTTTAGGGTGTCATTTACCAGTATCTGAACTCTGAGCCCGTTTCTTCAGTTGCTTTGTGCCTTTAATGACAATCCTGGAGCAGGCATAGGAAATCCCTGAGACGTGCTAATGGACACCCCTCCCACCCTGGTCTCCAAATAAGCAATTCAAATTGGCAGCATCTCTCATCAGAATTATTAATTCTGCACCACGTGGCAGCCTCCCAGGCTCACCAGGTGGAGAAGAAGCAAAAAGACTCTTGATTTAAATACTACTTCTACTTCTGACGTGCTTTCAATTCTCTGCGAAAGCAACCGATCCCTCATGTCCCCTTGCCCTCCTCGTTGATCTCTGCACTGTAACAACCCTCTGCAGCAAAACACCTTTACCACAGGGAGGTGCATGAAGGCATCTCCAGGACAGGAGCAGTTGGCCCAAGATCTAGCTGTGCCCAAAGCCTCGGTAGCAGCAGGGATGGAAATGGAGCCCCGACATCCACGGTCACGTGCCAACCTGCTGCCCCCACAAGGGCCCCCCAGCATGAGGAGATAGAGAAAACCACTCATGTCATTCCTCCATTTGGCTCTTCTCAGCCTGGGGCTGCAGCTGCAATGGGAAGAGCCAGAGTGCAAAGGTATCCCTGGCAGCAAACAGTGCTCACCCTCTCACCTGCTGCTACAGAATCCCTGCAGTTATCCAGTAGGCCAAAGCCTCTTCTCCACAAAACACTTTTCATGTGTCCAGTACCCCTTTTGGAAAGGAATTCAGGACATCTGCTTGATTAGCCCTAATCAGATTTGGATTTTTTCTCTAACTGACTGTGACAAATCACTGTCCCCAGTTATTAGACAATTCTCTTTCAACATCAAAGCAGTGTAGGTGATGAGGGAATCTGGCCCGTCCATACCTGGGCACCAGTAAATTGCAAGGCACTCAGACAAGCCTGTAACCTCAGGCAAGGTGAATTAGGAGTGGGAGGCTCAACTATGACACCTCTGCTGTCTGTAGATTTTACAGTCATATTTAAGCCTGTCCATCAAAACAGGACACTCCACTTGTTCCCATCTACTTCCACCCACAGCTTTCCTGCTTCAAGTGGTGAGTTGAGATATGGTATTAGTGTGTATTCACTGACTAACCTCACTGTTTCAAATTTCAACTTCCAGAAAATACTGGTTTGTACACTTTTTTCCCCCATGTTCTTTTATGAAGTCCTTCCCCACCCCCTCCGCCTCAGATCATCATGAACACAAGCACGTCTGCAGAGCATACACTGTACTAGGTTTGGTACAGACATCTACACTCAAACAACTTGACAGTCTATAGTAAAAGGAGAGAAAGTACTTCAGACACTCATATGCACAAGGCCATGTATTAGTGTGAAAAGGCACAAATCTGCTTGTTTCTAACCTACAGCACTGTCTTTTGTTCACAAAGGTTCTTTAAAACCACTTCTGGGAGGAATAAACAAACAGAAAGTTTAATATCCTATGAGTCTCTATTTGCACTCTGTGTGGGGTAAAGAGCTGCGAGACCTAAGATACGACATTTTATACAGTTGATAAAAAACTAAAGATGTCTTTGACAGAAAATTGCAACCTTTCACTGAAAAATCCTCTCAGAAAATCGGCGTTTTCTGCCTGTCTGCATTTCATAGAAAATAATTTTTTTTCCTAGTATTTCCCTTCTATAGGTTTGGAAATCTGAAAACCCGCTGGCTAAAAACCTGAAAAAAAAGATGGGCAGGGAGGGGTTCAACCAAAAATATTTGATTTACCATTTTTCAGTGAAAAGTCAACAGCTTCTACAGTGTGTCTACCACAAGATCTTGCAGGCAGACATGAGATTCTCCATGAGATGCACAAACAGAACTGACATTATGGAGATTGGCACCAGTGTTTTCTCCTTTATGCAGCTTTGCTTTGTATAATATTGTGGACTGCACTTAAAATGAAGCCTACCCTGAAAAAAAAAGCCCTTGGTCCTAAGATCCATGGGAACAAGGCTTTTGGTCGAACCACAAGGTGAAAGAGTAGCTTAGGCAGAAATATTCCAGGCTAGATACACGTGGGGAATGAGCAGGTACTTCAGGAGCATTACCTAGGAGGCATTTATAAGAGTAGTAGGAGCGTGACCACACAATTTCCATCCCTCCTCCTGTGACTAAAATCCATCCCAAGGAATCCCTGCCCCAGGTCTTGCTGTTTCCAGCCAGTGGTCTGGGTGGTCAGGCTGGTCCCCACCATGCCCAGCCTCAAACTGCACCCACGGGCAGCCGTCCTTGGGTGCAAAAAGCAGCATCCAAGTAGTCCGGTAACCATGACAACATTCAGGATCGAAAACACACAACACATTTCAATTCCTTGTAGTAAAAAGGAAATATCAATATAAATAAAGGATGGAAGACACTTTCTGTACGTTTCCATGTTCCTAATAAGAAAGTCCTTGGGAATATCCCAGCTCTTCTGTATACGAAAATAAAGGAGGCAGAGTTCACATCCAGTACTGACTGCTTCAAGGTCAGTTACTCCTCTACTCTTTTTTTCTAGTTTAAATGAGGTATCTGAATTTCTTTTGCACCTATGCATTTTAATGTTCATCTTAATACCTCAGATAGGTTGTTTTTTCCTCTTTTCTTTTTCTTTCTTTGCACCCCCCCATCTTCCTCCTGAAGTGAAATACTGAGTGTCATCCATTCCTCCTGAGCACACAATGACTGTGATTTGAATGTCAGCCCTGCAAGCATGATTCAATGCAGGATTCACTTTTCACGTTCTCCAGCTGCATAAGAAGTTGCACAGTTCCATCGGTTTGCCATGCTGATGATAATAAACCCCCTCCAAGTCACTATGGCAACGAGGCTAATTAGAAATGGGCTAATGTTGGGGTTGATCCCTTCAAATTTCTCTAGTCTAGGCTGCAACCAGATGGTTAAATGGTTAAAGGACTCAGAACTTTCTGGTTTAAGAGAAAATACAAGAGAGAAGGGTCAGTCTCTGCTCGTTGTGAAATAGGACCTGAATCTTTCGGCATTTACACCAAATGTGCTTGCATGGACTCTGGCTGGTCTGGAGAACCATGAAAGAGTGCCAGAAGAGTGCTGCCTTGGCAGAGAGCTCTCCAACCTGGGAGAAGATTCCAGCTGAGTTATCTGAGCAGAGCCACAGCACAGCCAATAGCTCTGGGATGCCCAGCATCACCTTCATTTGAAAGGTCTGCAAATCAGTCTGGAATAAAAACATCCCTTTTCCCCTGCTACCGGTTCTCATAACAACAGAGAAAAGGATTTTCACAAAGCAACTCCACAGAGAAAATATGTGTAAGAGGGCAAAAAGCACAGGGCTTCACTGAAATGCTTGTCAGCCTGGGAGAGCCTCGTAAGGGGCTTTCAAAGCACTTTGTTAGAAGGTCTTGTCAAGTGCTGCTGCTCTGTCTTTAACAACAGCAGGAGCATCACATAACACTCAAAGAGATGGCAGAATTATTAGGGCTCTCCTCATCACTGCTGGCTTTGCCTTATCAGGATCAGGAAAGCAGACAAGGGTGAAATGGGTACAGAACAGAGAGCTAATCTCTGTAAGGATGCCTTTAATGAACTTGTCCTGAAAGAGGCTGACACAAAGTGAAAAGATTGGGAAAAAATGTTTGACCAGCCAGCATCTTCTGTAGGTCTCTTCTGGTCCAATCCTTCTGCTGGCCTTTGCCAAGACTGTCACTGTGCATCCCAGCTTTGTGCACGACCCTGGAATGACAACGGGCAGGACCTTGTGCTCACGTTACCAAGTCACAAAATGTTGAAACTCTTTATCTGCATTGCATAAGGATGATGCAAAGATAAATTCAGATCTGGTGGTGGCTGGAGCTAAATAAATAGAGACTTTGCACCTATTACTCCTATTCTTGTCAGGCTTTTAGGTAAGATTCAAATTGTAGTACTGCGAGTTCTGCACTCTTTTGAACAACTGTAGAATGTGCTGAGGTTTGATTTCCTTTTAAAATATATTTTAAAGAAGGAAAACAATGAAATTACAGCTCATACTTCCTATAAAGGTGCTAAAACTTGAGGTAAGAAAAAGAAACTGCATAGTTTTTAAGTGTTTCATTTGAAACGCGGAGATTGCAGTTTTATAACAGAACAGAAACAGAGCTATTATTGCTATAAATCCTAGCAGAATTTCAGAGGAATTTCAGCAAATGCATAAAAATATACATTTAAGTTCTCTTCTACCTCCCCAACCCCGTCAACGACAGATTTGCACCTGGTAGGAGAAGCAGCAAACTGTTTTGGTCTGTGCTATGGGGATGTGCATATGTACTCACTTCACACACAAGTGCTGCGTCTGAAGTGGTTCTTCTACATTGTGTTCAAGAAATTCATCTTCTTCTAACGAGAGAAACTGACAGAATTCCTGCATGTCAAAACTGGAATTAAGATTGGTGGCTATTCCATAGTCCAGGCAGAAATTAACAAACAGCTTTCCAAACTAAAATTACAAGTAAAATTCGCAGAGTAGTCACTGAATTGGGTTTGGACTTGAGAGGACAGTTGATCACAGACAGTCAAGCAAGCACATCTGAAGATGCCACCAGCCCTCAACCAGGTATTGATCGTAGACTTAATCCATTGCAATGTGATAGAAAACAGATTCACTTACACCACTGCTGAGCTGAAGGCACTGCAGCTTCCTGAGGTGCTGTGACCCCAGTGCTTGACAGCACAAGCTTCCCCTGGGAGAGCTAGAACTTTACTTTCTATTATGCTGCTCCATAACACCTCAGTCAGGCCACTTTTCTCCCTTCCTTTCCCATGCTTTTCATCATTTTATAATGGCATAGGAGTAGTAGCCGTCTCCTGCAAATTGCTCTACAAACCCTAGCAACTTGGGGCCTCTAGGTGCTACTGTAATACAAATAATAAATACAGGACCTGAGTTTCTTGGTGACACAGAAACTTGAGACAGTGAGTTGAACCTATTTTCCCCTCCTTATAGAAATGTATTTTTTGCAGCATGGCTCCCTTCTCCTTCTCCAGCACTGCTTCCCAGTATGCCCCTAGGCAGTGGGAAAAGCCAGGCAGGCAAGACCTCTCCCACCCATCCACAAGTGATGCAGCGAGATGTGTGCAGCTGCAGCTGCCAAACATCAAGAGAAATCATTAAAAATCCAACACACCAAGCTATGCCTGTTACTGAATATCCTTTAGGGCTTTTTGTTCTAGCGAGCCTGCTGTGACTGGATCTTTTGGATGTTAGATTCTTGTTGAGATGCAACTGGCTCTGTAGAAATTGTGAAGCTTTGAAGCTGAAGCTCAGGTCTGGTTACAGCTTTTGCCTCCTTCAGTCTTCTACACACTTGCTGAAGATGTGTAGGTCATTGTAGAGTGGTATTTTCTGCTGGACCTTTGAACTGCTGGCTCTTGCCATAGTGTACCCCAAAGAGAAGCTGCTGAGGGTGGTTGAGCTCTGAATGCAGGAACAGAACAACAAATCTGTGATTTGGCTCCTGAATAGGAAATTCCTGAGCACAAGCACTACATGAACTAGTGGTTCCTCCTCCATCTCTCCTCTTTGCATCCAGGCAGGAGTAGAGAGGCTTCTGTAACATTTTAGGTAGACCACTAAGGTGGCTAAATCAGGGAATCAATCCTTTTTTCACCACCCAGAAAAAGCAAAGAAAAAAATCAAAGCTGTGGTCCAGACTGCCGTGGCTGAAACGTTATGCACAGGATCAGGAAATGCAAATATGTCTTTCCTTGCATAAGAGAAAATTGCAGGCAGACCCAATCCCTTGGGTATTTCTAAAGGCAGCATGGGCAGGGCTCCTGCTGCAGGCAGCAGCCCTGGATCCCCTTTTGCATCCATGGGGAACAGGAGGAGTGCAAAGAATTTTCCTCCCTGTGCCCCCGAAGCAGCCAAGGGTGGTGATGAATGCAGAGCAGCACAGACACGGAGCAACCTTAAGCATCCTCCTGCCCTGCTTGGACAAAAATAAGCCACAGAAGGGACAACCTCCTATCACCCAGGGCTATTTGAGCCAGGGGGCACTTCCCTGGGAAAATGACATTAGATATCCACTTTGTACAGAATGAAATTTGAAGAAAGATTAATTTAAAGTATAAAAAATTATTTTACTACTCACAGTCAGCTTATTTTCAGGCTTAGGGGTAACTCCAACATCTCCCTTAGTTACCTATGGCTCAAGGGCTAAGAAAAATTTATCAGAACAATCACATTTTTAAATGTGATTTAAAATAGCCCTTCATTTTCTACTCCTCTCAACAGGCTACTTCGTTTCCTTTCTGGCAGGTATAGTTTGCATGTGAAATCGAAAGCAGAATTGCTTTTTTTAAAAAAAAGTAATAAAAAGAGTTGTTATCCCTAAGCCACAGCGCTCTGCCTGCTCAGGGAACAGTGTGCTCCTGCCAGGCTGTGCTCTCTCAGGGCCTCTTTCAGCTGATGTGCCACCTGATGAATGTGAGAGATTGATGTACCCTGCCCAGAGACAGAGTGAGCACAGGAAACCTCATTGAGAAATCGCAGTGTCTGCTTGTTCCCCCCGTCGTGTCTCCTCGCCTTCTGATGGGCTGTGCTCTCAGAAGAGGCTCAGATGTCATGGGACAAAGGGCTGATACTGAGAACAAGCAGCAGAACTTAAAGAATTTAACTACCTATCCTTTCTCTAAAGGAAACTACAAGGCAGCAACCCCCAAGCCGTGACTTCATCTCCTGCTGCCTCCAGGACAGAGCCTTTCTCCTCCTGAGCCAGACAGGAGGTCCTGGGGGCAGCTTTGCCTCCCGTGCTGCATCCAGGGCTTTGCACAGCACCTCACACCCTTGGATGCTGAGCTACCACATCCCCATCAGAAAGGACAGCACCATCCCAGACTTCAGCAAGGAACCCCTGCACTACAACACAGTGTCTTTTCTTAGGTAACAGAATGAACCTTTGGAAAGGCATACAGTATTTACCAGGAGATTACTAGGGATGCAAACATTTGCTATATGTCTGTGCTTACAGCAGGCATATTTTTAATACTCAACCACATGAGCTTCAGGAACCAACTCTGGCTGTTTTGAGACAAAAATTAAATGACAGCCCCTTCCACGTCTGCCCAGCTGTGTGGGATGTGGAAATACTGGCACACAAAAGCTTGTTTTCAGGAAGCCAGAGTGCAAATGACTGAGGAAGACTTTGACACACTGCTTTCCTAATGCATTTGGTCGGGTGTGTTTTAAAAAGTTGTGGCTCAAGGCTCCAGGCTCTCTCTCTCTCTCTGCCACTGAAGTAATACCACTGGAATCAACAATTATAATCTCTCATGAGTCTGAGGCTATTAAAGATTAAAAAGGTTGATTTTGAAATCTATGGATTTCTTAAGGGAACTGAGAGCAGGGCCTGTGCTGGAGTCCCACGTTCTTGCTGCCTGGACTCTGTGCTGGGTTTACTGGTTGTTTCCTGCCCTGTCCAGTACACAGTGAGACACAGGAACAGAAGTCATCTTGCAGCCTTGCCATCCCTGCTGAGCTGCACTTGGTCCTGCCCTTTCCTGCAGATGTTCTTTACACAAGACCAACATCATGAGGCATTTTTGCAGGAGACAGATTACCCCTGCTAGGGTTTCTCGTCTACCATCAGCCATCATGTCAGTTGGGACACTGGGTCAAAACTCACAAACTTAGCCCATATGGAATAAAAACTTCTTTACCTGCCCTCTGATTCTCTCCCCTACACTGTTACGTTTGCCTTGGGGAAATCCATTGTGAAACTCAGAAGTGTGTTAAGACAAGCTATAACTACTGGGTATAATGTTGGCTTTGACAAATAGATTCGTTAACTTGTGTATTTTTATGGTATGTGATGCCATAACTTAGCCTGGGATCATAATTTTTCATAATCTCCTGTTAAACAAACAAAGTCAACTAACACAGGCTCTTTCTTCCTTGGAATTCTTTCTTTACTTAAGAATACGTCCCATCATCCAGAATTTATTTTGCACTCTCTGCAGCAGAATGAAGCATAATGGGTCCATTTGCTATAATGCTGCATTAGTTAATGATCATTTATGCTGACTTGTTACCCATTAGATTCTAAGCAAAACTTGCACTGGGTACAAATAACACCCTGAAACATCAATTCCCAGCTCAGCACCTTGGTCTTTCCCCCTCTTCATGATATGGATGGACAATGCTGAAAGGCTTCTTGGAAGAAGGTTCCTGTCATGTTCCTGGAGTGCATCTCTTGCCCTTTATAGAAAACTTTCTTCCTTCACAGAGGAGGGGACATGGTACCATCTAAAGTATTCTGTGTTGGGAGTTGCTACTAAAACTTTGCACCTACTCTGGCCCAGTATCACCACAATGTTTTCAGGACTTGGAATTAAAACAGAATTTTTTTAAAAATTTTTTTTTTTTCCACTCTTAACATTATGTAAACTCTTTTCATCTCTTCTCATACACCCCCTTCTGTAGAATAACCAACACAAGCACTGTTTCAGGACCACCAACACTCCTGCTGAGTCCAAGCACATTTGTGACACTTGTGTGAATGCACAGGACCAAAAAAAAGGTGGAGCAGTCTTAATCCACATGCCTTGCAAGAAAAAGACCCTGAAAAATGGGAAAACTCAGATTCTGAAGATGGAAAATACAGTCTGATGAAAGGCGGGCTTCTATGCCAATTTGAAGAGTATAATGCTAGAGATTATAAAAAAATCCCACAACTCTTCCAAAGACTTATGAATACTTGAAAACATAGTTTACATCTCTTAATATATTTTTTTTTTACAATCTTTGAGCTATGAAGGAATAAGAGGTGAAGGCAAACCATCAGTTAAAAACTACCCAGAGGGTTTTTTTGTATTATTTTTTATAAAGTACCTACTGTTACATAAATAAGTATTTGTGATTTAAGAATGAAAGGCTGTCACTATTACACTGTCACAGGGAAGGGCTGCAGTAGACATCACTTTCATCTCACCCTAATCTGAGGTCTGAAAGACCTAGCTATACAAAAAAGGATAAAGAAAGGAAGAGAAAAGCTTTCAAACTAGATGTTTGCTTTGAAATCTCGTAGTGATCTTCAAATTATCCCACTTTCATTCAAGAAATTGTAGAGGATTAGAATGCACTTTGCTGAAGCTGGAAATGCTGCAAAAACTTGCGTGGTACTGACAAGTCTTTTCAGGAGTAAAGCAGTCTCATCTTTTGTGTTTTAGCACTAAGGAGGAGTTTGGGCCCTTTCCACCACTCCTTGTGCACTCAGCATCAGGCAGCACCATGTACTGCCCACGGCATTCACACCATCAGCCTGCACAGAGAATTGTAGCTCCTGGTCTCTGTCTGGCAACCCAGTCTGCTTTGTAGACTGCACATGATGGCACCAGCTAGTCAGACAACTGCACTGATCAAGCCTAAGTGACTTTACTGCGATTCTTCAAGGAGAAAGTGACTTTTTCTAAGACCCAGGTGATATAAGGCAATGACACCACAAAGACACGATTCAGTTTACTACTTGTTTGTCCAGAAGGAAAAGAATTTTTTTTATTTTTTTTTTTTTTAAATATCAACTCCATGTTTTTCAGTTTTAAGGCCACATTTTTGTATGTCTTGCCACTGGAAAGGTAGGCTTGAATTTCTATATTAGTGACAGTAACACTGCATATACCACAATCATTTTGAAATAATGCTTCGTGAGGATTTCTATGGAGTCCACGAGGTAGCTGTTGTTGGTTAAATAGAAATTGACTTTAAAAGCCTATTAAATGAGAACTTATGAGCAAATAAACAGCAATGTCATTTACGAAAAGTTGTTGCACAGTTGCTATGTCATGATCATTCTTCAATAATCAATTATTACTTTTAAGATGTAATACCTGAATACTATGAGCACAGAACAGTTGATTTCAGAGTGTTGTCATTTAAACCACGGGAAAGCTGTTATTATAAACATGAATCCTTTGCACTACGTTGCAGGATTTTGCTGGTTTGTTGCTGCTTACCACTGGTGAGGAAATAAGTGGCTGTAGAGGTTGATTAGGAACTGCAGGTTCTTTCTCCCATGTTATGACTCACCAAAAAAAGTCAAACAAAGCCCACTACAGTGGGAAGGCTGCTGACTGCAGATGCTCATGTCAGGTCCTGGATAGAAATCATTAACAATCCCATCCTCCTGTTGCTTCTCAGGCACTGAAGTCCCTTCAATTCACTTTGTCTTCCTCTACAGCCAGAGAAGAAGGAGAGCTGAACGAGCAGAGAAAGACAAACCTCTTCCATAATAATATTTGGCTACAAGAGAGCGAAGAGGGCAAATGGGGCTGGTCCTGCTGAAAAGCAGCAGTAAAAATCCAGCTGTGCCCTTCTTGGTAGAGCCAAGGTCAGAACTGACATAGTGAGGCTGAGATCTGTCACACAGGAAAAACCAAAGAGTAGAAATTTCCCTGACACAGGAGTAAAAAGAGGACAAAAATAGACAAATCAAGGACATTGCATGGAAAGTACGAGGTTTAAGTGAAGATAACACAAAGTGGGACTCAAAATTGTCTCATTATGAGCAAGAAGGGCTGAGTGTGGAGACAAGGCCTTGCAGTTGACTTAAGATGGAACTAAATGTCTACAAGAGCAGCAGATGACATACCTCTCATGCAAGAAGAATAATACAACTGCTCTATAAAATCACTGGCCTTAGAGCGTGGACATCCAAGAAGTCTATCAAGGGAATTTACCTCTCTATATTCCCTATATAGAAACAAAAGAAACCACGTTTTGTCAACGACAGGCCTGCTATTGCAATCTCAGTAACACTCCAGGCTCTAAAAGAAACTCCAAAATTGTACTTACAGTCACAGGCTTCATTAGGAAATAGGTTGATATGTAACATGGATTTACCAAGGATATCTCACACCAGCCTAACCTGACCCACTTCACTATTTCACCAATACCAATTTCAGATCTGGAGAGAAGAAAAAGGCTGATGTACAACTTCTCTGGACTTGGAGAAGTTAAAATGAAGTCAGATGAATACCCACAGGGTTTAAATTTTTTTTCTTTAATCCTTCCATAATGCTAAGCTGTCTGCTGTACAGCAGAAACCTGTCTAATACTGATTTTCACTGCACATGTATCTATTTCTGTTATAGATAACCATGAAAATACAGGGAGGAGAGAAGGTGCTCTGCTACTATGCAACGTGTTTTGGATCCCTGCCTGTAAAATGTATTCATTTATCAGACTTTCTTCTTGAACAGGTCAATGCTTGCTTTATGGGGGATTTATTTGGGCAGACCTTTGATATATTTCTTCAACTTTTGCAACCAGTAAGCCAGAAACCTTTACTTTTAAGGGATTAGCCCCTTCAACTGTCCCGCTTTTTTGGGTGTGTTCTGGGTTTTACTGCTTTTCCTGGTGTTTTCCTTGGTTTGGCTTTACATGGTGATACACATAACAACCTGGACCTTCTGTCTGCCCCTCAGGAGTCCTTTGCAAGCCTGGCTGAGAACAGTCCTTCTCCCACTGCAGGGGTGAGAGGTGACCAGATGGGCATATCCTCACCAAGATCTTTTATCTTCCAGCAGTGGCTGGTTCTGATTAGTCCCACATTTATAAAAAGCAATTGCCCCCATAAAACTGCATTTTAGAGATCTGGTCACAACGAAACTTCAGGGGAACTGGGTGAGAATTACAACCACCATCTGATTTCAGCAGCAGGTCAACATGCACATGGGGTTTCACAGGCATTGCCCCTCTGCACCTCATTTGGGCTCTGAGAACAATTTGGGACTAAATAGTTACAGGAGCAAATGCAGCAAATGCTCATATTAGGCTTGACACTGAACAGGACAGTGTTTGCTTAGAATAGATGGCAAAAGGGCATAATTTTTTTTCTAGCCAACATCTATCAATGCTTCTGCACTGGTTATTGCACCTCCTGGATGTCTGCAGTGAGCATCACACATGGAATCTCATCTCAAAATTGGTTCATCTTTAGTTTAGTGATCAGTTATTTCTTGGGTAATATCAGACAGTGGGTGCTCATAAGAAATCAGTGCCATCCACAGTGACCACAACAGCAGCAAGCCCAAGATGAAGCCAAATTTGGTCTCTAATCCAAATGGACCTTCCATCTTTGTGGTTACTGCACTTCTCTGATCTCTGAGTAAAACCCTAGTTCACCTTGTAAACAGAGAAGCGAAATTTTACCCTATCTGAGGTGAAGCTTCACAGAGCTTCTAGGAGGAGATTAAATGCTGAATATCATCCATCTGAGCTTAGCCTACAGCTATTTACATGATCACATAGCAGTCATGGTGTAAATTCCTGGAGAGGAACTGTAATGTATAGCTCTAGTTTTGGGCTATCACAAGGCTGTGAACTGAAATCCTAGCTTATTCTCTAGTCTATTATTGCAGTGCTCATGGAGATACATTCACACTATCTTTCATCAAAAATAGGCTAAGCCTTTCTACAAAATAATGTGTGCACTAGAGAAACATGATTACTTTAAGTACAACTAACGTTCAGCTGGCTCTTCACATAGCAACCATTTAATGATGCTGAGTAGCTTTACATGAGGCTGATGGACACAAGTTGCCACTTTACTTTCAAATGTCTAATGGATCATCTCATTGAAGGGCTATATGAGCTAACACCTCATTTTTCAAATGGGCTCTAGAAGCCTGTCCAGTGTTTTCAACACAATCAGAGACAAAGCGTAGAAAATTAGACTGGAGAAGAGAAATGGAGCAGGAAAAGGTTGGGAGAGCACAACATCAGCAAAGAAGTTGGGATCCCTACTGGCTCCTCTGTTCCTGAGAGGCAGCTGTGGTGCAGTGGGGATGTGGGAGCACAGAAACCAGGCAGAGATGTGAGCTTTTCTATTCCTCTTTTCTTTTTTAACACCAAGAAAACAGACTTGCCAGGAAACAAAGAGCCCAGTGAGGAGCTCTCCTGCTCAAGGTCAAACCAAACCAAAAGACAACAGCCATGAGGACAAGGAGTCCACAGCCTTTCATGCAAAAAGCGGAGCACACAGGACCACCTCTGGGTGATGCAATCCCCAGCACGGTTCTGTTATTGGCTCAAATGATCCCTCGCCCATCTTCTTGCTCTCAACAACCAGTCCTAAAACTTGGGATGTCTCCCACCATTCTCTTAATCTTCAAAGGTGGAAAACTGGGAGTTTTCAGAGGCCAGCATTAAGGGTTCACTGAAATGCAGCTACACAAGACCTCGAGTGTGATCCAGCCAGACATAATTTCCTCCTCATCTGTGGAATGAGGAGAAAAACAGGAAGGGAGATGGGTGAAGAAAAAACTCAGAGGAAAGGAAATGGCAAATCATTGCCTGAAAAAAAGCTTTCTTTTTTTCTTCTTATCATAGGTTTGAATTTTAAAAGAAAACAACTCAAAATTATTATGATTTGGGGATTACTTTCATAATTTCCAGAAGAAATGAAACGGGAAGGGAAAGGTAATTAAATATCTATTCTATTTCAACAATTACTTTGCAAAGCATCTCAGCTACAGTCACTCAGAGTGGGCTCTTAGAGATTAAAAACACTGTGTGAAAGGTGAAACAAATTGCTGCAATAATGTAGGCCCAGAAGGAATTTCAAAAAGGAAAAAAAAGGAGAAAAGTGACACTTGAGAGCTTATGAAAGCAAAAGCTCACCCTAAATCCATGCAAGAGCCTGAACTGAAATTGCAGGCATTATCCCATTTTGATTAAATTTTGTTGAGTTCAGATTCTATTTGTCACAAGTCAAATGAATCATGTTTGATAGGAGCCCACTAGGCTTAGAGAGGAGTCTTCCAGCCAGCAGCAAACAGTGCCAGCTCCCCTGACATTTTAAGAAATCTTTGCATAAAACCTTGGTCTCTCCAGCCTTTAAAGAGAACTGAAACTTCTGAGGTTAAGATGCCACCCTGAGATGTATGTTGTATCTAATAATCTGGCTAATTCATTTGAAAAGGAAAAAAAAATTAAATTTATTCATTGCAGTTAGTTTCTGAATTCTTTGCTACTTGGAAAAAATTAATACCAATTAGCTACCTCGACATATGCTGGCTAACCTCAATGATCTCCTGGGGCCAGCTTGGGCACACTCAGAATGTCTGTATTTCTTTTCTGAGCATAAAATAATATTTTGCTCAGTTCCTTTGCAGCCGAGCTGCAGAGCAATGCCATACATTTGATGTTTTGTTCTCAGTTTACGGAGCTACCTCAATGCCTGTGGATCTGATACCTCATTCAGGGCATAACAAGAGTCCCCAGCTCTTTGCATCAGCTTTTCACATGGCTAAAATCAGTGAAAAGCTGTATATCAGTCAATCACCAGTCACTCCGAGTTCAGAAAATTCTTTATGATTGGATTAAGGCAGGGAACAAGCAGGGCTGTAAGTAACTCTAGAGGTTGCTCTTTTACTCCAGTGCAGCCAAACCCCAGAGAAGAATAGCAGTAAATATGAAATGATGAAGAACCACAGACAGTACAGCAGGTTTTGATGCAGCACATTGTGGCCAGTGGAGAATGTGATAATTACAGCAGTGCCAACTCCTGTCCTTAAAGATGCACAAGAAAATAAAATGGATTCTTCTTCCATTTCCCACAGTCCTGCCCTTGCCTCTCAAAAGAGCTGGCTCTCAGTCAGCAAATGAAGTGTACTTCTTCAGCTGCTTGTCATCTCTTAGGTGGCAAAATGCAGTACTTTGGCTGAGAATGGGTCTGTACTGATGACTAAGCTGAAAAGTTCAGTGAAGAAGGAGAACTTTTAGAGCGAGAGAATGTTCTCGTTCGCTCGGCGCAAACAAGAAATGTTGGAAACCAATATTTTCAATCACTGAGAATGGCTGAAGGTCAAGGCATGTTTCTGGGAATCTCATTTAGATATACTGTTATCGGGAGATTTTTAGACTCTTTTTTTGTGATTTCATTTATTTTTCGTTCAGATACCAGATGGAAGGAAGAGAAGTACAGATATCTGCCTAAAGCAAAGCACATTTAGGTACACTAAAATAGACCTAAGTAATCTTTCAGTTCCATTTCTGCAAGTGTCCAGTCTCTAGCTAAGGTGACCACTTCACCTTGCATTCACCATACTGCTACAAAGCAGTAGAACACAAATCCTGTGCATTTAGATTCCAGTACACCTCTGTGTCGTCACCTACAAAACTGAGACCAACCTTCAATTAGAGCTAACTTTGCTAAGTTTTCAGCCCAAACTCCATTTAAATTGCCCTTAGTTTTTGCAATAATCTGTATTCCCTGTCTCTAGTCATTCTCAATCATTCTCTGAATTCCATTTTTACTTTCCTGTCTTTCCCCCTGGCCAGTGCTGCAGAAACTCCCAGCTTGCAACAGTGCCATCTCTGAGAGTTTTCGGTTGCTTTGTTTATATTTCCATATATATATATATATATCTCCTTGTCTTTCTGCTGCATGAATTGCTTCTTAAAGTCATGCAGAAATGTACCTATTTCAGCCTCCCCTGCCCCAGCACAGCCAGCACCACACAGCTCGTGTGAATCAGCAGAGATCGGTGCAGACCTTGCTATGGCAACACTTCGGGGGGGGCTTTGAAGGAACTTCTGTGAGTCCATGCTGGGTCTCATATTGTCACTCAGGTGCCCTGGTGAACCTTTCAGTGACATTAAATGGCAATTATACATTAAAGAGCCACATCCACCACGTTCTTTAATAGTTCTGAGAGGATCGGAGGCAGCTGATTGCTTAAGGAACAAGTACTGCCTGGTACTTTCTGATTTGCTCATCCATGTCTTTAAATACAGCTGATATTTTTGTTTTCACCTAAATTTAAACATTCTCTGATCCATGAGCAGGAGACTCTTAAAAGCAGCAACAGACAGAACATTTTGTCTTTTTTCAGGGGTATGCCACATAAGCTGAAACATCTTTTCCAAATAGTTGTCTAATGCACAGAGATGCCAGATACATTAGCAAGAAAGATGTAATTAATTCTTAAAGCTGGTGAAAAGCATTAGATGCTGCTTAAAGAGATCACAGTTACGGTGGCCATATGATTTCTGGAAAAAGTTCAGATCTTGACTAATACTGATAAATATCTGCCTGCACGGATGGAGCAGAGGCTCTTACTCTGATATCAGGGCACTTTGCTGCTGTCTGAGAAAATCAGAATAAAGGGCATCTGGTTTGAAGTAGAGAAGGTTGGTGCTAGAAATTTTGCACTAGTCCTCTTGAGCTTTACCGTTCATTTCTCCACTGGCTCAAGCAAGCCCAGAGCTCATATTTCTCAGAGCATGCTGCAGGGCTTACAGTCATTTCAAAACTTTGTGTGTACACTATATTCTTGGGTTAGGAAAACCTTCATGAGGAGCTTTTAAGTCTTGGTACACACTAGGTGCTAAGATTATACAGCTAAAACTCCAGTACATTTTCATTTCACAAAATACCTGGAAGCTCACTGTCTGGATGTAGATATAAAACACTGAGTAGCAGTGTGGAGCAGAAGGATGTCCCTTTGGTAACCCTTTTGCTCTCCTCCCTTGGCCTGAAATCAGCTTGGTTGCTGTTCTGGGGTAGGCGTAAAAGAAATGCCATCCAAAGAAGCAGAGCCAAGTGTTTGGTTTGGATGCTCAGGCAGAACGTGTCACATCTGAGCTGTGTTGCTCTAATTACTAGCTTTGTTCCCTCAACTTATGTGCCTTTTGCAGCAAACAAATGATATGTCAGTAATCAGTGAGGCAGTGACAAGAGAGACCTGATACAGCTGTGCTCAGTGGCTTGGTGGATGATGAATTCTCTCCTGAGGCTTGGTTGTTGATTTTTTCTTGTTTTAGTGAGGACCAGAGCAACTCTGATATTCCTCAGTGTGGACCCTTTCTTTGATTATGGTGTCTCAGACACGTGGCTGATATGACCCCCATTAGGGCTAATTAAAAGCAATTAAATCATGCCAAGAGAAGCTATAGAAGAACAGACTGGAGAAGAGAACGGAGAGTCTCTCAGAGAGCAAAGGATCTGGTGTGTAAGACTGAGGAGAAGCGCTTGGAGCCGTTTTCTACATTTGGTACTCGTACTAAAGAGAGTATCACAGTGGTATCTGGGCAGCCTCCTCCGCTGCGCCCACTTCCCACACTTCCTCGCACGCCTCGTTACGCACCATTCCTCGACACCATCTGCTGGGGCCCCCACAGGATGCCTTGCCACCAGCTGCTCAGCAGAAGGTAGGGCAGCCCAAGAAATGAGGACACTGGGTCTCAGCCTGACCTTAATTAATGCTCCTGTGGAACCCCAGTTTCCTCTAGAAAAATGCAGCTGGTGACCCCTTCACACCACATAACACCCTGAGATCCACAAGAATTCCTCCCACGGACACCTCTCAGGATGCTTCAAGTGCTCCATATTACTTACAGAGTCGGAGTGGGAGAAGGCAAACGCTCTGTGAGCATCCAAAACCACACAGAGATGGCACAAAAGCTAGAATTTGAGTTCTGCTTACGTGGCATACTCAAGCACCAGGTACAAGAACCCCTACTAGGTGCTAACACACTTGCTCCAGGACTTTGAAAGTGGTTTCTCTGTGTTAGCAAGGTGCTTTGTAAAGGCTCATTGCCTCTGCTGATAAATAGACTATGAGAGCCTCTACAGTGCTCCCACTAACATCGTGATACCACTTTTGGGTGCTAAGAGCCAGCTTGGGTATCCCCTGTAAGTGCACTGAGCTATGTAGATAGACTTTTCTTCATGATTTTGCTGGCAGAAAGTACATCATCTAGATTGTGGGGCCTACGTGGGTTTTGTTCACATCCTTCCTGGCCAGAAACTCCTCCTTTGACACCGACATCAGCCCTCCTGTATGAAGAAGCCAGATGCACTGTCAACTCTCTGCACCTATACTAAGAGTAGCCTTGGAGCTTCCAGGCTTGCTAGAGGATCTCCACCTTTGCTGGCCTTTGGGAATAATCTGAAACACAAGCTCCCCTGCCACCTCTTCAAGAGGTCAGCAATCTGTAGGAGCACGAGCTGCTATGAGGCACTTCTTTGTAAGAACTTGCACGGTGATTCTGGGGTTGTGGAGCAGAATTTGACTGTACAATACACCTTTCTGGTAGAAGGAACAGCCTTGTCAGAGCAGCCACTTTTTTAAGCAGAGAAGTTCTGTAACTCACAGCTGCGCTTGTCAGTGCTCTGCAACATATGGCTCAGGGCAATCAGCGAGGAAAACCTGGACAATTTTCTATTCAGCCACTTGCTACGTGGTCAGTATCCCATTCTCCAGAGATCGGGTCATGAAACATTCATCACCAAAGCCAAAGTCCTCACAGCAGCCCCATTCACTGCAACACTAAGCAAATGATGTGTCCTTGTCCACCCTGTTTTAATGGACTGGCTATCTGAGTGCTTTAGACAAAAATCCCCTGGCCTAATTGAAGGGGTGAGTGAATCTGACACAAACACAGCCAAAGCCTTTTACACAGCCTTATTGTTCCCCGTGCAGTAACAAAAATAAAACCAGAAATTGGCTTTATTTATGAAGTATTTGGTCCCTCAAAGCTGCCAGTAAATTGTTAAAAAAGAACCAATGTTAACTGCAGAGTGCTGATAGTAGGATAAGGACCAGAACTTTAGTGACCATGGGTAAGGACATTTTGAGGCAGGCTTGTAATTTATTTCCACTTCTTTTCTGTCCTTTCAAACCTCCATTTGCAAGGCAGGAAATCCTCCCTGAGAGTTTCTTCAGGTGCTAGACACCTGCTTATCCTAGATTCACATAAAAGCCACTGAACCAGAAAAGGAGCTTTGTGGCTTATGAAGGACCTCAAGGAATTGCTCATCCCTGAGGGTCCCTTCCCCTTCTGCTGAGGGATATTTGACAAGTGTACTTGCAGCATCCTGGGTAGTACATAGCTCTGCTGCTCCCTGTCTGATTCACCAGGCTTGGCATCAATCCTCCTGCCTTTGGGCACAAAGAGACAGAGTTTGAAGTCCTCCATTGCAAAACAAAACACATCTCCAGAAGGTAATTAACCCCTACAAATATCAGAAGCTCCTTCTGAAAGCATTATCACTGTTGCCTATAAAGTCCAGGGGTACAGCTCCCATCTCTGGTGTTTTGGTTTAATGTTTAAATAAGATAACAAATTCAAGTCTTTGGAATCATGTTCCTGCTTAGGGCAAATTTAAAATGACATGAAGTGCTCCTCTTCTACAAATCTGCTGAATGGACATATCTGTGTGGATCATCCAGGCACAAAGTGTGCAGTCCCCAAAAGTTCATGCTTGTGTTTCCTCCAAATATTTTTTTCATGAGCTTCTATCCTTCCTCTGAGATTTGGAGTAAAATTCACTTTGCCTGTGCAATCAGGCAGGCAGGTTTCTGCGGAGGGAATGCATGGCTGCATTGCAGAACTGAAATCCATCCACCTCATCGAGCCTGACCATGCTGCAGCTGTACCACCAGGGTGGATGTGCAACTGCTGTTTTCCTGGTCTGTCCCTCCAGTATGAACTCTGCTGCAAAGACCCTGGATTTACAAGGTAAGAGTCTCTTCCCTCTCTCAGGGTGTTTTCGTGTAAGGGGCTGGAGAAGCCTTCATTTCTCCTCTGGGGGCTCCTGTATCAACATGTACTTCAAAACTTTTCTGTAATAAATCCTGCAGAAAGAATACAAATGGCACAGTGCTGCTGGCTGCCTGACCTGAAATTGCAGCCTGAATCTGGCTGGGGGGCTGTGGGTTTCCCAGTCCTGTTCCATTCCAAACCCTGCCTTCACCTACAGCTCAGCCTTTCCTCACAGTCTGGAAATTAGCAGAGCAATTAGATAAAATAAAACACCTAGAAGCTGTCCCAGCATGTTGGTTTGTTTGGTTTTTTCCCCACAGAATCATATGTAATGGACACAGCCTTTGTCCTAGATTTTGCTGTCAAAACCCAGGATACTTCCATCAGGTTCTTGGTTTTTTCACTCATAGCTGCCAATAAATCAGTATGGCCAGGGTTATGTGGTTGTCACAGGCATATAACCATAATGAACACACACAGAAACTAAATGGTACCTATCATGAATGGCAAATTTAATCCTGCAGTAGTATGATCCCATTAGACACCATCTAAATACTACAGTGATCAAAAAGAACTTTCCTTTGCATTCAGCTATCCTTGTCTGCAGAAGAAAATACGCTCATAATTTTACTAGTGGTTTTGATGGTAACAAGCACATTTGTCAGGACAGCGGGAGGAGACTTTACACCCTGCTTGACAGTTCTACAGAAGAATTATCACCTTTAATTTCTGGTGTAAACTGCTGCCATCATGCATTTAAATGAAAAAAACCTAATACAGCAATAATGTGATAATGGTTTGTTGGTCTTGATGGGAAACAAGTTTCTCTGTCACTTTGGTGTCTATTCTGTTCTTTCCTGGGCTAACAAGACCTGCATCTAACGTGACCCAGTGCATTAGTGTCATTCACTGCTACCCTGTGTATAACACAAGGGTAATGAAAGGACCATGGAAGCTGTCCTGCATCACTCACCATTCCTGATCCCTAAACACTCTAACTTGTCATTACAGCATTCAGATGTAGTATCACACGGTAAAACCCAGTCCAATGATTTTCTGACAGATTTACTGAGAGAGAAAAAATTCCCATTCCCATTCATTAGAGGGCGGCATCAAAGCCTGAAACTTCCACGCTGAAAATGCATAATCCCATCTGTGCAAAGATTCAGTTTCACTCATAGCAGGTGTCCAGGGCTATCACTGCCAGTTTGTGCCGGGCAGGTTCTTCCATGACAGGTCTCTGGTGGGGTTGACAGATCCTGTCATTACTTCTACTATGAGGAACAAGAAAAAAACACCCCAAATCCCACATCCACCCCTTCCATAACCTCATGTAAAAGAGCACTCTTCTTTTTGTCAGCCAGCACTTTCGCTCCCACTTTCAGGGCTATGCTGTGTAGGTTCTCCTTGTTCAAGGAGAGAAAAAACATCTGAGGAAAATCCTGCCTTGACTGTGAGCATATGTCTACATGACCAGGTGTGGGCACATATGATTAACCCCATCCAGCCATCTGTCTCTGCTCCAAAATCCTCAGCCCCCAGGCTTTGGGAGCACAGCTCAGAGATGGGCTGGCTGCTGGTGCCTGCAGGACTCAAGGCCATTACACCTTATGTTCCTGGACCCTCTGCTTCACCTGGCTCCCCAGCTGGCAAACACAGATATAGCTCTCACTCTCTACTCCTAGACAGAGGAAAAATCTGGGCCAGAGTTTCAAAGGAATTCCTGGCCAGACGTTCGAGTGCTTAGCACCCACGAGTGGGTCTGAATTTCAAAAATACTCAAACCCTGGTAGTTCCTTTCACAATGTTTCCAAAAACCTGCAGGTACCCTTCGTGCACTCCACCACACACTCCCCTCCACGTGCCTGCGTATTGGATGGGATCTGCAGCTCACAGTGAAACAAACACCGCTCGTTAGTCGAGAAAAACAAATACTGGAAGGGAGCAATGGTACAGAATAATAATAAAATTTTAAAAAAATAAAAAATTGATCCAGCGTGCTCCCTTCAGGGTGCAACTACCTAGAAACCTGCACATGAACCTACGCACTCCTCACAGTGTCTCATCTTAAATGAAAATGGGAAGGAAGAATACAGCAAGTGCTGCATCCAGAGTGATAAAATGATTGCTCTGAAGAGCAACACATGGCACTTTTTGTTCCTATGCACCTAATCATCCACCCACGTGGGTTTTTCTTTTTAATGCACTCACCAGAGAGTCCTCTGCTTGAACCCTTCTGCTGAAATGTGGCAGAGCACCAGGATGTCGCCTGCTCCCATTCAGCAGTTCTCTACAGCAGGATGTGATCTTTATTTCTGCAATTCCCCAACAGCTTTTTAAACTGACTTTTTCTTGAAAGGATACAATAGAACCTCTGTGAAAATACAACATTCCAAACAATAATCCAAAAGAAAAGTTTAGGTTTTGAATAAAAACACCCCTAACTCCCCAAGTAATTTCTCACTTCAAAATGTAAGATGAATATTACAATAAAACAATCAGGAAAATTACTTTAAAGAGTCAAAAGGCACACTTGGACCAACTGAAGCAATTCACTTATCTGTGGTGAATTAACCAGATTGTTCATTTTGAAGAGTACTCACAAGAAGTTTGAATAAAGCTAACACCACCTACTCCAAAAGCAATCTGCATCCTGAAGAGTTGCTGCTTGCTTTGGTTTTGTTCGCTTGATTTTACTTTTTAAATGTCAGTAGGACAAAATAATATATGCTTTGTATGCTCAATGTATGTTTTGGTTTTTTTTAAAAAAGTGTTACTTGGTCTGTCAATGTACTAGGAAAGCAAAACTATTGTCTTCTGCTATGTTGCACTTCTGTCAGACTACAAACACATTTTAGAGTCTTATATTTACTGTCTCCACGTATGTCATAAGCATTAGTAGAGTTTATTCCCCTAACAACCCTAAGCGACTGAAAAGTATTATCTTCATTTTACACTTGAGGAACTAATGTCCACAGGAGATTGAGAGTTGCCTGAAATATCCATGACCATGGATAGGCAGACCCTAAAGACTGCTCTTTTCAATCACTATAAATAGTCAAAAATATTGCAAAAGTCAGTGAGTGATAGAGTTGATAATTTTGTCCTTCGCAGGATAAAGCATCAGGGATTTGGGCTTTTTCTAGCACTTTTTACACTTAAGCATCTCCTGCTGTATTCAAGATAAAAGAATCCAAGGACAGAACACCTGCAGTGCAAAGACTGTGGAGGCAATTTCTGCAGCCAGCAGTCAGGATGTTCTAGCTCTGTCTCGTGTATCAGAGCTAGTTTCTACTAAGAGAGGAAATATTGGCCAAGACATTGGGATTATCTTGTGAGAACAGTGTCATGAGATTTTTAACTTCTGTCTGCCCAGTCAAGAGGGATGAGCTAAAGGGATCTATATTTAACATCTCATCTAAGAAACATCACCTCTGTTAGAGGAGCAGCCTCCCCAGCTGCTGCATTGCAGTGTCACCCTTGATATGTTCTTCAGCCATGATGCAGGACAAACTCCTGACCTCCCAGCCCAGAGGCAATGGTACTACCAGTTCAACAGAGCTGTTCTGTCACTGCAATAACACTTTCAAAGGTGAAAGGCTAAATATTTCAGGATTTTTTTCCCCTTATGGGAAACTGTGATCCAATATAATAGAGAGATGCTGTTGATATGTATGACCAGCCAAGGGTTCCTCACCTGCTGCTCTAGAAATAAAATGTTCTCTAGACCTGCAAATTCAAAAGCTCAGCAAATACCAGTTTGTCAGTGGAAAGATCATCTGCCATGCATGTTCACCCAGTCTGGATCACCAGGTCATGCTGGCTTGCAAAAACACCCTGTTATATGATGCTAACCTGAAAGCTGCAGCACTGCTGTAATTAGTTGCTATTGTTCTTGTGAAGCATGAGAACTCAGGAGATGAAAATTTACATTATTTACACCAAGCAGCAAGTAAGCCAAAAAGCAATTTAATCTATTATTTGGGCTGGAAAGTGCCCCTAAAATTGATCCAATCCTGCCATAGCGGGCAAAGGGACAAGTGGCCAGGATGCACAGTGTGAATGAGCTCCTACTGATGGTGCTAGGGCGAGGGGACCACTGTCTCAGAAAGGTATGAAGGATGCAAACAAGCACAGAGAGCAGCTTTCCTGCTGAAGAAATGCAGGACGGAAAGAAACAGAGGAGTGCATTTTTGTGAAGGTCTGTGGAAGGAACTACAGCTAGCTTTAAAAGTAAAGTTTTTATTTTCCCCCCCCTGAAGAAATCTATAAAGAGTACACCAAATATCCCACTTCAAAACCTTCTTGGAAGCTGCCCTGCATTGCACCAAGAATAGCTGGAGCTTGCGAGAGCAGATCTGAAGAACACGCAAGGGAAATGACGAGCAAATGGCCACTCCAAACCCTAATGGCTTTAACTGTGCCTATTAAACCCTTCCTAGCAAAACCATGAAAACCCAGTTTCATCACAGCTATTTTTAGGCAGCTCTCTGTCACCTGCTTGGAACATTAAGTTTTTAATATAACAGGAGATAGAGGTGTGAACTTCAGAGAGTGGCTCCTCTGAGCCCATGGAAGATCTACAATGGATTTGCTCCAGATAGAAGAGCCTGCTCCCTATCTGGGAATGGCAACGAAAAGACTCACAGTAGGTTTTTCAGATCGGGTTCTAGATGTTTTCCTAATTTTTTTGAAACATAGAGGAAAAAACCATCTCTGATCAGTTTAGATTCCTTAACTCCTCATACCTTTTAAGAGCATTGCAGGGGAATCTGGTAAAGCTTTTAGGACAGTAAAAAAATGGCAAGCCAAACCCCAAATCTTTACAGAGAATATACAAATTAATACAGTTCTTGCCACTGAGATGAACACAGCAAGAGAAACTACAGAAGATGAGTTTGAACTGGGTCATAAAAGAGAAATTTAGACCAGAATTGCTTGGAAAGCTGGAAGGGGTGCCTGGAAGGATCTCAAAAGGCCATTACAGAATCAATCCGTGATTAAAGTGAGAAAAACTAACTAAAACAGAAGAGATTTAGAGTGCAAAGTAGATGTGCTTCTCGGTGTGCCCACCATTTGTAACACTGATTGTACCATTAGTCACATCTCCTTCTCAGGATGATCAAATATGGATGTATTTTGAAAGATGGGTTCAAAGAACATTGATGCATAAATCTCTTGGAAATGAAACACCCAGTGTTCTGGACAAAAAGAAACTCCCTCTCATCATGTTATTTTTCTGGTTTTTAAGGTTGCTAATAGATTCAGAGAGAGGACTTATGGCAAGGCATCTGGACTCCTCAAATGCTCTGTTAATGGAAGACAAGTGCTATACAAATCCTTTTTAATGCTCCAAGAAGACAAAGCAATTTGTTTTCTTACTGTCAACTTTTATTAACAGATTAATTGAGTTTCAGTTAAAGAAGGTCATTAGGATGAAATGGAGAAATGAAGAAATGAACAGAATGTATTTCTGCTGGCAAGAAAGGCAAGAAGTAAACTGGGAGGAAGGTTAGAAGTGCTAAAAATATGCCAGAACAATAGATCATGCTTTTTCTGCAATTTTCCTTTATTTTTCCCCTCCCTGTTACATTTGCAGCATATTCACAGAAATTTATCTATCTCCTTCATTGCCTCTTTATTTATACAACTAGAATAAACATGGCCTTGCTCAGCTAACAACCACTCACAAGGAACGGTAACCCTAACAGAATTAAAAAATTCAATTAATAACTACAAAATTGATATGTCCCCCAAAACATTTCCTCTGCTAGTTAACTCTTAGGTCATTGCTGCAGAGTTTTGGTAGAAGGCTGAATCACAGTATGAGATAACTCCCAAATCAACCATGTGCAAAAATACGCAGTTCAAAAACTGAGTATCAATGTATAGGACATTTATGGTAAAAAATAAAGTAACTAAAGGATTTATAAAGAAAAACAGATTCAGGAGGACTGGAAGCTCAGAGTACAGAGAAAGGCTTATACAAGGCAATTACTTGCACAACTTTCCAGCCCAAAAGATGTTCAGTTTTGTTACACTGCCCTGGCAGGACTAATGAAATCAACATTGAGCCAAAAGAGATTCAGAACACAAAATAAGAAACTGTTGCTTCACTGACACCTCTGGATCCTTTCTTATTTAGTATTATTTTTCTTCAGATATATTCTGTTCCTTTTTTTTTCTTCAATATTTCTATTCAAAACTACCTTTTGTAACAAACTTGTTTCAAGAGATATTTTGTCCTTTCCAGAGTGTCTACGCCCACGATTTAGGCCTATTCTTGAAGGTGCAGGAAAGCTGGTAAGAGTAGAGGTCTTTAAAATTCAGTTATTATGTGATGGACAAATAGTGTAAAAGCTGTCTCCATGGCATCTGAGGGGCAAAGGCACCTCGCTATTTTGTTATTCATAAATGCTGCCAACAAAGTACATTTTTTTTTTTTTTTTTTTTTACATGAAGGGTTTTTTTCTGCCAAACACCCTGGAGGTTTGTCATTAGAAATCTTGATATCTTTATTATTGCACAGGCTTTTTCTGCCTTGACTTCAGAGCTCTAAATATGCAAGGATGAGTCCTAAGCTAGACAAGATTCTCACAGAAAAAAAGAGAGTTTTCTCCACCTTAGAACTGCAAGGATCTGCCCACTTGATCATAGTGGCAAGTCTAAAATTTTAATTGTGCCAATTGACTATTAATGATGACCTGAAAGACAGTTTAATCCCAACAGAAATATCTGAAACTCATCTTATTTAGGGAAAATCTCTGCATGTTATAAGGAATCATTTCACACCACTTTTCTCATGCCTTACTGGTAAGGATATCTCTTTAGCAGTAGCTCCATCAAGAATCCCTGTGTTCCTGTTGGGAGTTCCTGGGTTCATCACTGGGAGTTGTAATTCTCTGAATTAAAGATTTGTCAGTCATGGTTGGACAGAATTATTACAAGCCTTGAGTCTGATCTCCTGTATGACATCCCATAGACTGTCCTTTATTGTTCAGAGAATCAGAGAAATGTTGGCAGGACGGCACTTCTGGAAGTGATCCTTAAGTGATCCTTCTCCTAAAGCAAGACCATCACCAATGCCACTGTCTCTAGCTGAGTCCTTGGAAGCCTCAATAATAAGAACTCACAGCTTCTGAGTAAACTGCTCTAGTGCTTCAACAACCTCAGGCAAATCAGTTTTTCCTGATGCCCACCCCCTTAGCTGCAACACAAGCTGACCCCTTGATGTACAACCTCCCCCTGCCAAAGAGTTCCACTGTCTTGTTGAATTTTCAGTTTCTCGTGGTTCAGAGCTCAAGCTTCCCCAGTTCCCCCTAAACTGATGTTCTATCACTTGGCCTATCAACACTGTGATCCCATTTTCTGTTGTCCACAAGTTCCTCAAAGATGCCTTCTCTCACTGTTGGTGTCAGTGTTGTCAATGGTGTCAATGGCTCCAGTGCGGCCCACAGTGAACTTCTCAATGGCAGCTGTAAACTAGAGGTTCAAGACACTGATTACTACTCCTAGCTTGGGAACTGACCCAACTACTGGGCTTTAAGAACCTGTTTGTACAACCCATACACACCACTGTGTGATGGCAGACAAGTCACACAGAAGATTTTTCCCATATAACAGCACATATCTAGTCTATAGATAGTTGGAATCTCAAGGTAACATAGGTGGAATGAGTTTCTCTGTGGACATGATTACCCTCAGTGATTAAAGAAGATTTTCAGGCAATTTACAGCAACTGGAAAATTTTATATGACTACTTTGGCCTTTGCCATAATCCTTCCATGCAATAAATAAAACACACATGGCCCTGCTTTTCAAGTCAGTATTGTACAAAGGAGACATGCCAAGACTTCTTTTCAGAGCCACTGAATATCATAGCCGGTAAAGAAAATAAATGAAAAACAGTTTTCTTGGCTCTGTTCTTGGAGAAACACAGCTTGGATCTGATTTGCTGCTATTCACGAGGGTCACGCTGTGCTCCTTTTTCATGCATATTTAAGTGGCTGTTAGCTTTTTGCAAAACATTCCCTGAACCTGCAAGTTTCATGAGTTTGTCCTGTAAGTGGATTATATTACATTTCTCAATCAGCTCAGTAAAGGCTGCAGTGCCAGGGAGCTTTTTCCTTACACCTCACAGTCCAAGTTCAGAGCTCTCAGATGCAGGGAAGCAGCAGGCGTGTTCACTCTCTGTACATTTGTATCAATTAACTCTTGCAGAAAATAGCTAACATTCACACACATTAATTGTTCATCACTTACAATGACTCTTCTGCTCTCTAAACCCACCGGGGCTTCTTCAGTTTTTATCCAAAGCTTAGTAATGTGTGCAAGTTCAATTCCTCAAAAACAGTGCTCAGGAAAATGCACTTGTAGTGTTTGTGGGACTAAAAAAAAAAAAATATCCGTGAACTGAGCTGTTTTTCTCTCCAGAAGAAACAAGCAGAGAGCATTGGAAGCAGTGCCAAACAGGGCTGCATGAGAAGCAGTGTTGGAAGGGCACCTGCTCTCGAAGGAAGGAAAGAGGGTGTCCCACAGAGAGAGTGGTGATACATCAATAGGCTATTACCTCCCTCTCAGCCTGTGGCATTTAAATGTCTCAGATTTGCTGCCTCCTTTGTGGCTGGGGCTCTGCTGAGCTCATTGCCAAATGCCAAGGAATTCCATCCTGAGAAGTGGGAGGGAAATACCAAGGGAAGAAGGGTGTCATTTGCTGCTGAGGTGAAGAGATGGTTTTGTGATCCATGGATGCTCCCATCAGAAGCAATATGGGCTTGTCATTTGAAAGTAGGCAAAGGGTTCAAAAAACGCTATTGAAATCATAGAGAGAGAGAGGACAGGGTGAAGGTTCAGTGTTGAAAGCAAGTAGGAAAAGATGGTGAGGGCATTTGCCAAAAGAAAGTGTCAGAAGGACAAACCTGCAGAAGGGTCACTGGGGCTGTTCAGTTACTCCAAAGTGACAACACTCAACTGCTTCAGCACAAAGCACACAAAAATCTTTCTCTCTTACCTTTTCCCCCTGGCACCCAGTACAACATCGCTCCTGATTCACCACTTTGTAAAGGCAACTTTGTTTGAATTTTGTTTTACTTCTATAGCTCACTTAAGAGGCTGTGTATAGTGTAACAAATGCTGCCTTGATTCTTGCAGTGAGTTCATGGCTAATGAGTTGTGCAGACAAAGCAAGCTGTGAACCCTAGTGTAGTTTTTTCTGAGAATATCCAAACTGAGGGCTTTCTAAATACAGCAGTGCACATCAAGGAACATATACTTAACTACATGTCATAGCTGAATTCTGGCAATCTTCAGCTCAGTCACAAATGGAAGAATGACATCTTTACTTCAGGAAGCAGAAAACATCTGGGTGAGAGAGCATCACTCACTTGAGCATAGAAGTGGGTGTTGTGAAGGGATTGGAGATTCTGAATGTCCTCATGTTGTATTATGTAAGCAGGGGAGAAATGCCTTTGCTGTCTGGTTTTTTAATGATTATTACAGGCTTTGAAGTTAATTTGGAGACCCTTGAAAAAAAAAAAGTGGTGTTTATCAACATAAATCAAATCCCAGTAAAACCTGTGGTCTAAGCCATGGACCACATTCTGCACAGGTTTCATTGCTGTACTGACTTTATCCCCTCCTTAGGTAGGAGTCTGTGGTAGGTAAAACTCTCCTTACCAACTAGGAAATTTAAAAAAAAAATCCTGATTTTGAGAACTATTAGACTTCTGGCACTAGAACAAACAAACCTGTCTTGCTGTCTCATTTGTTTTTCTTCTTTCTAGTCATTTCTGGTCCTCATAACTCAACATTACAGTACCTGAACATCCTCCATAAATGCATTAATTAGTTTTTTTTCCATATGATTTTTCACCTCTTGGGGACAGAGATAATGTTGAAATTATGTGAGGGCTTTTATTTTAAAGTAGTTATTTGTCTATTTTATGACTGCTTGTTGCTTATTAAAGGCCAGGTCAGAGAACTATATGTTGTGTTTGCCATCGAAACTGGTAAAGCTGGAAGCATTTGGATGCCATTGTACAGTGGTTCATACATTCATCATGTTAGATGATCTGCTGGCATCTGGTAAGTCAGTAGTGATCAGCCAAGCCACTGGGCTTCCCATCACAGGATAAGTCATAATGTGTTGGTCACTGGATCAACTCCTAAAAACCTCACCTGACACAATTGCTACTACTCCACTGACATCAATTAAGCTGTACTAGTTTACACTGCTGCAAATTTGGCCCAACATATTCAAACTGGAACAAATTAAAATATACTGCAATTCCTTTTCTCTGCTAGAATGCATCAACTCCTACAACTCTAGGGAAGGGCTGTGAATTCCCTTTGGCTTACATGAGGATTTCAGAGGAATGCTGACTAAAACATGGAGATTTGCATTTCGTATTGGCACAGGCCTGCCTTTTGTTTCCAGACAAACATGGATTTTAACAGCAGACATAAGGAAAGCAAAACCATACACTAAAATACATGCCTGTTGGTTTGATCATCTGACCTTATCACGTGCCATAAATCCTACAGACAACTACTCTTAGCAAACAAGATTGTTTACAACAGTAAGTAAGTAACGTGTTGCATACAGTGTCAAGAGCAAGTTAAGTGTTTGAATGCTTCATTTATTTTATACATCTTTGGCTGTTCTTACCATTAGGGATAGGAGTAGACAGTTTGCATCTCTCCTTTTTGTTTTGTATTAAAAAACACAATGCAAACAGACGGCAGAATTGGCTATTTATATCAGCTCCATCGGAAGTGCTGACAGGTATAATTACAGAGGAGAAATTACAGGGCTTATTTCAGTGGCATTTCTCCTGCTGTTCCAGGGAAGATAAAAGACTGAAAGTGTTCCTGACATATCTCCAAAGTAAAGATGCCTCAGTGCACTGTTCAGGTTATTTTCAGGTTGATTAAAGTCTACCTTCTCCAGTCCTCAGTAGGGAACAGGCTCCATGGGGTTTGCCTGTTGGCTTTATCACCTCCAGGATACCAATTGAAGCAAGCCTACAGCTTTTCCTTTTTTAGGTTGCCCCACTGCCAGGCAGCAAAGCCTTGTGCTAAACTCATAATTCCATTTTCCCTGCCAATCTACTTGCTCTGGCCTCCATCAATTATATTGCCCATCACATACAAGATGTGGCTCTGTATCAAGCAGGAGCCTCATGCCAAGCTAATTTCTGCTAAAGCTCCACAGGTTTGGCAGCTATTTCTGAGTTGCACCTGATCTCAGCCAGCTTCCCCAGCAGTGGGATAGCATTGTCTAGTGTAGGAAACCCTTCGGATTCACAAGAAGTTGCCAAAACTGGGTCAGACAAACATCCAGCACTTTCATTCCAGTAGCACAAGGGCAGCAGACTAACTGGCAGCAGTGAAGGCAGAGCAGAGTTACATGGTGTGAGCAGTGAATTGGATGACACCAGAGCTTGCTGGTTCAGGGCTGCTCTGCAGCAATTTCAGTATCTGGGAGTGCATCACTTCACAGCACTGAGACAGCTGCTCCCACAGCCTTTGTCAGGTGGCACTCTATGCCTGCTTGAAATTCAACAAAACCTTTACTCTTCCTCCCAGAAAAATCAAATACTAAGGAGAAGACATTTAAAATGCTCTTAACAACAAGTCTGAAGAACAAGGAGCAAGAATAGAGTGCAACAATAGCTCAGTTGCTTCCCCTTGATTGGGCTGTTTGAAATAATGTTGGCCTGTTACCTAGCAACATGGAGCTTATTGCTGGGCTAGTTACAACCTAATTCATATTTGTCATAATTTTGTAATCAGAATTGATCATAAATAAAGACTGAATACAATCAACTGACTTATGTTTGCAATTAGAATCAATCTAAATCAGAGAAGGACATTACCAGCTCAGTCATCTGTTCTGGCTGACTTATTCCCATTCTGCTACTTCCACTTGGATATTACCATATTGCCCCTTGCTATGATCTCCAATTAGGGCTCTAAGGATATTCTTCAGCAAGAGACACCTCTAAATACAAGTGAAGGACAGCATTATAACCAGCTTTAGCTAGGCTCTTGGTCAGCTCCACTCCCTTCTCCATCTCAAATATTTTTACTGCCAGCTCTCCCAGTCAACTCACAACACTTAAGTGAAATATTCAGTATCCCCTTCCTACCTTGCATTTGTTGGTTGTGAGCACCAGCTCTGTCACCACTGCCAAGCAGAGAGCTCGCGAAAAGTGACAGCGCTGAATTAACCTCAATACCTGCCCAAATATCTCTGCCATGTAGCAGCTTCACTTGCTGTCACAAAATGCTTTGGTGGCACATGGGTGTAACGCTTACACAGCAGCTCTCCACAGCTGAGCTATCACACACACACAGGACTCATCTGGCAGCTGGGTGCCTACCACATAGCCTGGCAAACACAGCTGAGCAGGGAACTTCAAGGGTCTGAGGCTGCTTAATCAAGAGTTAGGATTAATGGGAAATCATCTTCAAATACAGAAAAAGGAGCTGCAGAGAACTTCTCTTGCTGCCCAGATAGAGTAAAAAATTAGAGACAGTGTGCAAGAAAAGGTATTCAGACAGCAGAGCACTGGTAAAGGTGTTAGGACCACAGGGCATAGGAACAGCACTTGAGAAGGCTGGAATGGGGTAAGGATAGACTTAGTCACACTCAGCTGCCCAATTCCATATTTACCAAGCAAGGGAAGTCCTTTGATTCTTGCACACTCTATCCCCAGCCCACATCACTGCCTGAGAGTTGAATGGAGCTGGCAGACACATGAGGAGAGTAGTGGGATATGGCACAGCCAATCTGCAAACCAAAGCAGACACCCTGCCCCATGGACAACACTTTGCCTGAGTTGCTGCAGCAGCTGCCCATTCCAGGGAGCAAACAGTCTCTTTGCACCTTCCCTGCTCCAGCCATGTGGATCTAAACAGGAGATGAGTCTGGACCCGTTACTCTCCACCTCCAGCCATGGTCTTTTTTTAATCTTTTCCTTACACAAAGAAAACTTGCTCATATTAAAAAAAAAAAAGTCTTCAGAGCTGCTTCTCTGCAGTATAAAAATGATTTAAAGAACAGCAAATTAATCTATCTACCCCTTATGGTCTAAGCATCTTGCCTGGTTCTCCCGGAATGACTGCAGAAGCACTTAATTTTGAGAATTTCTTGCTCATGTTTCATGTTCACCAACTTACAGATTTATTCTGTTCAGTGCAGGGTATCCCCTCCACTCCTTCCCACTGGAAGGAAAACCTTTGTCTGAACAGATGCATTGATGGATCACACCATTAAATACTGGCCTGTGCAGATAACACAAGGAGAGGCTGAAAATATGAGCTACTGAGAAAATTTGCTTTTTGCCAGGAGCAGGAAACCCACTGCAGGCTGGGCTGTCAGGTTTGGGAGCACCTCAGTGTCATCAATAAAAGAGGTCCGTGGAACCCTCTAAAACAGAACAGACACAATAATCTCTGCACTGTTGGGTGTGAGCTTTAGGCAGGTTTCACCCACAAAACCCAGTGGGACCGTGGGCTCCAGCAGCACAGCACAAGTCATTGCTGGCCAGGCTTTAAAGCAAGGCAATGCCTTAGACACTTTGCCTGTATATCCTCATCGCTCCCCCTTTGGCTAACCTGGAATAAGTTCTCCCAGGCTGGATCCATCGTGAGCTGCAGACACCGGACTGTGGTGCATCATTTATTCCAGCTTGGGGGGACAGGCACTAACACTGCTAAAGGCAAAAAAGCCTAAACATACCTCCACCTCCCAAAAATTAAACCAGCTTACCATAATTGATGGCAAAATCTTTCTTTTGTGACTTCAGACATGACACGAGAGCTAAATTTATGTTCATCACCGAGGCACTGAGAACAGAACAGACCCCATGCCGGAAACAATCCGCATTTGTGGTAACAGCAGCACAAGCAGCATTCAGGCCAGGTGTGAGGTGGAGGGAGGCTGCTCAGAATATCTTTCCCTGTTTTGGATACTCTCACTCAGCCCTTTGAGAGGCAGCAGCAAAAAGAAGCGTGGCTTTCTATAAATGACTGCACATGCTGGGTCCTGCTGGGAAAAATATGATGCTGGGGAATGCGAGCAAAAGCTATCCTTCACTGGAGCACTTTCCAGGACCTGTTCCAAAGGATGCAAGGCTCCTTGAGGGCCATAACCATCCTCCTTGAGGGGACACTAGCAGCCTTCAACAATGTAACTTGATTGAGAAGCAGACAGATTTTCTCCCAGGGTTTGTAGGGTGTGTTTCCGAAGCCATCCTTTCATGGCAGGATGTTACAGGAAGCAGGAGAGCTTGTCCTGCATTACCATACAGGTGATGCTTTCTTTACCTTACATTTTTCTGTAATAGTTTCTCTTTAACATGCAGTCCTCCCAGGAGAAGCAGGATCACAATCAATAATCTTTAAAAAAAAAAAAAAGAAAAACACACAAAAGTGTTCATCTGTGGATCAGCAAAAGTCTTGGCAGGATTAGCGTTCTGGAATCATTTCAGCAACTGTCCATTTGAGTTCTATCTGAGCAAAGAGAAGCCTAAAGACTCAGATATCAACTGGACTAGGCTGAGAGTTGGAGAGCTGACACTCTATTTCAGTCTGCGTAATCATTACTGTCAGGTACAAGTGTTGCAAATGTCTGAGGCTTAAGCCTATTTCTCCACGTTGCTCTAATTCACCAAACCCAAGACATCGATCTCCCTTACCCTCTTACAATTTGGCTTCTGTTAATACAAAACCTAAATCCCATGACCAACTTCATGGTAGCTGAGCTTTTCCCTCAATGCTCCAACTTCAAATTTCATGTGGAATCTTAAATGCAGTCTCAGCATCTGCTCATAAGAACAAAACTGCCTTTTTTTTTAGTCCTAAAATTTGGGAGGGGTATTAGAAAGGCATAGTTTTGTTGAACTTTAGAGCTCAGAAGTCAAAAGATTAAGTATTATTAATGTGTGTTTAAAGCAATTTTGCTGTCTCTGGAATTCTGACTCAGGAGCTCTGAACATCTGGTATAGGCAGCATTTTTGCTACAAAGGAAGTTGGCAGGGAGGTTTGTGCATCTCTGGGGTGAACTTGGGAGAGTTTAAAGCTAAAAGGAGAAGTCTTATTAACCAATAAGAGCAACCCCATAGTATTCCCTTCATTCCAGGGAATTCCAGTTGTTAAACAAGAATAGGAGCTTTAACGAACAGTTAAGTTGCCTCTGGCTGATCCGTCTGTTGGAAGTTTGAGAGGGTTTAGTAACTGAAGATATTAATAAAAAGCAAGTTTCTTGTCATTCCCTGTGAAGCAGCTGGCCCAGGCTATGGAGGCATGTTAATAACTAGATGGGATGGCAGAGCTGACTGACAGTCACATATTGGCAGCAGACTGTCCACACCAGGGTGACACAGGGGTCAGCTGGAGCCTCAAGATCTGACTGGGTTTGGGGAGTTTTTGCTTTTTAGGATTGAGACATTTAAAAGGTGACTCTCCTGTTAGCAGAGGTGGACAGTGTAGACATCTCTGTTCACAGCTCATTCTCCCAACAAAAATCCTGCAAAGAAAGCATAGGGGGAGCAGCCTAAAATTTAAGTGCTTTGATAAGCCCTTAGTTGAGGTTTTTTTGAAGGGTAACAGCTGACTGACAACATTTGTTAAAGGCTGCTCTTGTGTCATTTCTGACAGGAGGATGGATGCACTGCAGCTCTTAAGGTTGCTTCAAAAAATTACCCGCATCAACTCACTTTATGCCATCTTGCTGATCTAGTTAATTTTCTTTTGGTGGTGTTAATTATTGTACTGTCTTTTAAAAAGACATTTTCACTACCCTTCAGTCCCATGAAGTGACAGCAAATTGGTGCAGCAAGAGCAGTGAAGAAAAAGCTGTTCCCCTTTGAAAAAAATTCATAGTGATCTAAAAGAACAAGAAAAAAAGTCAATTTATTATTCACTAGAGAACATATTTTGTTATTCTGAATAAACACAGCATCAGTACTCAGTCTGTCTGGAACAGCAGGGAAAGGAAGCTCACAGAATAACAGGTATTTATGCACTTCTTTTAAAAAGATAGCAGATAGTGATGTGCCATGAATCTGAACAATCTGGCTTTTTTAATACTACTAAAAATTTTCTGTTTTATTTGAATTTGGAAGTCTTGTAAAATACTGGCTTGCAAACCTGCAATCAGAATTAATACTGTCACACAGTGACATGTGAGGGTAAAACTGGCTCTTCTGTTTTATTTTATTGCACCAGCCTGAGAACTGCAGCAGTTCGGGAGTTGATTCACGAGATGCTCATACATCACCAGGGCAATGGCATCTGGAGGGAAAGCAAGGCAGATGGATAAGGGTGGTAACAGTTTCAAACATCTAATTTTAATCTGCTTCCACAAGCCTGCAGAGGCCCTGAATGACTTATGCCTTGCCTAACCATACTGAGACAGGCAGAGGGGTCCAGCTCGCTTTGTGTGAAAGAAATAGTAACAAACTCTGAGTCTGTATTATCATAACCTGGATGGGGGGCAGGGGCAATCAATTACTCAAGGAAAGGTGCTGAAGCAGCAGATTCACTCTCACCTGGCACAAATCTATTATTGAAAAACATTTTAAGAAATCAAAACAGGGTCACTTATGTTTGCAAAAAGTATTTTTTTCTTGCTGTTTAGTAAAGGTATTTTTCAGATAGAGTGGAAATATCACAGAGCCTACTTTTTAACCATGGTGCTGACTAAGCCTTTCTGCATTTGAAAAGCGCCATAAGCACTTAATTCTTATTGAAACTTTTGCCCAAGCTGATCCAAATAATGCCTGTAACTTTGGCAGGTTTTTTTTTTTCAAGCCTTGCTCAAAGTCTTTAGGGATTTTCTTCTGTTTTTAAAGGGTTTGCTTTTAAGAGGTAAGCTTGTCTGAGTATACTAGCAGCGGTCAAAACGGAAGTGTGAAATCTCCATGTAAAGCCTGTTTTCACAGTTCTGTTGTTCAGGTACAACAGATGTATGTCTTCAGCTGCACTGACTGTTGCAGCTGTAGGAGAGTAATAACAGGTAGGAAATTAGAGTATATTGCAAAAGTCTTCGTTGGGCTGGCATTGCACTGCTGACATGATCACCATGATTAATCTCTTTACATATCCCAGCCGGTTCGGTAGCATGACCTCCCTTTTGCATTCCATTACTTGTAACGTGGGGGAAATATCAGACAAAGAATGAAATTATACCATTTTGCTCCTCCTCAGACAGCCACACTTGTGCACAGCTCAGACCTCAGCACCTCTCCCCCTGTGACTCAGACAGCACCGATTATAAGGAATTGTCACTGCATTTGGTAACAAAAAACTCTCCCTAGCAGATTTGCTCCAAAAAAGATCTGCACTTGGATGTAGCAAGCCCCATGATTTTTACTACATGCCAGAAAATCACTTTATTTAATGTGAATTCAGGAATATGGAAAAAGTTTTCAAGTACAAAGGAAGGGGTTTTTTGCCTTTAGATACAGAAAATATTGCTAGATAACCAGATCATAAAACCAGTATGTGCCTCTGCAGGAATTGCTGCTACCACTGGAATACATGAACTAACACAAGTGAAGTTATGCAGCTGCTTCCTTATGAAAACAGCTTAAATCAGTGCATTCTTCCTGCTAAATCCAATGCATACCAAGTAAAACCAATCCCTTGCCTTCTGCACTTAGTGATGTTGTCACTTAGAGAGTATTTCATTGCCTAAGCAGGAAACTTTATTCATAAAGACACATTTTAATCTCATCAACATATATTAAATGCAGCTAATATAAGTGTCAGTTTTGCAGTGTGGAGCAGAAAATTCTTTTATTCATTGAGACAGATAACATTTTGTCTTGCATTTGAAATGGTTGACAGCAACAACACTTCAACTCCACTAAACAGAAATGGGCCAAGAGCAAACGTGTCAGGTAGATGCCATTACTAGAAGCAAAACACCAGAATTCACTGAATTGCTCCCAGCTCTGGATGCTGTGACACAGTGACAGCAGATGGCAAAAGCTGTAGTAGTCTCTCATGCAAATTTAAAGTAGGGAGATTTAATAAATGGAACATACTTAAAAATCTATCAGTAGCCTGGCCTTATTTCTGATAGATTCAATTTATTCAGTGATATCTTATTTTCTGTTCTCTGCATGCTGAATACTTTTTAGTAATATAAATGTTGAAAGTGTATGCTACCATTATAGCCTAAGGATAAGGGAGGTAAAACTGCTAGGGAGAAGTTATACCTTTTAATAAACCAAGTGATATTGGTGGAAAAAAATAGACTGGCTTTCAAACATACAAGACCTCTATCAATGACAATCCAGAAGCACTGACTACCCTTCCCACTCCATGTTTCTAATTGATTAGTATAATTAGGCCATACCTACAACCCTTCTCCTCATCTCAATTTATTTTTATCTGTAGCAGAACAAATGAAGTACTTGTTGAGCCAAAACTCTGTACATTGCATAAGGGTATAATCACTGGTCTAAAGATAAATTCTTTTCTTAGATAATGGCTCTCTGCAAGAACAATGCCACGTAACAGTATGTATTTACTCTCAGTTGCTGTCTGGGACAAGTTCTACTTGACAATAGCAGAGAAGAACAAGACTCCTGATACCCACAGCAGCAAAGGTCTGCAAGACCACAAAGCAGACTACACAAAATTGTAAGTGAAGAAACAGCACCATCAGGTTGGGGCTCACTGCACACAGCACAAGGACAGGGGCACTCAAGTATGTGCTCAGGACCTCCAGGAATGGAGTAAAGGCCCAAGAGTATTGTTAACAATTAGTATTAGATAGGATTCTTATTCCCATCACTGTCAAATCTAAATTTGAACCAAAACTCAATCCCAAATGGAAATCTTTCTAAGTGTAAAATTATGTGCTCTCTGTCACTCCAGAAAAGAAGGCAATGATTTATATGAGGATGCTTGCAGTTCAAAATAACTCCTATGTAGAGGACTAATTTCATATTAAACAGCTCTGAAGGGATGGGGGAAAGAGATGTTAGCCCTCTGGACAGGAGGAGTTATCTAGTATTCACTCTGTTTGCCTCAGTTCTTCTCTAAAAGGAAGTTAATAGCACATTTCTGAGAAGCAATGTGAAAATTACATTAAAGATACTGACCTGCAAGGGACTTCCTGAAATGTCTGGAAAACAGTACAATCTCACTACATTATTACTTGCAAAATGAAAGCCTTGTCGAAAAGAGTCAGACTTTTCACATGTTGATCATATAGTGACATTTTCACTATTGGTACAAGTCTTTGCTCATTTTTATTTGTTGTTGACAGTACATGGACTGCAGTCCTTGGAGCTGCACAGCAAGTTAGGGAGTTGGAATGAGCCCGTGTTAAGTATGTTTGCATTTTCTGAAATTCATCAGAGTCCTACTTGCTGAGCTGGTAGGAAGTGGGGATGCTTCAGCAGCAGGCACGAGTGAGGATGGTTGAGCAGGGAGCTCCCCATATGGCTCTGTATCCATCTGTGCTGGTCACAACGGGAGCAGTGGTGTTGCTTCCAGCAGCAAGCAACAACCAGCCATCTGTAGTGAGACACAGGTCACCACAACATATTGACCATGTTCAGATACAGGCACAGAGGAGAAAGACAGGATCTGCAGGAGACTGGCCCGTCACACCCTGGTTTTAAAGCTTTAGCAGAAATTTGATTATTTCATCCTTGACCACAAGCATGAAATTAGCTCACTTCCTAACACCCTAACCAGCCAGCTCTAGGATTTCAGGCAGATGTCAAAACTCCATGACATGCACTGGCACAAGGCTGCAGTTGTACAAATATGCCTGCAGACAGCTGCTGGTGGGGAGACAGGAGCAGGTTAGGCAAAGGTGTGATTCAGCCCAGAGCATGGAGAAAAACTGTACCAGATGCTCTGAGACAACTTGTCTCCAGTTTACATCCACAGTTTTGGCCTTTGCATCTGTTACGAAATTAATTCTCAGCAAATGTCTGTGGAATCATTTGGTGCAGTTCACATCTACTGTATTGCTCCATCTTAGCAAGTCTCAGTTAAAAGGTGATTTGCTTTTAATAAAGGTCCTTAGTCCATTCTGTGGTAATCAATATTATAATTTGTGACCATTATTAATCAAAGCCATATGGAACAGCCAGGAGGTGAAGAAAAAGACACAACAAGTGAATTTAGAGGAAACTGTTCTCTCATATGGAGACCCCCAAAATGTATTTTGTGATGTTATGACAAACAGACCAAGAGCCCAAAGTGAATTTAACTTAATCCAGGACAATTTCCTTCATCCTCCTGCCTCTCCTTCTCTCATCACCCTTATTCTTCCTACAAAGTCCTGCTTCTGCTTTCAGTTGTTTTTATTTGCTGCCTGGTCCTGCAGCATCTCAACACCAAAGCAGCTGTGAACACCATTCCAGCCTGGAGATGGCTGGTTCATTTAGCAGTAGGCTCAGCTAGTCTGGGATAGCATTTTCTGCCCTAATGGAAAGCTGATTTAGTTTGCAGTGTTTCTTTATACACTCTGCAGATATTGTCACTTCATCCCTTGCCCCTTTCCAGACTCTTGCTAAATAGTTTAAAAATCTCATCACTTAAATCCCCCACTGATCCTAGTATTGATCCTAGTTTCTAATCTATAGCATAACTTTGCCTCTCACCACATGCTTGTTTCCTGAGCAGCCACAGAAGTGCTTATTGATGCGGTGTGACACCATCATCCACGTAGCAGGAAAGTGCTCCAAGCATAAACAGTTTGGCACACACTGAGGTATAGCTGCCTTCACCCTAAGAGCTCTGGGAGGATTTTACTCAGTCAGTATACTGCACTTGCCTCTAATAGCCTAGATCTTTCTACACCACAAAAAGCCTGCTGCATTAAACTTCTCCAAGAGCTGGGGAAACCACCCTGGCTCAAGGAGTTCTACACCTGTGCTCACAGCCATGGCCTCACACTGGTGTCTGCCTTGCATTCATACCTTCTTCGTGTTTCTCTTGCTCTCTCACTGACATTTTGACTTTCAACTTCAGCCCAGTGGGATAAGAGGAAAGTATTTTCCTGTTTCTGGTCTAGATCAAACGTAGACTGGAACTTCATATCCTAAAGGTGGTGATTCACCAAGGAACACCTGAGACCTTGGCCCAATTTTCACCAGGCTCCATGGGTCCAAAAGATGTAACATCACTGTTATGCCATGAGATATTTCGAAGCTGTTTCTGCAGTGCCTGAAGCCATATTTCTGAATATAGATTTTTTTTTTCTGCTTTCCAAGTTTAGAGATGTAGTCACTGTGGATCACACATTGCAAATAGAGTGAGTAATGAATGAAGTTTTTTAATGCAGGTCTAACAAAAACTTATACCCTGTACTGAATTCTACTCCATGGAGTAATTACTGCAGAAGGTCAGATCTCTGAGAGGAGAACCTTTTTCATAAATTCTTTTTCACAGTATTATTCAGCACCTGCCAAATCCAGCAGGAATCCTTCCACAGATGTTAATGGGCTTTGGATAAAGTCCTCAGTTACCTTGCTGGATACATTTGCTGAAGATTAATTTGAAAAATTCAGCAAATGTTTAATTAATAATAATAATTTGGAATAAGAGGCAAATGGCAATGCTCCCCCCAACCAGAAAGTATCCAAGTGTGACTATGTTATATTCATAATTAATAACACACATCTGAACTCTGAAGCAGCAATGCCAGCTTTAGAGGTCTGCAATATTTAATGACACAACAGGTTTTCATACAACAGTTTGTCCAGTGCTGGGTTCAAATCTTGTGAATTCAGACACAAGCCCTATTTACTGTTTGATGGGACACCCTCCTCCTCCTGCCCTGCTCAGCTGGGACAGGGACTCCCAAGGAAACCAGCACTGACCCAGACGAGAAACAGCATTTGAGAGCTGCAGAACTTGAGGGTGAATGGAGAAAAATTTCTCTGGAGAACGTGCCACCAGTGCATGCAATCTTCAGAAACAGGAATCTGTCATTTTTGTCACGATCCCACCCTGTTACTAAAGTTCTATGATATTTTCCCCAAGTTATGGTCAGATGAGGTGAGGGGCTCTAACATCCATAAGGCAAAGGCTCAGGCTGCTTTAGCAACTGCCACTGGCAACTCATCAGTATTTTGCAGTTAAAAAGGGGACAGAATCTGCTCTATAGAAGCTGTTACCTCCCCACCCCCACCCTCCATGGTCTTTTTTAAACACAGCAATAGGGATATTTTAACAGTTCAAAGAAAGATGAGAAGAAAGGAACAAAGACTCTGTTCAGTGTTGTGGAGAAGGTCAGACTGCTGGTTCTAAAGTCTCTGCAAAAACAAAATGGGAAACAAATAGTTTCTCTTTTCTCCTTCCCCAAGGTGCCAAGTGCTCTGTGAGGTTATCCTTAGCCATTGTGATGAACTTTTTCATTTTCTGATGTAGTTGAAACACAGTAAAAGAGTGGAAGAAATATGGAGCTGGAAGAGGCAACATTGCCAGAGGAGAAAGTAATAACTCAGAAGCTCTCCTTGCAAGCTTGCCAGAAGTTACCACAAGAAAAATCTATTCCAGAGCTTGGTTGCACAGATCTAACACCACTTGCTAATACAGTTAATGTGCTTTACAGTAAGCTTAACATTCCTGTCTAGTCAAATAGCAGTGGGCCCTATTAGCTGCATCTACAGCAGCCTCAACTTCTGACAGAGAGTTAAAGAAATATTTTCTTCATTTTTGAAATATTTTCAAGCAACTCTTCTAGAAGTAGTTGTTTCTACTGCTTATTGTACATAATGTTGCTCCTAGTTATTGTTTTGATTATCAGCTGAAAAGTTACCTGTGTTTTAGTGGCTGGGAAGTGACTAAGTCCTGGAAATACTTAATGCATATATAATACTGTTCAGCTAAATTTCACCAGTGTTTCTGTCCAGTATCCTAAGTGGGTTTTTTCTATGGCTCTAGTATTTAGACACCTTCAGCAGTAACATAGAAGTCTTTACAGTAATGACTTTTAAGAGCAGTTTTTTCTACTTTTAAAGAAGTTTCTTTCAGAGAATGTTTTTCTTCTTGCTTTCTAAGTATTGTCCATCTACTGCATCTTATTAATCAGAAGACTATAAAGACTCATCTATGGTGATCCAAGTATCTTCTCAAAGTTTATTACTTATTATTTGTCTGCTGAAAGAGGGAGAGAATTCCTTTTACCCTGCACAGAGCGAACATAGATCACTCAGACTATAAAACAAAATATGAAGAGCCAAAGCTCACCTTTTCTTCAATGCTTATTAATTTTTAGTTGTTAGGTCACCTGAAATGGAGTCTCAGTGTAATTTTGGACCTTGATTAGAAAATATTTTAGTGTTAAAGTTGAGCAGAAGAGCGAGAGAACTGACTGCAAAACACCCTTGGAGAAGAAACCATCTTTTCCTGTAATGGCAGACTGCTGGCCCAACAGGACTGAACTTTGTCAGTCTCTGGATATTATGGTAAAATATGCACTTTTTTAAAAATCTGGGAATAAGTCTGACTAAACACTGCAGAGCAAGAAGTCTCTATTGCTGTATGTTTGAACAGCATTCAGTACATTGGGGTCCCCGGTTTCCTATCCATGGAAAACAATACAAGACTGAGACTTCCCTAAAAATACCAAAGCAGCCCTGGGAGTCTGCACATGCCTCAGGTTATCCTAATTAAGTCAGAGCAGGTTCTGCTGCCAGTGGCATGGGAAGGAGTCAGGTGTTGCATCATATTTAGCTTCCTTGATTTCCACTGCAAGAGCAAACAATTGTTACCTGTTTACGGGTTTAAAAGGGCCATCCAGCATCTCTTTCAAGGATTAATACATTTAAAGACCAATGAGGATGAGTAAGTCCAATATCCAGTTCAATACTTTGGGAGTCCACTAGTAGAGTGAGAGGGACACCTTCTCAGCAGTGAAAGAGTATACCCAAAAGACAACACAGGTGCCTTCTTTCTTTTCCTTTAATACATTTTCAGACATTCAGTTTCCCCAGCTGCTGATACTGTAAAAATGTTGCTTGGCAACATGGTAACAAGGGAAAAAAAACCCCAGAAAATCTTCAAAAACATCAGGAGTTTTTGTCCTTAGGAATGTACTAGTTCAGCACATCCAGCCTCCTACAGATCCATTTTGGAGGAAGAGGCACAATGATTTCCTCCCATGAACTAGTTCCAGCAGCCTCTAAAGCAAAGCAGTCAAGATGGGACAGGAGAAGTGTGCCCTTGAGATGCTGAAGGGTTGGGACAAACCCCCATGTGGGAGCTGCAGGCAGTGTGTGCCCATCTCCCTTCCCCTATCTAGTGCTGAGAATTCAAATGACATCTCAGACAAGACACTTGTAGACAAGGTATTGTCTCTATTGCACATAAAGAAGTTACATTTCCTTCTGAAGGGTTTGCCATAATGTCATCCTCGGATGCAGTGATCAGCCCTACCTCTTCTACGTTCCTAATTATCAGCTGCTCACTAATAGTGATTAGTGGGGACATGCCTAATCTGCTTCCAAAAGCAGGCTGCTGAAGACCTGGCAAACCCAAGGGCTGCACTTTTCAGGAAGAATTTAAAGGCAGCTGCACTTCCTTAATGCTGACCTCTTGTGAACAGCCATAGAAGTAGAAGTGACTACCAGTTAATTACTTCAATGAATACCCACTGCAGTATCAACATTCCCAGACAGTGTTACAGTATAAGGCTCATAGAGAATAGTTTTAAAGTTCTCCCCCTCTCCTGCACTGAAATTTGTTATTGCACTGCACTTTTGAGCTCCACAGAGCTATTTGATTCATACTTCCAAAGCATGGTTATGTGCATTTACCACCCTTAAACCAAAACACAGCCTTAAATCCAGAGGGTATGTTCTGGTTTGTTCAAGGCAAGGAGTAAGTGATGTAAGTTCTTGAAAACAAAAGTACCAATATTTTTAAGGCAAGATCCCAAAGGATGTCTGTTTTTATGTAGCTGGAGGTAAACAACAGTTGAACATGGAGCTGTTTTGATGGCACCACAGACTCCTCAGCATCACATGGAGTCATTTCTGTTGTTATTAATGCAGAGGTAAGAAATCTAGATGGCGAGTCTCATAAGATCAGTGTCAAAAGGTCTGTCAAGTTCGAGTTGTAACTATTGAGTCCCACAGGTACCTAAGCAGGAGAAAATACATTAGAAAGAACAGATTGTACAAGTGGGAGACTCTAGTGTAAATCTCATACAGTATCACAGATGCTTGTAAACAGGAATAAAACACTGAATTAATGCATATATTTTTCAGATTAGAGTTATGTAGATTAGGAACAGATCCCCTGAAATGAAAAACCATTGAAGGGCAACAAAGAATCTGGCCAAATCAGTCTAGACTTGGGAAGTCTTTTGAGCACTGTGTAGGGAAAGGAACACTCCTCCAAAAGGCTGCTGGTAGTCTGCTAACTCAAACTCCTGCTGCAATGCCAATTTAATTAACACGCTTAACTGCTCAGAGATCTCCGGGATTACTCACTGGATTGGCAGACTTTTCTCACTGCTAATTGTGTTACTTCTCAGTGAATGAGAGGGAGATGAATGAGTACAGGAGCGCCATCTTTTCCTGCTGAAGGAGGAGTTCACACTAAGTAAGTTGACTTTGACATACTGTCTTGTTTTTGCAAGTTAGGCTATACAAATAAACGTGTGAGAGCTGCTGAAAGCTAATGAGCTGGATGGCAGCAAAACAAAGTCCTCCAGCAGCTGCTCATGGCACAGGGACTTGGCAGCATTTGGTGGCACCTTCACACGACACAGCAAAGCTCAGTTCACCTTCCAAATCACCAGACAGTCAGTGCCATGTGTGCTCCATGCCAGGACAAGATCCTTGTGTGTAAACACTCTCCAGAGGCTCTGATTACACAGAAAGTCTCCCTAGCTGAAAGTCTGCCATGCAAACTCTTGGTGGACCAGCACTTCCTGACAGAAGGGGACAGAAATATGATGGCAATATTGCTGGTATGGACAGAGCCTGAGCTTAAAGCAAACAAGACACAGAATGCTCAAGAGAGGACAACATTCCTCCTAAAGAGCCTGATACTCCCAGATTAGCTCATCTGTTTAGTCTGAGGCTGGGGCATCCAGGAGGGAGACTATCAGTAGGATAAAAAGGCACTGAATGTTTTGGATCCTTGGGGTCCTGCTGCTTTGAGAAGAGGCCTCCAGCTATGCCAAGGGACAAGCCTGTTTTCTTTGACTGTGGAGAATTGAGCCTGGAATTGAGGGCAGCCCTTAGGGCTCCTCTGCAAGTACAGTCTAAATATAAACCTGCACCCATGAATTCACTGGAAACTTCAACGTTGGTTTCAAGTTTAAATGTCAGTGCAAGATTAAAACTTAAAGTCTTCGGTAGTAGCTTGTACCTCCTCAAGATACACGGCTAGAGGCATCCAATATCTTTAAACTGCAGTGGCAATTAACTTCTGGACCTATGCATAAGGGGCAAAGGAGAGCTGAAGGCAGCAACAGAGCTGCTGCCCCCCATCATCTCATTGCACACTGCTATCTTCACTTCTCAGAGAAGGGAGGTATACCCTGTCACCACATTTACCTGGGGAGTATATACCGGAGACACTCCTACTATGAGATTACTTTTGCCCCAGGGAAGTCCAATCATTTTATTTCACTAACAAATTGAAGTATGAATCAACTATAAAAACATTTTAAGTAGATCCATCCCCCATATGCTCAGTATTTTTATTGAAAATATTGGTATAGATAAACTTGAGAGACAATTTAACCCTTCTGTGCAAAACTAAAAGCTCTTATTCAAGTGATATTTTCAGGGCTTTTCCTGTGACCCCCCAAGACGCTCCTGCACAAGTGGTGTTTTTAACCTAACCAACTCTAGAGCATATTTTTCAGGTTCCTCTTCAATTCAGAGAGGAAAAAGAATCATTTATTAGACATTTAGGAGAGAACCAAACCAGGATAACCCACCAGTGCCTCTCTACCACCTTCCAAAGGGAGCGTGTTTTCTCCCACCCAAATCATAGACTCAAAGCAACTCTCCATGTTTTCAGGGAACAGGAACACAGACATTTCTAATTGCTATATAGCATCATATATTTGTAATCTAATTTCTCTTGACCAGACCCCCTGACACCTGTCGGTTCAGGTGCTGTATTTGGAAACACTATTAACATACAGGTAACTGGGGTCTGACTTGAGCTTTACAATTTATATTCCATTACAGTGTTTGCATTATGACCAACTCAGAAAGTCTAAGCCAAAATCACCAAGCAAAGTGGCTTGTGCTTTAGAGTTCTACTGCTCAGTAGAGAAAACAGCTTGAAGACACAGTTCAAAAAAGCTTAAGTTTTCAGCTTTTTATTCCCTGTAGGAATTAGCTGATCAAATTGCTCAGTGTTTTATTCTTCAGTTATTAGTCCTAGTGAATGAAAAACAATTCCTAGTTTCTTATTCTTTTTGCAGTGTAAAGCTTGGCAGGGTTACAGGAATTTCACCACAAAAAATGGACACTTTGATGTTCCAGAGGAAGGAAAGAACCATACATAGGCACAGACTCAAATTTGCTCTAAATGTGGATTTTACAATTTGCACAGAGGCAACAGGGAAGTCTTCTCCTCTTCACCAGCTACATCCATGTAACTCATGTTGCATTGTGGTTGCCTGTAGCAGAGCAGATTTTGCCTGTTAACTAGCAAGGATTCACAGGCAACTTGCAATTTTTTTCTTTTGAGAGGCTAAATTTGTGGATTCCACTATTAAAAATTAAAACCTCATACTTTAGCAAGCACTGACTGAATTCAGCCTTGCTTATTTATTATCACCCCTTACAAGGCATTTCCAGCATGCCAACCTCTCCAGTTGTGCCCTTATTACTGAAGGAATTATATTGTGACAAAGATTAGGAATGAATACAGACTAAGACAACAACCCCATGCCCCCAAGGCTGCCAGAGTTCAAAAAGCATTTGGAAAATGATCTAAGGCACATGGTGGGATTCTTGGGGTGGTCCTGTGCAGGGCCAGGAGTTGGATTTTGATGATCCTTTCAAGCCCCTTCCAGTTCAGAATATTCTATGATTCTTTTCACTTTAAAAGAAGTCAGATTCCTTTGTCTGGTTCTCAGTGGTGCTGCACAAACAACACACAAGCCCACAGAAGGGATTCCCAGCTAAATGTTGATGTGGCAAGAGAATCATGCAAGTGATAACACTTGGATGTTTTGATCAGTGAAACCACAGCCTAATACTGGCTCTAGTCCATGTAGGTGACCAGCTCCTGCCACGGTTTAGATTTTTGTGGAGTTCCTATATAGTGCTTACATAGCCCAAAGAGAAGATAAACTGATCAAAACAGTAAAAACCCTACCCCCAAAAAAATCCTGCTCTTAAACTTTGTTCTGTTTTCAGTTTCATCTGCAGAATCCACTCTTATCAGAGGACTTGCATTTGTTTCTTTGCTGCAAAATCACTTCCAAGAACTCTGGAATTGCTTGAAGTAACACCTACTCAGTGTTAAACTTACAAACACTGTGTGTACTCAGACCCATTTACAGGCTATTTCTACTAGAAATCCTTGACTTTAGAACACTATTTTTACCTATTGCTAGCTTCAAAACTTTTAGTCTTTTTTTTTTAATAGAAAACTCTCATTCAAAAATCTTACTGTTTAAAAGTGTACGGGTAGCAGAGAGATCAACTGACACCTCTATTTTGAAATTACAGAGGGTGATTGCTCTAACCTCATGGAGTCTGAGCATAATATACAATGTACAATGAAATATTTTCCTCAAGGAGTTGAAAAAGCATAAGAAAGAACCAGGGCTTGCTTTGAGGCTACTCTATTTAAGTGCAGCTTCTTTTAAATCCTAGTCATCGATAGAATCTCCCATCAGTTTCAGACTCAATGGGTGCTACTAAACCATTTATAACATGATACTTTCAACACAAATAACTGCAAAAATAGTGGTCTATGTTTAAAGGCTTACATACTCTGTGAGGCAGACAAAATACTGAGTGGTGACTAACCTATATGCTTAATGACACATACCATCCCATCATCAGGATATTCATTTTCCTCGGCTCATCTGAATAAACCAAGGATATCTCTGTAGTGCCATCTGCTTTGCTGCTTGTTTTGTTGCTGTTCAATCACTGCACACAAATAGAAACACTCCAAGTGTAGCACAGAAGTCCTGATGCAGTTTGAGACACATTTCACAACTAAGTGCACAAGAAAATACCTCATGTAGTGTCAGAGTATACATAAAGACAACTTAAGACCTGGCACTGGTGAGCTCTGTTGTTAAGGGACTGGGAAACCCTCTTTTTGCTGGGGCAGGACTTCACATCAAGCAAGAGGGAAGAAGGAAAACAAAAGAAAGCTTGGTGGAGGCCAAAAGCACAAAGTCATTATAAACAGTTCTCAGATGTAAAGAATTTTGAACACATTTCCTTCTATTTACTATCCATCCTGCAGCACGAGTTTCCTTTGGCAAGCACTAGAGCTTTTATTTCACCTACCTAACCCCACAGCCCATGTGAAACCTGGCAGAGGTCAGTCTCCAGCCTCCACAGAAGGGCAGGTAAAAATGCTTTGCCTAAATAATGATACTGAGAGGTGAAAAAAAATGCTTCCAAGAGTTCTGAGAAAGTGTTTATGCAAAGCAGGACTTGAGAAACCTGTGTCTGCTAATGCTCTAGTGACAAGGAACAGCTTATAGATGTAGATAAAACCCTCTTGGCAGTTGCTGGTGACAGCAGTCAGAGTCAAGTTCAAATAGCCAGAGGGACTCTTAAAATGAACAAGGCTATAAAGCTAAACCTGGCAGATGATTCCAGAGAATGTTAGATTATTTTCCAAGTACCCTGCATGAAGTGATTATGCCTCGTCTTTCAAAGCGGGAATTCGAGTCCAGACTGAGGAAAGCTCAGGGAAAAAGTTAATAAAGCATCAACCTGAGACAGAACATTTGTCATATTTGCACGTCCAAACTCCCCAGCAACCATTCTGACTGCCCATTTCCTGGGTAAAGCACATCACTCCCTCCAGTGTCACCCACTAAACCCCCTCCACTCAGGCACAGTGGGTAGCCCAGAACAGGCCTCAGGCAGCTCCTCTACATAAATTCAAAGTAACTGATTTGCCTGAAGAATCCACTACCTACATCAGTGATGCCAATTCTATCTCTATTAGTCAGAAAGCACTGAAGAAAAAAATGACATAGAAAAAGCCCTTTTAAGCTGTCAATTCATTGCCATCTATCAAGAAAGCCACTCTGCAGCATGTCCTGGAGAAACAACTCAGCATCACAGAAACCTCAGCGGAAAGATCCCACCCAGGGCTCTGGGAGGCAAGATCTGTTCAAGGTTGGATGCTCTTCTCCAGCTTCTCATTTCTGAGCTTGACTCCACTAGCGAAACAACTTCTCAGCTGGGTCTGATTGGTGCCAGCTTAGTTAGTGCCAGCTTGAGGAGTTCCATGGAGGAGTTTTGTAGCAAGTAGAGTCATAACAGAGTTGCCAAAGTTTGTGTGGAATGAGTGCACTGTTCTGATGTGATTTCTTATTTTAATAAGCTGCAACAAAGAGTAGTGAGACTCAAACTGCATCCACATGACAGAGGTACAGGCAGGCCTGGAATCTCGACCAGCTCAGCATGTCCCTGGAGGAACTGTGGGTAGGACACTTAAAGCTCTACTCAGCCACTCTCCTTTGTTCAACAAAAGAGAACAACAGACTTATCTTCCGGGTCTGCAAGTTAACATGAAAAATGTGCTTTTTAAGATGCGCAAACAGCTTTAAAAACTTCATTTCAGTTTTGAAATTTTTTTCCCAGAATGACAAAAACCAGGCTTTGAGCCAAAGAGCAAAGCTTTTAACATAAAACTTCAATAAAGAACAAAGATTATCTATTTCATCTCTCCAAGGTATTTACAGCATTACACAGAAAGGGATTGCTGGGGCTATTAGCTGACTAGTTACATTGTAGTTTTAGAGACTCATTACAGTGCTCTACAATTATTGCCAACTCATACTAAATTGCTGGCTTCTCTAAACTCTAGTAGTGTTGCAAAAAGAGTAAGAAGGCTAATGCCATGCCACTGTTGGAGCCCAAGTGGTATGGTATAAAACAATCAGTGCAGATGACTGAAACAAAGCAGTAGAAACAAATCACTGAGAACAGCCTGATGGTTCGAGTTTATGAAAATCAACCACAGGTTTAAACTTTTCCTCCAAAACATCTCCAACCGCCTCTCCTCTGAGATTAGGTATCTTTGAGAACATAATTTCTTATACCAAAAGGCGAGAGAAGCTCCAGAGCAGGAAGTCACTCCAAACCTATCTACCAATTACCAACACCAGGTGAAAATCTACCACCACACCAGCCACACAGTAGCTCAGAGCTGGGTTTAAACTCTCCTCCAACTCTTCATATAACCTTTTCCACCTCCAGTTAACCCAAGAGGCACCAAAGTAGCCCAGTCACTACCTCCACATCTCAACATCCTTCAGGGGAGAGCCTAGCTGCCCAGTCCTCCCCACACAGCTCACAGAGATGCCTCAGAAATACTCCAACTCATTTATCTGCAAAGAAACGATGAGTAGAGAGCTTGGTTAAGCTTGCACCACCTTAGGTAACCAATACCATGAGTCACACTCTTAGTTACAAGCCTCTCGTGTCCTACCTTGCAGTTCTGTGCATGGTTGACCTCATCCCTCCTGAAGTGGTGAGCAGCAGTGGGTCAGCACCCAAAGGTGAAATGCCCAGCAGAGCTGGTGCAGCTACAACTCTACTCTTCCCTGTCCTGGAGCCTTATAAACCTCCCCACACCCCATCACCTCCCACCTCCCTTCCACACCTGTGCTGAGTTGAGGGATAACAAGCACTTCACTCAGCCCTTCCTACCCAGACTCACATCCACCCCGGGGCAGTGCTCTGCAGATGCAACCTGCCCACTGGAGGAGCAGCCTGATCTGCCAGGCAGGATGTGGCAGCTTCCAGGCTTGCTGTCCTGCCCTGTCACCTCAGGATAAGTCTCTTATCTCTCTGGTGACCCAGTGGGCAAAGTAATCTTGGGTCCAGCAGGCTGGGCAGGTTAATAGTGCAGGCAGAAAATAGAGCATAGCAACCATTTTTTTTGATGCTGTTACAAAGGACACCAAAGCCATGATAACTTCTGGCATCTCAGCTCCACGGACATCTTTTCAGGGCAGAGCTCAGTCTCCAGCACACAGAAAGATAATGGCTGTTAATCACAGTTACCCTCTTCTGCAGCCCAAGAGGGAAGGTTAAACACCAGCAAGACTTATCTTCAGCCAAGCAGCCATTTGGGGTCTCCGTGCAGGGTGTTTGCAACATGGTGATAAATAAGGGAGTGTTTCTCCTTGGCAAGGCTCTCCATCACGTCAAATGAAGGCTTGACAGCTTTGCTGCTTGTAGCCTGCCCTGCATGTTGGCTTCAGCAAGGAGAGAGCAGCAGCTCCACGTCCAGGGTCACTGTTTCGTGTCAGCAATAGCAAAAACAACAGCCCAAAGACAGAGAGAGGAGAGCATAAAGGTGGGATCCTTATGGGAGAGATACACGAAGCGAATGGGTGGAAGAGGTGGGGTTTTGGGTGAGTCTGACTAGCAGGAAAAGTTAGGAAAAAAGGGTTCTAATTCTCAGTTTGACTGACCTTCACTGCTGTCAGACTCTTCCGTCTTCTGATCATCTCACACCTGACAGGAAGCAAATATTCTGATGTATTTAATGTCAGAGTATATTTGATACAGACAACCACCTTCATGGCTCCACTGCATCTGCTGTCTTCCAGGGTGACTACCAGTTTAGAGGGTATTAACCAGCTCAGCGAAATGTTCGTGCCCCTTGGAAGGTACAGAGCATGCAAGGGTAGGGCAGCTTCTTGAGAAAGGACCAAAAAGCAAAAAATGTGTGCCCAGAAAGTGATTGAGTTGCTGGACTGAGAGCCAGCTGCAGAGACCTGGCCTGCTCTGTGTAAGTGCATGGTGGGAGAAGGACATGGGTTAATGAACCCATTTATTCCCTATACAAGTTAATGGTTCCAGTTGGCAGTCCAGTAAATGCTGGCTTTTACTTTTTAAAGCCTGTTTAGTTTTCTGATGTGCTCACAATTCAGGAAATATTTAAGCAGCTCACCAAAAAATCCCTAAAGATTTATGGGAGAGTCCTATCATATTCCTTCTCTTCCCAGGCCCCTAACCCAACTTCCCACCTTGGCTGACACTGACTTATTCTCTCTTAGCTCCTCTCCTCTACTTTCTCTCCTTACTGCCAGCTGAGTTAGTGAACCAGCACAAGAATGGTAAATATAGCTTGTCTCAGCTTTGGGAAATAGTGATCCAGCTGCTATTGTGTCATCCCCCCAATCCAAGTGTTGCAGAAGTTCATATCAAACCCTGTTATCCTTGTTGCTGTTCTCTTGACATCTTCTGAACACCAATTAGGCAGCCCTGGCTCACAAGAGCTGACAGCTAAACTGATGGTATGATGCAGTTCAACCTACCCGTGGAAAGAGTGGAACAATATTTTTGCTTTGCAGTTAACGTTTATCAGAAGATTTCTCAAGGCCATGTGCAACATTAGCTTTCTGCAGCCCTTCACAGATGCAGCCAAGGGCATCCTGTGCTGTCCTGGCCCCTGTGCTGTGCATGGGTGCAGGTGATCCAGTGTCAGCCACGACAACTGTTTCACCTTCCAGGAACGGATCTCTTGTGGCCCCCAGCACGTGAAACGTTCTGCATGAAAATGCACACACCATTTGTCCTAAAGGTAGAAATCACACCTATGGGGGGATAAATAGGTTTCTGTCAGGTAGACAGAAGCTAATTGAAGGCTTTCACTAAAATTGTACAGTACCAAAAGGTAAAAGAGTCGTGTTAAAGCAACTATAAAATAATAGAGAGAGGTAAGTGTTAAACTCACATTGCTCTGTTTGTTGTATATACTATGTTGGTTCCAGGAAAAGTAAAGAAATACATCCATCTCCCAGAGAAGAATATTAATATTTGTAAATTAGTATTCCCATTGCTAACATGCATATGTGTCATCAAATTCCGTCATCATTCCTTCCTTTTAAAAAATATTCTGATGACGTTTTAACTCTCCTAAATTCCTTCATGAGGTTACAATGGGTAAGACACAATGCTGGTGAGCTGTGTTACTCAGATATTCTGTTATTATTCATGAAATAAAGCTGTTGAACTAGGAAGTTGATTATTATTCTGTGGGAACAGAGACAGTTTGGACAGCTAGATTGGTACCATTAGAAACAAAACAAAACCAAAGCAAAACGAGAAATCCGTAACAGCAAAACAAAGACAAGCTTTTGCTAGGTCAGCTCCTGTGCTTTGCCTCAGGGAAAATAGATGCCTCTGTTGATTTTGCAATTTTTATTCCTCGGCTCAGGAGGAGGCATTTGGGAGGAAATTATGGATGTTTTTACTTGGAGGAAGTTTCATTTTCAAACTGCTCTGCTCACATGAGCTTTGCACAAAAGGTCTCTCAGGGACCCCTTTCATTCTCCTGTGTTGGGGGGAGGCTCCAGCAACCAGCTCTTTGGGATGGTGTGCGGGAGGATGACCAGGTAAACGAAGTTGCTCCTCATGTCTTTGGATAGGAGAAGATTCCAAGCCTGAATGAACAATTTCAGTTCACTGCTTGACACTTCAATCATAACCATGAACAGAGTATGGTGGATTTGCATCCAAGGTCTGGCCAGACTCAGTCAAACTAATCTATTTTTGGACTTAACATTTGTGTATTTCTTTTTTCCACAGGTGTGGACTTAAAAAGAGGGCATTCATATTTCTCACTGCTGCTTGGTGAACAATATGGAAGTGTCAAACAGGTGTCTAGCAAGACGTGTCTTTGAATCCTCCAGAGTATTTGCTGTGCTGTACACAGAATAGCACAGCAGTGCTATGTCCTGTACATGAGAACATTCCAGTTATAGGAATGGAGAGATTCTGACAGTCTCAAAGTGTAAGGAGCACATGGGCACTCACATGGAGAGCTCACAGACCCTCAGCAGTGAATGTCTGCTCCTCCCAGGTGGTTTTTGGTCTTCCAAGACTTCCCCCTGGATTCCTCACTGGTACACTACACTATGCCCTCACCGAGTTTCATCAGGCATCACCAGATGATAGTTTTACAAAAAGGATACTCTGAGTGCCTGGGGAATGGGAACTGCCACCTCGTCACTAAGCTCTTGCACAGTAGAACTCAACACTACTGTTTGTATCTGATCTAGCATCATTAGACAAAAATTCTCAATATATATTATTGGTAGAGCATTTTGAAATGCTCAGCACTTCTGAGAAACCCTTTCAAAGAGGTCTCTCCTGTTACATGGCACACGGGTTTACGGCAAAGGAGTCCCTGCCAGCACCCAACGAAACCTCAGAGCAACAGGATACTGCTCAGGAGTAAGAACTGTTTGTGTATATTCCTTCCTCTGTATATTTATCATTATTCCTCACTGCTTAAATATGAATTGATGGCTTAGTTGTGTGCAGTGTTTCTTTGGGGGGGTCTGCCAATGCAGTAACGAAATGGGTGTCCTGCCTGGCCAACAATTACTGTCCCCTCTGTCTCCTGTCTTCTCAGCCTGAGGCACACTCTGTGAGTCTCACGGAAATTGCTTGTCCAGCGTGATGGTTTTGTTCCTCTGTTTATGACCTGTCACACAGCTGTGCAGCCACTGGAGAGTCAGGTTTGCCCAGCACTGCTCTGGATTTTTTGCCAACAAACAAACAAAAAAAACCAAGCCTCACAAACAACAAAAAAAGCCCTCGAAAACCAGATGGCTGGAGAAGGCAGAAGGGCAGGTGGACTCGGAATTTGCAGCTGAGCAGTCTGTGAGATGTGCCAGCTGCTGGGCACAGCCCAGCGGGACCAGCAGCACCTGCACTCCAGGTTGGCACCCACCAGCAAGTGCAGCAGAGCGAGGGGAGCAGAAAACACAACAATGAGGAGCTGGGAAGACACCCAGGGAAAGAGAAAGGAGTGTGAGTAGATGGGAGAGCTGTGGCACTCCAGTGTCCCCAGCAAAGCCACCACAGTTTGCATCGTCCACGCTCCAGGTTGGCATCATGTTCACAGTTAGCAGAGAACTGTCTCAGCTACGAGCCCTGGTCTCAGGAGACTGGGACAAAGCATGAAGGCTGATGTGGATAACCAGCTCAGGGCACCCAGCACAAGACTGGGAAAGATCATGTAGACCTAACTTTTATATCATGGCAGCATTATATGTTTTAGAATATGCAAGAGAAAACCATGCAAAAAACCATGCCTGGATTAGGTCAGCCAGGAGAGCCTCTGATGGGACCCCGGGGGACACTGGCTGCCAGAACAGAAGAGCTCTCACACTGGCCAAGCTTCACTAGCCCTCTTCTCCAAAAGGAAGGGCAGAAGAGTCTTGTTCCCTCTGTGTTTACTCTCTTTGCACGTCTCTTCCTTCCAAGTGTAACCTGGACATCACAGAAGCTGAATAGACGTTCAGTTTTGCTCTCCACCACAGCCTGAAGAAAAATTGATGTTATATCAGAATTAATCTAGGGCACTATAAGTGATGAGAGGTCTGCAATTTTCAGGTCTAATCAAAATATGACTTTTTAAAGAACTTTGGATGCTGGTTTTTTAGTTATTTAGGAAACCTCCATGCAGCCACTGCCTGCTCTCCTTGTCAGAGAGGGTTAAAATTATTCCAGTAAAATGAGAAATCTCCTAAAAATTCTACTATGCCTTGAAATTATATAAACTGTGATAAGTGCTGAAAAAGTTTTATTCCTTTCCCACCACTTTTCATTTTTATGCACTTCTCATTTCCAGTGGTCCAAGGAAGAAAGCTATGAAATTATCATTCCTCAAGGTGCTTTCAGCAGGGCTGAAATGGAAATCCTGGGGCAAAGGCTATGCCTGAAGTATGTCCAGGTAAGAAGACTTCAGCTGATCAGTGAGATTATTTGAAAGTGCTTATCCAAATTGAATCTGAACTTTTATGTGCTTTTAGTACATCCCTGCCACCTCACATTACAATGACACAAACATGACACAGTGCATCCTGTTGTCATCTTTCTGCTCGATTCATGATTAAAAAGAGCACCAAAGCTCAGTGACAGGTTTTGAATGTTGATTCCTGCAGGAACTTTTAGGAAAAAAAAAAATCAAAATTTGTGGAAAAACCTGTCAGTTGAGACATTACCTAAAATTTATTTTTTACCTATTTTATAGTGGTTCTTTTCCCCCCAGCAATGGTCCCACTGAACTCAGCGTGGGGAAACTAATACTGGGAAGGTGGAGAAATGTTATTTTAAGTGTTCACATAGGATCTAATCCCCGTCCTGCTGCAATCAGCAGCTCTGTTGAAGTTGATTGCCTCAAAAATTAAATTTAAGCCCAGGAATTCTGAGAACGTGTGTCCCATGTCTTAGCTGGGATAAACCAGCAAAGGTGGGTGGACAAGGAGTGGGTGTTTTGCTCTGTGATAAACAACAGCTGAAAGGGAACATCTGTGGGCACCATGAGCTAAGGGACAATGGGGTGACACAGGTGAGTGGCTGCTGTTTGTCACTGGGGGTTTCTGGGCCAGGCCTGTGTACGTGGATGAGGGAGGGGAGAAATCAGCCTGTCTTAGTCCCCTTCATTTCTTTATTCTCTGTCTCATTTTTTCTTACTCATTTGTGTCATTACTATGTTCTTTTGTCCTCCATGTTAATTTGTTATTCTATTATCTGTGGAGGTGGCTTCACAACACAATTAAGGAAGAGAAATCAACATTCCCAACCTGCTGGGTTGTACTAGCTCTGTTAACCATCTTTTTGAAAATCTGTATTTAATTAAAGTAGAACATTAGGATGCCGGTTTTGGGAGGCTGCAAAACTGCTATGTCTCCAATCCACTGAACTGTTTATTGATCTTTTCAGATTGCCTCCATTTGTAGTAATTTTTGATGCATTATGTTTTGTACTTATGTCAAAACTGAAATAACAACAGATGGACATAAGGAGAAAAAAAATCCCAGATTTTCTTCTTTTTCCCTGAAAAGTGACAGGTATTTTCAAACTGCAGTCTTTTTATTTTATCAGAATAAGAAAGATTTCCCGGGAACAAATAAAAATAAATTGACCTTTGAAAAATTTCTTTGTCCTAGGGATTAATTTGTTCTGTTTAATTGAGGGATTAGAATTCTTTATTGTGATAATTGTTATCTTTTTTCTTTTCAGACATGTTCTACCTTCGTGCTATGGAAATGACTGATTGAACTGATTCCCTCTGTACCAAAGAAATGCTACTCCCACACCACAGGCATTATTTGTGCTGGAAATAATTGCTGAAAATTTGTGAAAAGCCACATTCAAACCAGGATCCACACCTAACTATTTGAGAATATAAACCCAGGATCTTAAACTAATTCATGGGGGTGTACTGACCTGAGGTTTTCTTTCCCTTTTATCACAGACGGTGAGCAGACAGCCTTGCAGCACATAAAATATCTGCTTTTGGGTCGGGGAGGACTTCGTAGCAGTTCCCCTATTTACCAGGGTCTCTGGTATTGGTGCCAAACTGCTGCAGCTCCTGCCCTGGGTCAGCTCAGGCTTCCCCACACCAAGCCAGTGTCGTGTCTCACAGGGGAATCCAGAGGGAAATATTTTTTACCAGGGATGTGAAGGCAGGAGCTGGCCCAGCCAGCCAGGTGATGAGCTCTGGTCACTGCCATCCCAGCGCCCTGAAAGTGAAACTCTTCATTCTTTTTGTCAATCCCACGTACGTTTTTTTAATAACCATCCTCACAGCAGATTTCATAGGAAGTCAGGGCACTGAGCCAATACCATTAAAAATGTAAATACAGTAGTGTTTCTTTTCCACTGTTTTCTAATTGCCTTTGCCCTCTGAGAAGGCAGCTGATGTGAGGAGGGGCCTGTTACTATGAAACCAGCTGGGTCTAAATCTAGGCTAATAAACTTTTTCAGAGTCTCCATTTCATAACACAATGCTGCGAAAGAAAGGGTTCATCCAAGAGTTAGGAGCCTAGATAATACTTGCCCTTCCTGGAAATGATCATTCTGGGTTACAATCTGCTCCCATACAGGTTTTAATTCAGAGTAACAACATCAGAGGGAAAAATCTACATATTTACTGGTGTAAATCTGTAGTGGGGAAAGATTCTTCCCCCAGTGGGGCTATCCAGTGACTAAATATACAGCAGTGGAAACCAGGAGAGATCTCTGCAGCTCTGCAGTGGTGGGCTTCTTCCTCCTGCACAGAGAGTCCTGCTGGAGAGGGACAGAGGTGCCTTGGACTGAAATCCTCAGCCAAGTCTGCTCCCACTGCCAGAGAAGATCATAGAGGGGGTTGGGTTGAAATGGACCTTAGAGCTCTTCTGGTTCCAACCCCCTTGCCATGGGCAGGGAACTTCCCACTAGATCAAGTTACTCAGAGCTCCATCCAACTTGCTTTTGAACACTTCCAGGGATGGAGCATATTTAGGGATCTGCCTAAATTGCTTGCTGAGTAACAAAGCCAAGTGAGATTTGTGTCCTGAAACCCAAGAAACAAATGAATCCAAAAATCTTTAGGTTCAGGAGCAGTAACTACCAAAAGAAGAAGACTCTCTGAGCTCAAGTGTTCCTTGTATGATTCTCTCTGCTCCACCAAGGGCTCAGTAGAAGCAGTGAAATATCCAACTTAAGGAAGAGGAAAGTTTCCAATAAACAACTTCAGGGTCATTCATTTGTCTGTAAATCTAGGCTTTTAAATAAATAAATAATAAAAAATATATAAATAGGTCTCTGCTGCAATATACAGTTATCAGCTACAAAAAATAAATAAACAGACAGGGGCACGAGGAGCCCTGCTCTCTGACATTCTGTCACTCCTCAGTGGTACTTGCTTCTTCACCTTCAGACCTTCTTTTCCTCTTTGGCTTCTGCTTGATTTTCCCTGCAAACTGTATTTGACATTTGGCATGATGGATGTACTAGGGAAAAAAAAACATTTAATTGCCTTAAGATATTCTAGAAAGCCTGTCTCAGTTCTTTTTTAATTCATATATACATGCAGTTGTATGGGGAGGAAAGGTTTCCTCTAGGTAGGTCTGAAGATCCTTAAAATTCACGAGCCTTTTTCTGAGGCAAGGCTCAGGTGCACATCCATCACTATTTCAATATTTTATGGCTTTGCCCCTGTGTTTTTTTGCTTCCGAGTTGATGTTTGCTCTTGAAATCGCTGAATCGTCACAGCCCCATCCTGCTAAATGAGCTGTTCACCTGAATCAAAATCGTTGGCCATCTGGAATCCTGTTCGGAAAAAGAGCCCAGACTGGGTATATGAATAACAACCCCGATTCCCCTCCCTGGCCTCCAATGAGGCAGAAAAAGATACACTGTCAGGGAGATGACTGGGAAAGGCTGTTATCTGCATTAGTGATGGGCTGTGATTATCACGTCCTCCAAGCTGCCTTCCCTTCTCCAATTAGCAGATGCCTTTCTGTGTGAAACCACCCTGCCTCCATCTCCTTGAAGATGCAGCTCCTTGAAGATGATGCTCCTGGGGCAGGAGGACCAGGAGCTGCAGCTGTTTTACCCCTCACCAGTGACTCCAGTGCTCACGGAGCAGGGGCAGCAACAGCACCTGTAAGACTGATGTTTGCGTTGCTGCACCTGCAACTGCTATGTCATGACATGACCTGCAACTGCCTACAGCAGTTCTCACCCCGTAAAGTCCTTTGCCAAATCCTTTATCTGCTCCTGCAGGTTTTCAAAATAAACACTTTTCCGAGGACACTCTGAATTTGCTAAAACCAAATATTTTCATTAGAGAGCTGGGCTGAATGTCTGAGATAGTAATAATTGGAGGCTGTTTACAGCAAGAGGATGAGAAGGAGTGGTAGGGTCTTGTAATCTCTGGTGTATACTTCTCTGCTTCTCACCAGAACATCTGACAGTGAAAAAATTGACCTTCTCATGAAAGTCTATATTTTATGTTGCAGTGCAACCATTACTTGCATTTTCCCCCAGTGAAAATTATTCTCAGTTTTCTCTTTAATACTCAGAAATGAAGGGGAAGGAGAACTGCTTGGGAAACTCAGCCTGAGATTTCTAGTCACAAGATCCCACAACAAGCTTAGTCTCTTCCAGTCTGAAATTAAGAAGACCATCCTTATTGTTTATTTTTGGCCATGTAAAAAGTTATAGAAAGTGCAGACAGACACACAGAGAAAGAAAAAAAAATATAAAGATGAAAGAATCCCATGCTTGTTGATAAAGACACAGTCCCAAAAATTCCATGTTTCTCAGCATAAACCAATAAAACATTTACACATGTACTTAAATGCCTATTACATTAAGAACTCTTGTGGTTATTTCCTCGAGCATTACCTATGGGATTAAATGAATAAATAAAGCTGGCCATGCATCATAGTGATTATACTGGTTTGACTAAGCACTTTGAATCCAGCTCAGAAGTACAGACACCAAGGACAGCCGTGGCCAAAGCAAGTGCAGAAATGGCCTCTCATTTCTTCCCTGCTTGGCTTGTGTAAAATGAATTTCTCTGTATCCAAGCTGATGGGGCTGCACTTAAACACACACTGCTCTCAAAACCTCTGTGTCCCTGGAGCCACTCCTAAAACATGTCAGAAGCATCTACCTCCTTGTTAATCTGAAATTCTGCATCCATAAAAAAGTCAGCATCTCATTCAGATAAACCAGTCTGAGAACAACTATGTTTCCTCTTTGTGTTCCCGATTTATTTTTCAGGTAACAAGTTGCAGCACAAAAATTCTTGCTCTAACAGAGTCTTCTGAGACAGCTGCTGAAACAGAGCTGAAATATTTGGATTGTATTTCTGGAGGTCTCTTTTCCTTGTTGCTGTGATTTTCTGCAGGTCTCCCCCCATCAATTTGCTCATTGTCTGTGCTACACTCTAACAGCCAGTGCCCTCTTGGCTGAGTCCACTGCCACAGGTTACTTGTCTGGAACAAAGCTCCACCTGCATCAGAAAAGTAATAGAAACAAGAAAAGTCAGGAGTGAGAGGCAAAGACTGAATGCTGAAATGAATTCCTTCCATCTGCACAAAGACTCAGGGTGTAACACATCCTCCTGACTGGTCTGGCAACGAAATACAGGAGCATAAAACATCCCTCTCTCTTTGATGGATTAATTGTGTGATTCATTGTTTCTCTTATTCATGGGAAAGGATGTTTGTCTGCATAATTTCTGTTTCCTATGCCTCCAAGCTGGACAGGCGAGGAGAAAGCAAGGTATGGAGTGGGTAAGGAGCGGAGTCCCCACCTACACTTCCACTACTGCAGCAAAGCAGGTGCCTCGGGAGAAGGGCTGTGCTGCAGGAAGAAGTTGGCAGCTGCTCACTGACAGCAGGGAGAGAGCTAGAACTGACTCAGAGTTATGTCATGTCTCTTCCTTGGAGGGAAGTGCGTGGCGGTCCAGGCAGGAGGGAGCAGTACCAGCCGGGGCTGCTGCAGCAATCCAGGTTCACTGTTCTGGGGAAGACAGATCTCTCTATTTCACCTTGCAAAGCTTCACAGATAAAATGTAACTCTCCGTTGTCCCTTAGGTAATACCGTGATGAAGAGGGGGACCTTGCTCCTTTCTGGAGCCTTGGGGACATATCCCCCATCCTGTTGCTCGAAATTCAGGGGAATCTGCAGTGTTAAGGTCACCCTCCCTCTCCTTCTTCCAATTATTTCTCCGAAAGAGACAAATTTTGTTCCAAAGAAGTAACTTACAGGAGCAGTCAGTGCAAAGGACACTTGACTAAGTGTCAAGCATGCAGCACACAAAGGCTTCGAAAAGCTTTAATAAAAAAAGAACTGCAGTGAAATATATTTTGCTAGGTGAAAAGAAACAATCTATGCAGTGACTTTTGAGTGGGTTTGTGGCTTTGTTTGATAAGGGGACTGCTGTTGATAATGCCCTCCTGATGCTACTTACCTGTAAGAAGCCAGTATAAAGCTGATCAGGACAAAGAGCAGATGCAGCTGTCATAGAGAAAATTGCAGCATGTCCTTTTCCCTTCAGTTATTAAGTAGTCTATAATAGTGAGTGGATGTCAAAAGCCAAGAAATGAAAAGATTGTTAATATGTTATGCTACGGTATCCTGAGATAGTTGGCAGATTCTTTCAAGTTTTTTGTCCGGGTGGGAAATAAAACTGTGTCTTCATGGAGAAAGGAAGGGGATCTTTCCTACAGACTGTCTCTTGTCAAGCACCAGAGATATGGAGGGTTTCCCCAAATTAATTCCTTTTCACACTGCTTGTGACTATTCTGATTGGGTGGTGATAATGCCATTTCAAATTTCCTTCACTAAATGTCCAAACTGCAGAGGAGAAGGCTCCATTGAGACCTTAAAACAGCTGGGGGCACATGGGGTCTCTGCTCTGAGAGGGGAAATAAAAAATTGGAGGCAGCATTCATAAGTTCTTGGCTTGCATAGAGCAGCCTTTTAGTGCTGTTCCCTGTGCAGCAAGGGTCTGGGAAGCTCTGCTACACCGCAGTAGTGAGTGCACTTCCTTTTCCCAAAACCATCTGCTATAATGATTTGTTAAAAAGGAAAACCAAATTTCTAATCCAGTACTACTGTGTGAACAGAATCCCGCTCAGGGCATTAGCTCTGTCTTGTCAAGGAACACAATGTGCCATTAAAACAAAAAGTTGCCTCCAGCTTTGGGACAAAGGAGCAACGACAACTGAACGCCACCCACTTGTGCCATGTGTACTCTGAGCCAGGGGACAGGCCCAGGGGAGTGGATGGAACTGAAGTGTCACCCTCCAGTGTGTGCCAGGCTGGGAGAGGATAGACTCTTTTTTTCTTTCTTTCTTTCTTTTTTTTTTTTTTTTTTAGGCATAAACAGTTCCGCATTAGCTCAGAAAACAGAAATCCTAACCTGCCCCTTCCTGTGAATCTCCTTTAAAATAGGCATCTCTTTAAAATAGGGCTGTATGTGTTTGTGAGGGTATATATATGCTATGTCTTCACAAGTAATCAGCCTCCCCCCCAGTTCTGTTGGTGCCTAAAATTAGGGTAAATATAGCAAAACTGCATAAAATCAGAATTCCCAGATCTTGTGGTATTTAAAGGTCTTCCCAAAGCCTGATCTCTTAAGTCCAGTGAAACGCTAAGATTCCCAGTGAGTTTCTTTCTTAAATTTCCAGCACCAGTCTCTTTAGATGTACCCATGGAAATAATTATGTTGGGAACATTTGGGTGGGAAGAGATTGAATACTTGCACTGGGAAGAAGATGAATAATAGCACAGTTTCCTCCAGTGGCTTGAGGGCTTTCTCTTGTTTCCTTCTGAAGGAGCTTTGTTGGTCTTGCAGCTGCTGGATGGCAGATGTCGATTTGCTGGGGCAAGGCCCCCCCCTTCCCCTCCCGAGTCCATGCTACTGCCGTGGCTGTGCAGATTTCCTTTCAAATACATGGCTGCATATGCGTCATGGATGATGCCCACTGGTTTGCTGGCAGCCCTGCCTGCAGATGCAGTAATTAATCATCAAGTGACAGGGTGGCAGTGCCCCTCATTGACTTCGGGGTGATTAAGAAGGGCTGGCTTTCTCCCCGCCTGACAAAGGAGAGCAGCGAGCTGAGCAGGGCTGCTCGCTGTGGAAATGCTGCCTCGGAACCACTGCAAAAATCCTGCTTTTCCAATAGCCTTTTCCATGCTAGTAACACTAAGTACTCTGCAAACCAGCAAGCTGGGACTTGGGGAATGTGCAAACTCCAGCATTCTGCAACTGTCCCGTCCATCAGCAACTTGAGGCTCTGCCCTGGGCATGGCATTCCAGCATGTTGTGTGACACCCAGCCATTGGAGAAGCTGCCTGGTACAGAAGAGGATTTTTCTAGAGGAAGAGCCTTGATTGTTCTGGAACAGATTATTTGCAGCTCCCCAATGGACTAAAAATACAGTTGCCACTATTGAATTTTGGTATTTCTAGGTACTAATCTAGTGCTGGGGGTGAAGGAGAACAGGAAACTGCTTTGCGTGGCATGCATCTAAAATCAGTTCCTGAACGCCTGAGTTTGGGCAGATCTCCCACCCAGCTAAATGAGAGATTTTTCTGGATAGCAATGTTGGCATTTGGCTATAAGCTGCTATTAAGAAGTAGAACGGTTTTCACTCATGAATATTCATGTGGCTATACTGACACGTGTATACTATCAGCATACAACTTTGCAAATCCTTTATTCCAGTGTACACCGGGGAAATGAGGCAGCTGGTCATTAGTTCACCTCCCAGCACCCACATTTACCGGTGCCTTACACAAGGCAGCACTTGTGTCAGCCTACCTGTGCCAGCTCCTACTATTCCTTTTCTATTTCATATAGGAAAGAAGCATTTCTCATCCTGGTAGTCACTTTCTTTCACCTGCTTGCACGGGAAATGGCTCTTTTAATTTTCTTCTCTTTTAAAAGTCTTGGCACATTTAATATTAATATTCTTATTATTACTCAAATGGTAAAAAGAAAAGCAATTAGATAGATTTCATTGAGAACAATTAAATACAGTAGTAGTGAATCAACTAACCTGCAGATTAAGCATATGGTGGAAAGCACTGTTCTTTATTTCCCCTCTCTTTAAGTACCTGTTGTGGAGGTGGGCTCTTAGAGGTCCACAAGCTGAGAGCTGCCTAAGAGTCCTTGTGTGAGGCATTTGGCTGTCAGGAGTCACAGACCACTTTTGCTGTTTCAGTTCTTTACCAGGCTTTCCTTTCCTTGTTAAATCAAAACCAAGTGCCATCCAGATCAGTGGAGTGGAGAGAAGTTACAAAGCAAGGGGCCCCCAGGGTGAGGCAGAGGGGGCTGTACGATGGACTGAGCCCCCCGTTGCCCACACCAGAAGTTGGTGACAGCCACGGGGTCGCAACAGTGACACTCACACATCTATTCTCTTTCAGGCAACCATGGATAAAATTACACATACAAAGGTCTACACCCAGTCAGTGACCACGGGAAGGATACATGCCAGGATTTGTGCTTTTGGACAACCTGCAAACAGTTGTATTTATTTAGTTTTAACCTCTTGCCTGATGAATCCATTTTAGCTTCTTCTTTAAGCTTTGCCTATTTTCTCTTTGATTTCTCTTTAAGTCTGATTTCATCTGGTGTCCTAAACTCTTGATCTAGGTTGTGGGGATTTTTGAAGGTGTATTTCTTTTCTTATTTTAAGCTTTGCTTTCCTAGTGTCAGTGGTTTACTCACAGCCTAAGTTCAGCCTTGATGAAGACAAAAGAGACTAACTACTACTCCCACTCCTGGGTTTACCAGACATTTACAAAAGCTTCACATTGTTGGGTTTCAGTCTTCTTAGTGCTTAAGAGGATTTCAGGATGTCCTATATTAAAAAAAAAAAAAAAAAAAAAGAAAAGAAAAGAAAAGAAAAGAAAAGAAAAGAAAAGAAAATAAAAGAAAAGAAAAGAAAAGAAAAGAA
>JAYRBT010000028.1:11545469-11608687 GCA_036023395.1 Myiotriccus ornatus | reverse complement strand
AGAAAAGAAAAGAAAAGAAAAGAAAAGAAAAGAAAAGAAAAGAAAAGAAAAGAAAAGAAAAGAAAAGAAAAGAAAAGGAAAGAAAAGAAAAGAAAAGAGAAAAAAACCATCAGGATGTCCTCCCTGAACAACAAAATCATTCTGTCACCTCATCAGGACTCCCTGCTAGTTCTTGTAATTATGCTCTTCCCAAATCTTGCATGAAGTGCATGTTATCACAGAAGCACAGAATGGTTTGGGTTGGAAGGGACCTTAAAAATCATCTCACTCCAACCACCCTCCCATGAGCAGGGACACTTTTCATTAGACCAGGTTCCTTACAGCTTCATCCAGGCTGTGTTTCCAGGGATGTGGCAGACACAGCTTCTCTGGCAACCTGTTCCAGTGCCTCACCATCTTCACAGTAGAGTTTCTTCCTAATATCTATTATAAACCTACTCTCCATTGTTTGAAGCCATTTTCCCCTTGCCCAGTCACTACACGCTCTTTTTAGAAGTCTCTCTCCATCTTTCTTGCAGGCTCCTTTCAGGTACTGAAGGCCACATTTAGGTCACCCTGTAGCCTTGTCTTTTGCAGACTGAACAATCCCAGTTCTCTCAGCCTTTCCTCATAGGAGAGGTGCTCCACCCCTCTAACCATCGTGGTGCCTCCTCTGGACTTGCTCCAACAAGCCATGTCCCTCCTATGCTGGGGAGCCCAGAGGTGGATGCAGACAAGTCCTTACTCCCAGAGAGGCCCTGGGAGGGAGAGAAATGACGCTCTGCAGATGGAGATTTGACACAGAGTTTGATCTGAGCATCCACAGCTCCCACTGAAATCTGTGGGAGCTGCAATATCAACAATGATCTCTTCAAATCCTGAGACTGATACCAAAATACCCTCAAACTATCCTCTGAAGTGAGAATTTTGGAGAATCAAAGCAAATATTGAGTTGGAAAAGATCTCTAGGGGCCCTCGGGTCCAACCCCCCTTTTCAAAGCTGCTGTTGGAAGTATAATTCATTTGGGATCTTTTAGTTTGCCTTTAGTTACTAAACCAATGGCATGTACTTAGGCCATGCTTCCAGTCTTTCCACAGAGACTGGGAGAGCTTGAAAAAGACTTTTGAAGGAAAAAGATGAGATTCTTAACTGATTGCATGCTTCGAGAAAGTGAAGTTTTATGGTATTTAGTAAACTGAGTAGGAATCACCATAAAACCCCAAGGCTGGCAACACTGAATTTGAGAATGCTCATCTTAAGAGCCTACCTAGCAGATACTGAATTTTTGTGCTTTGCTGGATGAAAAATTCAAAATTCAAAATTCATGTTCAAAGAAATTTACTCCAGCAGTAGCATATACATATATGTGAGTTTGTAGACAGATAGATAAATATTTCTACAGGGGTTCACAGACACAGATTGGTGGGATGGCTCTGCACCATATCTGCTGAAATCTGGATTTGTCACTGCTCAAGGAATGAAAACCCACAGCAAGACTGAAGTCTGCTCCAACCAGCAATCTAGCATTTCAAATAATTTCATTTTTAATTGGATGCGTCTAAGAGGTTACTTTTAATAATTGAAACAGAGATTGCTCCAGGAGGATTAGAACACGTGTTTAGAAGATAGGGATGCTTTCAAAAAGGAAAAAAAAAAATGTTCCTGACAGGTTGAGTGGTACTAAAAGTCACTACCACATTACCACATAGGGAATAAAGACTGTGGCACGAAGGAAAAATTGAGCACTCTGTGATAGAAAAGATCTTAATCACCTCATGTTGCAAGGAGGACCAAATCACTGCAGGATTTGCTATGCTGAAAATACTAAATGAAAAAAATTAAAGCTCTGTAAAGCTTTACATATTTATCTCTCTTGCTAGTGAGGAATCAGAAAGCACTTCAGCAGGCAGTGTTGTACCTTACATGTGGGGTTCCCACGGGATGTCCTGATGCTGTGACTTTTTCCTGGATGGAGGCTTGAGCAGGGAAGTGTCCAGGCCTGTACTCTGGGGGCAATTTTCCACGTCTTGCTCTGTGGCAACTGGAATCTAGACAGGGCTTCAGAAAGCTTCAGGTCATTGTCCTCAAGACAGAGCTATGTCATGCTTAGGAGCATCAATTACTGGTGCTTTTCAAGTACTGACGATGTCCTGAGCCTCCTAGAGCTATGGGAACAGTCAGCAATGGTTTTCCAACCTTTTGTACAGAACTGCTTTTCTCTTTGCTGCCCACAATTCCTGCTTCCTGCACCCTCCTGCTTGTGCCCCTTTCCCCAGATGTGCCTGATGCTGGGTGTATAGTCCATTGCCAACATCTGAGAAGGGGAAAAAAAACCCCCTCTAATTAGGGCCAAGAATGGCATGAGCAGGGAGAACATGAGCCAAGAAGAGAGACCATGTACAGCTTCTCACACATGCTGTCTTAAAAGGTTTTCCCTTAGAAGCTTCTACCTTGCCCCTCAAATCAACTATTTGTTGTAATAAACCTCTAGTCCCATTCTGAGCTGTGATGCCCGAGAGCAGCTGAACAAATTACCTTGTAATAGTAAAAGATTTTGCTAAATGTGGATGAAAATCCTCAATCTTTTCTTAGTTATCACCTGGAGAATATTTATCATTTTCAAGTTTTCTGATTGGCTTATATAGGCAGTAAAACTGACCTTCAATTTTGCCCTTCAGAGATATCTAAAAGAAATTCATGAGAGTATAAACTCCAGTAAATCCTTTTGCTTTCAATTCATCTTTAAAAAGTGCTTTTAGGTGATATAAATTAGACCCGTTCCAGAAGCAAAATAACAAAATCTACTAAAAGTATATTAACTCCACTGGCAGTGGCATATTTCCAGTAAGGTTTTCCCTAAAATTCAATTCCCCCCACCTTGTTTACTTTGTTTTGCTGTTTGTTTTTTTGTTGTTGTTTTATAAAGCAGCAGAACATTAGACGATTAAATTTGATTTCACAGCATTTTAGTGTTTTGCATCTTAATCTCATCTAATTTCTCAGACAGTAAATTCTCAGCGACACTTGAGAAAAGGTGACCTTTGAATTTTCTGTTGTGACTTTTTTAATCAGTCAGCTGGGGAAACCTTAAAAGAGAAGTTACCTCAGCTCTTTTTTTAGCAGAGCCCTCCTGCGGATTGGAAGTTATCAGCATCTTCCAACCGATATGCTACAGTTCAGAAAATGTTCTTTCTTAAGCAATTGCATCTGAACTTTTGGGGCTTTGCTGATGAACGGATGACTCATTTACAAGCATTTTACAGGATAGCAGCAGGTCTGTTCCTAATCAGTTTTTAGCAAGGAGATCCAGGGAAATTTTAAATACTGTGTTTTCATTATAGCGTTAGGTTTTATTCATGAGATTCTCATTGACCTTTTAAGTAAGTTACACAGCTACCATGCCAGAATTTCCAACAAACTAAGGGAGTTTTAGTAAAACTTTCTTAACTCTTCTTTCACAAAAAAAAAATCCTCTTTGGCTTCAAGTGGGTCGGGAATCAACTGTAAGTGCTTTTTCTTCTTTTGGCCTCTGCTTAAACAAAGCAGTATTTAGCCAACTTAGGATTCCTATGATCTTCCTTCTCTGAGAGTCTGGAGCACAGACACCTTCCTCCATTTGACAGACAAACTGAGAAATGTGCCTGTTGGGCTTCTCTGGGAAGAAGGCCTCTTCACACCTGGGCAGACTTTATTATTTTTGGTGCAGTACAGGTTTAGCAAATCTTTGGATTTCTCCGGATGTGGAGTCAGACCCACAAATGTTCTGATCCCCATTGCCCACACACTCTGTTGGTGTAAATGTTGTCTTAATCTGATCTAAGACACCCCTGAGGTATTCTGGAAGGATCAGCTGTTTCTGACAACTGGGAAAAAAATTATTTCCAAAATTAAGACTAATTCTCCTTTTATGCTGACCTTACCAGATTTTAATATTTTTTTGGTTCTATATAGGACAATTAAAAGAATCAGGATGGCAGAGAGTGTCCTTGAAAGTGACAACTGATCTCCTGATGATCACGAGATCTTCTGCTAATACTAATTTACGTCCCACTAATTTCATGGGTACTGTACTAAAGTTACAGACCAGATTGGCAGCTACTCACTAGGAGTTTGCTGGAAGTATCCCAAGTATAAAGGATAGAGGGAGTATGAATGAACACATTCCATTTAAAACCACGTTCTGTATGATATAGTCCCCCTTTAATAAGAAAAAGCAAAACATTACCTACCTTTGTAGGGTAACAGGAGCATTAGTCCTAGGAAGTTATACTTGCAAAACACGGCACTCACCCATCTAATGAGTTCTATTTATCTAAAGAGAACTGGGAAATGCTGTCATGGCACTGCTTTATGTGTGCATGCATATTGCTAATTCCTGTAAGGTAGCAGGGAGCATCTCCTCTGTCCTTGTCTGCTGCAGAAGTTCTGCCTCATGATTTCATTTGATGCTCCCAAGTTCCTCTCACAGGAGGAGACTAATCATTCCTTATTCACCTTTTCCTGCCAGCCACTCTTTTATATAACTTTATCACTTCTTCATCCAGTCACCTCTTTTCAGAGTTGAAGACTTGTAGTCTATTTAATCTCCCTCAGTACAGAAATCATCTCATGTCTTTGATTGTCTTTGTTGTCCTTCTCCATATCTTCACTAGTTTTTGCCTATTTTGATGCAGTGAATGCAGTATTTAATTGGGGGCAAATTTTGGGCTCATTCAGTGGCACAGTTCTGCTTTCCCTGCTGCTCTTGGCTGCTTTCATACCTTACATTCTGTTTACCTTTTCAGGTAAACATTCATTCATTGCTGCAGGGCAATGAACAGATGTTTTTGTTGAGCAATCTGCAGCCACTCTATGATCTCTTTGCAGAATGATAATGGCTAATTTAGAGCTTATCATTGCATATGTGTATTTAGTGTTGTTTTCCCCATGTGCATTACTTTGCATTTATCAACATTGAATTTAATCTGCCAGTTTCTTCCTCCCTCAGAACTCTATGATCAGTTCTAGTTTTTACTCCCTGAATAATTTTATACCCTCAGCAAAACTGAAGATCATCCTTAGGGCTAATTTTATTTAATATTTTCATTAATATCTGCAAACAAAAAAGTTTCAGTGTGCGAATTTAATTTGCTAATAGCACAAAGTTGAGAAACCATCTTCATTTCAGAAGATGCTCAGCATATTATAGAATAATAAATAGATGACTTTGGGCACTGGAGTGATGGAAATTAAAATAAATACAATGTAAACCACAAAGTCATTCTATTTGTTACAATATATTGACATTATAAAAATGTTATGCACATTTAAGAGTATATAACAACAGTTCCTGCTGGGGCTGGAGAGTTCAGCAGAGAGAAAAAAAAAAACCCACCCTGATATATTAATCAAACTGCAAATGGACTCTAAGCCACTGGTGTTATATAGCTATAAAAAGTCAAACCTAATCTTTGGAGATAGCAAAACATGCATATCCTGCAGAGATAAAGAAGGATCAGTGTTACTGTATGAGGTGCTGGATTGCCAGGTGTTCCTCTGCTCACTCTTGTTCAGTGAAGATTCATTCAAGTTAGAGATGCACAGGTCAGATAACTTGTGGACTGGGAAATTTGTCTGCAAGAAGCATTTCAAAGAGGAAAACTGATTTCCCTTTACAAATGAACTGAGGAACAGAACTCTGCTAGCTAACTGTGCCACTGGCTCAGGAGCAAAGAAGCATAAATTGATCATGGATAGATTTAAGATGGAAATTAACTGAAGCTTTCTAACTATTAACTGGGTGAGAAGCAATGTTAAAATGAAGCTTGAAGCCTTTGTGAAGGAGTTAGATTACATGATTATCCCCCTCAACAGCTGACTGGCTCTGCTGGCTGAGAAGCCATCTTTCCAGCAGGAGTGGATTCCTCTCCTTCACCATCATGCCAGCAGTGTTTCATCCCCTCATCATTACTGGAGGATGATTCAAAAAGTGTCTCCTTCCTGCTACAAACTCCACCGACTCGAGCAAGCAGCAGGGGACATGCCCTGCTCTCGAGGAAGGGCTGGATAATGCTGCCGTGAAGCTCCTGGCCATGATGTCAAGAGTTGGCAGCTAATCAAGCTCAGATGATTTTCAACAAGCCATTTCTCATTAACATTTCTACATATGGATGAAAAATATTTAAAGAGCAGCACTGAGTGCTGGAGTACTCCTTCTATGAGACAGCCCATGCAATAAACATGAACGGTTTCCTCACTGGGTATTAGGAGGTCTCGAATAGTTTACAGTGGGAAACCATTTCAAGCTCCGTGCACATTTTTAGGTCACAGTTTTTGGCTATTCACACAACAATAGCAGTCAGTTTATGCCAGTCATAGAACGAAAAGGTTTGTTTTGTAGATGCATGGAAGTCAGAAAACAAAGAAGTCTAATTTTTTTTTCTGAAGTATATACTCCTTTACTCTTCAGCCCACAGTTGTTCCCTTGATTTTGAGAAGACTTAATGTTACAAAAACCAGAATCACTACTACTTGATGGTCCCACTTGTTGGTTTTGTGGTTTTTTTGTTTTGTTTTTTTTTGGGTTTTTTTTTCTTGGTTGTTGTTCTGGTGTGGGTTTTTTCTAAGATGAAAAACACTGACAAATTTCTTGCTTTGTATGCGGCACTTTGCAAAAGTGCAGTGAATATAAGAAGTATAATGACAAATGCCATGGAGACCTCTGAAAAGAAAACTCTTCAGAGAAAAACATGCTTGGAAGGAGAAGGGTGGCAAAAGAGTGACCACAGTATGCTCAAACCAAAGTGCTTTGTGATTTTTTTTTCTTTTTATCTTTTGTGGGAGCGAACTGACATGAAGAGGACAAAGGGTACTTGAAATCACACTTTCACCAAGAAAGTATTTGAGTCTTCTTTCCTTAGATGTGACCTTTAGGACAGTTCTAGTTCAAACAGGCCAGACTGAAAAGTAAAGTAGGAAGCATTCCTGTTTGGGAATTTCTGTTTGGTTTTCTTCCCCCTTTTGTTTCTGTTCCACAGAAGGGTGAGGACAGGGTCTTCATCAGAGCCTCCCAGCCCCAGGGCTTGCTAAGATAACATCACTTTCCTGCCTAGCTGGGCATGAAAACCACTCACGTGCTGGTTTCACGTGCTCTGCTGAGAGTACAGATAACAATAAATTGGTGCTGTTTCAATGGACTTTATGTACAACCTGAGGCAGAGATTAGAGCTGGGGGTTTTTTTGTCCTGTTAGTGTAAACCTTACTGAGAAACTTGCAGTCACACTTCATATTCCATTTATTTTCTTAACGGTTCATAGAAGATTACTAAGTGAATAATAAATGTTTCAATTAAACACACAGATTGTTATCTAGGTCAATAAATTGCTTTCAAACTTCAGTAATGTCTGCTGGTGATGTAACAATTTTGGAACAAACCTTATATATGCTTTTAATACATATTACTCTTCATTAACCCTCTATCAGCCATTTCCAAATGCTAATATGAAACATTCATATTAGCATTCAATTGAGAGTAGCTGATATTGGTAATATCAATTTGCACTATTGGATTCTCCAAGTAAATCAGAAAGAAAATGGCCATGGAGTATCTTAGACAAGTAGGAGAGAAATAGACATTTATATTAATCTAACAAATTTTTATGGAGTCAAGGTGGAATATAGAGCTTGTTCCATTTTCAGTGGAGAGGATAAGCATGAGCAGAGAACAATTCATCACACCTACCTTACCACAGGATTAATTTTCTTCTGTACTGAATATAAATTGGCCTGAAGAAAATAATTTCAACAGAACTGGATATGAGCACCGTATCTGGCCAGAAAATTGGCTGACTGATGGTAAACAATGGGTAACGATAGATTTTTGAGGCATCAAATTGTCAGATGTAGTTAAAAAATATAGCAGAGGAATCTGTCTTAAGATTGTTCTTATTTAACATCACCTTTAGTGATCAGGAAGAAGGCATGAGAAGCGTATTAGTTAAACAGGCAGATGGTTGCCTTGGAAGCCAATCAAACTTTAGAGACGACAGAAATATTGCAAAAGATCTGTAAAAGTCAGGAAAAGGGATGAGGGACAAAAACAGAAACAGTTTGAATTGGTGGAGATGAAAGTATTGAGAAAATATCCCAAAGCACCAAGTGCAGCCCAGACGTCGAAGGAGAAGGAGCAGCGACAGCAAGAAGAGATGCCTCCAAAAGAGGACAGCTCTTTGGAGCTAACAATGTTGAGGTATCTGTGATCATGAAAAATGGAAGTAATATCCTCTCTTATGTACCTTTTCTCTATAAAATATCCTTGCCATCATCATTTTCTAAGTGCATTTTGTACCTCTCTCAGTCCTAGACAAAGACCTAAGGCAGCCTTGTTGTACTTGCTGACAAAATGGTCAGTCGGGGCCTGCCTGAAGCCCACTAATTAGCCCTGTTAATTATAGAGTAGATTGGCTTACTTCCAGCTCTACTCCTGCTGGTAGAAACAGTGAGTTACATGTAGGTCAGATGTTTGTGCTGCATCAGTCCCTGTGCTGTAGTGAGCACACATCTCACTTCAGGTGTTAGTGGATAAACAAAGAACCAAACAATCATACTTTAAGTGCAGAGATCCAAAACCCCAATAGCAAAAGGAATGCCAGTTAATTCACTCAATCACTCACAGCTACAGCCATGGAAGTAGCTGACAGACATCCTGACATCCATCATTATTCTCCCATCATTATTCTAATCATACCGGCCTATTTATCTATGTGAGCAACACATACTTTGCACGGCATGTGTGCTGTGTTCTGGGCCAGTCTGGATTAGGATGAGGATCTTCAGGAGGCATCACTGTGATGCTCTGTGCCTCCTCCAGTCTCCTAATCCAGGGCAGTTTCCTGGCTGTTCTGCCCATGGCACTGCAGCACAGCTGATGGCCGAACCTGGAGGCAGCTTCCACTGTGCTCCAGCCTCGTGGAGTGCCCTCAACAGCTCCGTTTTCCCCACGAAATGCAGCAAGGGAAGAGGGAAAGAGATGACCACTTTGGATGCCCATCCCCCAGGAGACCACGTAGAAGCAAATTCACAGTGTCCCTGTGGTGTCCAGGGTGAGGGAACTTAAAAATGCACAGATTCAAGGCATGGGAACCCGAACCAAAATTCAGATACCTGGCCAGATGGGGTAGTTCTAATGGGCCAATGACCTTGACCAGGTAAACATTAATGCAGGGTTACCTTTTTTTTTTTTTTTTGTAAAAAACAGTGGTGTAACAGGGGTACAACACTGTGAATGGAAAAACACCAAAGACTTCAGAAGTGCTGGAAAGCGTCCTGTGTGTTTCTTTAAACACATATATTGCCTGGATTCAAAATCCTTTTGTGCCTGAGAATGAATGCAATGATTTTCACATGAGGCAGCACTAAAAATCACACTCCAATTCCCAATCAAAAAATGAGAGGTTCTAATATTTACCATTAACCCATGAGAACAATAAAAGAGGGTTTGTTCACATGAAACCTCCCAATGGCATGTCAATTCCATTTAGTTATGGAAAAAATAAATAAAACACGAATCAAATATAAATAAATACAAATCAAGTTCTTAATCACAGAGTTTATACAGCAGTTTCCATCCCCTGCAATCAGCTCTGTAATTGTCTCACCTGGAGCTGAAATGTCATCTCTCCAGAGAGGAGGAGGACTGTTGTCTTTTCAAAGGATGATAATGGATTTGATGGAATATGATTCACAAAAGCATGGTCGATTTTTTAGTTTTCTAACTATGCATGGCATGTTAGAGAAATTTTAGTGAGATAAGTGAATCCCTTTTAACTGTCCTTGAATGAAGAACAAAGTGAGAAGTGAATTGAGAGCCAACTAAAATGTTCTTTATTACCATGTCAAGAGCAATGTCCTGTTCTGCTGGGACATGCTTAAACTACCACCTGCCACTCTAACCCTGATGTCAGGGAGTAAATTGTGCATTGCTATAAAAGATCTGTGGTTCTGCCTACTATGGGAGGAGGAGCCCCTCAGGAGAGACATTCAGTCATGGCCTCAGAGCCAAGAATCTCATCTGTCTTAGGGTATCCCCAGGGGAAAATTGAGTCTTGCTTATCTCACTTATGTGTTAGGAACTATAAGAGGAAACAAGGGTGTCCTGAGGCTTTTCTTTCTGTCATTGTCTGTTATGATGTTAAGTTCATAACGTATCTTTTAGGACTGAGACTGTTAATTGTAAAACAGAGTTCTTCATCTTCCCCTCACATCTTGCAGGTCGCCTGCTATGGGAGAGCTTAAACTGTCAAAACTTCTTTCTGGAGGAGAAATTCTTCCACCACTCACAAATTCCATGAACCCCTACTATTCATCAAGAGTATTTATTGGCTTGCTGTCAGGGTACGGTGTGCAAGTCTTTGTAAATGGAAATTCTAGAATATTTTCCTTTTTTGTGTGTGTGTTATGTACTTCTACAGTCTGACTGCAATCCCACTCCCTAAATAGTTATTTATTTTAGTTTCACTGCTGTCATCAGTGTCTTACATATGAATTATGTCACGCTGCTGCTCAGGACAGGCAGAGTTCTCAGAGCAGGTAGTGCAGAGACTTTCCCCAGTGACTCTGGCAAGAAGGCAGCGAGGCACAGCAGAGGAGAAGCTCTGACATAAGGCAGTGACTCCAGTCGTTCCCAAATTGCACTACCCAGAGGAAATATCCAGTCCCCATGCATAGGGACATCAGTCATTTTATCTTGGCAGAGAAAATAGATTGTGCACCAGGACTCTGCTTCTGACAGCTCCTCAGTGCAGATAAAACCAGTAATTGTGCTGATAACAGAGTCACTCAGATGAATAGTTTGGGGGGGGGGAGGGAGCTATGCACGTTTTTGAGACACATGGGCAATTTAGCAACTTTCAAACTGTTTGACTGAATGTAAATAGCAGTCCTGATGTTAAATGCAGCTCACTAAATACTAAACAATATGGCCATCAAGCATGGAAATTCAAGTTACAAATTTTAAGACTCTCTACTTGGCAAGCTCTTTTTTTGTAGCTTAAGATTTAGTAGCAAAACTAATATTTTTAAATTTTACCAGATGTCTTTTCCAAGAGGAATGTACAAATTATTTACTGTCAGATGACATAGACACTTACACTCACTCCTAATTTTATACAGAAGGAGTGTGTCTACATATCTAGAAGGACATATATGTAAACTCACATGCATGTCTGCAAATGTGCAAAGGTATAACTAAAAATTTTAAAAACAAAATGGCAAATTCAAACAAAGAACTCAAACATTTCCCCAATGACTCAAACTGTTTTTTAAGTCTGTGCATAGCATGCATAGGTAAAATAGAAAATAAGTGATGCCAAGCCTTAGATAGGCCCAGCTACTTGCAGGAAGCAGCAAAAACCTGAATATTTAATTTGGCAATACCCCAAAATAATCTGCCTAAAGGTGTTTAGAGTGATAGAAATAAGCAACCTGGATATGTATTCTGTTTCCTTATGAGGAATTCAGTGGGGCTGTTATAGTTTGTTACCAAAGACTGGAAGAAAACAGCTCCAAGGTAGGAAGCAGTGCCATTTGCCCTGCTCCTTAATCATACAGGGTAGTGGCAGTGGTGACGAGAACCATCAACACCAAGCACACAGGACTCACACAGGAGTCAGCTACCATTGCCCTTGCTCCAGCCCATGCGTCCTGCACCACTGCCTGCTCAGTGCTCACAGAACTGATCTGTTTTCCTTCCGTGTTCACCTTGTGCCTTTCCATTTTAAGCTCTTTTGTTTGCAGTTTTCTCTCAGATCACCCTCTGTCAGCAAAGGAAAAACTTTTTTATCCAATGGTAAATTATAAGAGCTGCAAAACCGCAGTGAAGCAGTGCAGGAAACCTGGTTTGTTATGGGCACGTGCCTTGTAGGTTCTCTGAAATCTGACAAGATGTAAATGCCAAATTAAACTTTTTCTTACACTGTTGTTTCTTGTAGATTGTTTGATGTCTGGTAGGAGTTGAAACGGCAGCTTCTCTCTGCTAATAGCTTCTCTTTACTCTCTCTGACAACCTAGTTTCAAAAGACCTGTAAGAACTCAATTTATTTAAGAATTTTCCTGGCTGTCAAATTTACTTTAATTTGGACAGCAAGATCAAAAGTCATTAAGGGACAGCAGGCACAGAAATGAACAGGCATATGCATACATATACAAGCCACTATGCAGGATAAAATCTGTGGAGCCTGTGTCGAAACAAAAATACTTTGGCATGTTTCAGATGACTGTAGGTTTATCAGCCTGAGGAATAAGGAACAGGAACAGATGAATATTACATAAATAAAGATCCTATTTTCCTACATTTATAAAGATCAAAGGAGGAGAAATAATGAATAAAGTGGCATAATTGTCATCAGAGAATTAAGCGATCATAGAATTGTCTCAGCAGATAACAAGACATGTGCGCAGATAAGGGACTAATGTGAATCTAAATCCTTCTCATGCTGTCAGATATCAGTTAAAGCTTACAAACGACTCCACCTCCTCTGCCCATCACTTTGTTTACAGAATGGCTACCACTGATTTTGCCAGTAATGGATTATGAGGGGGGTTATTGGCTGATAGACAAAGCACCAAAATGGATGAGAGAAATGTGTTTATTTTGATTTTCTGCAAATTTTAGACCACTGCTAGTCATCAAATTATCCATCAGCATAACGATGAGATCACTAGTACATGCATAATTTTTCATTATATTATGATGCATCAATCAGAAAAAGATGACATGGGTGAAGAGACTCTTTCTATAATTGGCCACTACGTTGCACTCCTACACTGATTATCATTTTACAAAGTGGAAATATCCACTGTCTGGAAGTAGGAACATGATCCAGACCTTTACTTGCCTACACATAGGAGGCTATTGCTGATAATTGCTAATTGCAGCTCAGTAAACCTAATGGACAGTCAATCATTCTGGTGCAAGTGCGCTGTGCATTAATAAAGTAACTTAATTTTACCATTCTGCATTTGCCACACTGCTTGCTTTGATCTCCACTAAATTGGATCATTACCTTGTTAAACTGAAACCAACTAATTTTCCCAATTGTCTTTTATGAACAGAAAGAAATCATCGTGCTGCTGCGGAGAACTGTGAACATGATAAACATGAAAAATTAAAATCCAGCTTTTCTTACTGCCCTTGTGCCCCGCAGTTTGTGAGAGCATGCTGTTCTGACTGATTAACGACATGCCGGAGATGGATGGCCAGAACAATCAACGTGACAAATGCTTCTCAAGGAGGCAAACTGGGGAGAGACAGGAACGTGCTTTTCTCATCAGACCATCACTTTTACTGAAAGGAGTATGAAGCCTGGAGTTCTGATGGGAGTGCGATGTGAAAGAATAGGATTATACAATTATTTGACCTGGGGATGGTGAGTGCTAAAACCCCACCAGAATACCTTGCTTCAGGTAGGCTTCTTTGCAGCAGGGGCCTGAAGGATATACAGTACTCTGTGGGATAACCCTAGTCCTGCATCCTTGAAGGGCTGCAGCTTCCATGACCTGAGTTTTGAATGGAAGCAATATGGGAGGAGAAGCTTTTATTCCAGAAAAACAAACATGATCTCCTAGGACTCTGAGTCAGAAAAGTGCCTAGCTGTCAGTCAAACCATGACCCAAATGATGCCAGAGTAGATCAGGCAGAGACCATCTTCTCTAACTTAAACAGTGAAAAGGAAATCAATTTCCCTGCCACTGCTCACAGGGCCTGAGCTTTCACCTCTAAAGAACTTGGCTGAGTCTTCACTCTGGGGGGAAGCAGGAATCCAGTTTTACTGTATTTACTCACACCCATGTTGAGCCAACCATTTAGCAGCACCATGCCTCATTGCCTGGATGTGTCCTTTCTTTTGAGTAATAAGCCTCTGTTGCAAAAAGCTGGGCTTGTGTGATTTATTTCAGATTACTGCCGCTTGTTGGACAGCAGCTTGCTGACTAGTGTTCCCTGGAGTTTGAGGCATCTCCGAATTTCTGTCTCCAGTGCCTCTCTGGCTGGCTGGGAAGCATTAGATGCTCCACTAAGTATGACAGCAGCTCTCTGCAGAGCTGGTGGGGAGAGGCTGCAGAGCGGCTCTGCCTGCTGTGCTGCCCTCAGAGGCTCTGCAAGCAGCAGGGGAGAGCAGCCTGTGTCTTCTGCTCACTGCCTGGAACAGATTACTTCACAAAATTTCTCCATGCTTTCACTTCACCTACATAGCCACTGCTGCGAGCCTAAAGTCACCAGGATGGTATTTGGCACACAGGAGTGTTCCTTGGGGGTACTGGGAACCCCAGTGATCACTGCAGAGAGCATTTGGGTCTGACTGCTTGAAACAGGAGGTACATCCCAGTTGCTGGATTTTAGAGTGTTTTTTACTCAGAGAACCAAGTTGTCAGTGTAACAGATCAGGAGCCACCCTACAGACTTCAGGACTCTGGAGCCCTGCCATGAAGGCATGAAGGGACCCCTTTACCTGGGTACCCTTTTTGTGACTGTGCACACCATGCAGCTGTTATTCCACATGGGTGTAGCACAGGGGCTGGGGCATGTTGTCCATCAACACTACGCCAGGGAACAGCTGGTGAGAGATTCTGCCTGAGAGATATGGACAAAAAATTTGCTGGGAGCAAAAAATATGGACAACTGAATGCACTGCCTGACTCCTGTGTCCCTGGGCCCTGATGCCACATCTCTATCTGAAGGGCTGTCAACCCTGATTTTTTGCATTTGCCTGCAAGAAATGAGGTTTTGGTTAAAGCTGGAGCCAGACTTGCCAGGAACTCTGGCCTCTACTTAATTTGGTTTTCTCTGGGAAAAAAAGCCTCTTCAAGTGGCTGTGTCTGTCCTATCACAGTAAGCAGTCAGCTAGTGAAGACTATTCAGGAGGCAGACTGAGCTCATAGCAAGTTTTACATCCAGGAATGCCTTGTGCCTTTTGCCTTTTCCAATCCCTTCCTCTGTGGAGATGTGTAGTGACATCTCCACTTCATTGTTAGTTGCCCACAGGCCATCTGTCAAAGATGACCAAACCAAGCTGAGGATAAAACAGTGGAGTCAAGGAAATATATGGTCTTCCAGATTCCTCTACTCTCTGCTTTCTGTGAGGCTGCTGAAGCTGGAGCTCTTTGGTCCTTGCTGCTGGGATTTCTCTGACCCTTTTCCAAGAGCTCTGGGACATCCAGTTTTGTTTACTCCCTGCAGTCACTGTGGTAGGTGAAGCCAGGGTCCCCAGTACTGCCCTTATGGGAGTTATCTAAAAAGGAACAGCAAAGGCAAAGATTTTTTCTGTGCTGAGGCATGCTCTTAGAACTCACCATGCACTCAAAGACAGTGATAGAGATTATTCAAAGCACAGAGCCGGTTGTTTAATTTTGTACACAGATTTGTTCTGCTGTTGGGCAGAGAGTTTCACTGCCTGCTTTGGTTCAGTGCATTCAAAGCATATCCTTCCATGAGGACTTTAAGTGGATCCTGTGTATTTACTTCAGATCCAATAAAGTTAACTGAAGCAACCATCTCCATTGCATTGTGATATACAAGGTAATAAACAGCTGAAACAATTGATTAAATGCCATAGCAAAGCCATTTATAGGACGCATGCTGCAAAGCAGCAGAGACACATCCTATTACCAAACATGCTCTACAAGTGGCTCCTCTTCAAAGCTTTCTCCAAACACAAGAGGACAGTTAGGTGAAAGAAATGCCCCTTTTTGCTTGGAGGGGAGGTTTTGGAAGCTGGGTCTGCTGGAAAGCAATCAGAGGGGCACCACAGGTCTTCTGTCAGAAAGAAAGGGAAAGGAGCTTCCTCCTGGGAAGCTTTTGAGCTTTGTAAATCTACTTCTGAATCTCAGCACAGTGGGGACCTGGCCTAAATGTCCCAGAAAAGGCTTCAGGACAGGGGGAGGAGCACTGATCGGCTAGTTGGATTGGACTATGGATATTCTTCTCTTTGAGATCAAATCCATAAGAATCTGAAAAAAAAACGTTGGTTCTCTGGTTTTGTTCTTAGCCTTTTATCCCTGCTACGCCACTGAAACTTCATGGAGAGTTCAGAGGACAAAAGCATGCAGGGAAGGGTGACTTCAACCAAAACAGGGCTCCAAGGACACAGAGATAAGATCTTAAATTAACCACTAAAAAAAAAGTGATTTTGTCTTCTACAGCTTCAAAGAACTTGTGCAGCTCCCCTGCACTAAACTATCCCACCTTCTTTTCATATTAACTTAGTCCAGAGGCACTTCAATGATCACAACCTGGATTTCATATTTGTAGAAAAATCAGAATTTCTGGGGACAATGACAGCAAGAACATGCACATGCCCCATGCTGGTAGCACATGAGGAGAGGGCTACAAGCCCCCTCAGACTCATTAATCTCCCCCTTCTCATTCTGCCTGAGCTCAGACAGTGTGTTCTCCTTCCCTGCTTTAGCACTTCAACATTGCACAATAATTCCTTATGCCCATCTCTGTGGATACAAGGAAGTGTTCCAGCTTCAGGAGAACGGGGAACCTATTGACTGCACAGTGACAGGGATAAGAGACAAAGATATTGAGTTCTGTTTTAATTAGCAATGGAGTGGGTGAACCTGTGGGTGGAGAAGAGATTGGGTATAAATGATGGAGAAAGCTGAAAACAAACTAGTTTTGACTGCTTCTCAGAATTTTCTGATCTGAAAGGTCAAAGGCTGAAAATAGATCGCTTTTTTTTTGGCAGGTTAAAACCACCAAGATTGTTTTCCCTTGCCAATAGATTCTTCTACTTATTAAAATTGTATTTCATCTGCAGAACGGCCTGCTCAAAACCAACATGCATTCTTTAGCTGCAATAGTATGAGCCTGGCAGGAAAAACACAGTCAAAACTACTCATTGTAACTTAAGGGAAACAAGTTCTATTATTGTTGTTGTTGTTGTTGTTGTTGTTGTTGTTTTAATTTACAAACTTTCTTTTTAGAGAGACAGAGGGATTAAAATTGTAAACAAAAAAAATCTCCAGCTTTTGGTATTTCCTCCTTTTAGCTCTCCTTTTTTTAAATCAAAAAAAGGAGGGATGGAGACATAAGGTGGAAAACAGGGAGAATCTCATACCTCCAGATCTCCATAAAAACCCTAATAAAAGTGTTAGGCAAATGAAAGCATATTCCCTTTTTTAAAACTGTGAAACATTAAAAAAAAAAAATAATCCTGAGCTGCTCTTTTTGGAGAGTGGGTAGAATTTTGCTCTTTTCAGGTTCAGCCTTGGCAAAATACTTAATCAAAAAAAAAAAAAAAATAAAAAGAAGTAAAATGCATCCTGTTCTTAAATGCTCCTTGTTGAGGTATAGTCAATCCCGTCATAGCCCAGGTCAAAAGGATGTGCTGCATCAATTTATAGGCACTCATCCCCCAATTTCTCCAATACTGAACAGCACTGTGAAAGACTAAAAATACAGTTCCACCTTGTTTTGGTTTAGGAGCAATTAAAGCCCTAATTCTGCACACTGGCAACTGATTTCCTATTGCAAGCACCCCTCTGGGAAATCAGTAGCTGTTTTGTGGTTACTTTGTTCATTCTTAGCTGCTTGAATCATTTCTTGAGCAAAATTCTCATATGGTATAAATTTATACTAGAACTTCCTAGATGAGGTTGGTCTATTACACATAGAAATTATTGACTTCAGGGCTCCATGTCCCTATGGAAAATGGCAGGGAATTTCTTATTGGTAAATGAACCAGGGAATCCTCATGGCAGCCTAATCTGACTCCCTAGTGAAAAAAAGAGATAGAAACGGTTGAAAGTTTGGGTGCTGTGAAAGGTCCTTTCTTATTTTATTTGATTAGTTTTCTTGTACTCAAGTTAAAAAATGGCTGAAATCAATCACAGTTTGGCTCAAACACAAACACTTGACCATTCTGAAATTCTTTCCTCAAAGAGTTGTTTTTCTGAGAGAACCAGTGAAAGACATCTTATTTATTTTATTCTTTTTTCAGTGAAGATTTGCCTTGTGAATTTACAACTGTTACTTTGGCTAACTTGGTTGCTTCCTCCACCCTCCCAATTTTGTGGGTTGCAAATATTATTCAGTGGTGCTTTGTGTAAGGTACTAAAGCTCAGAGTATCAGTCAACTCACTGAATAAGATCCAAAGAGTAGACATATGACTCCCCCTTGTGAGTTATGTTCTGGAAAAAAAGATTGCTTAATAGTCTGATGTTTGTGTACATCAGTCCCTTCCCCTCAGGAAGAGCACTAAAGGATGCAAACAGTGTTTGCATTTTGTGATCTGATCAGATCCCTGTCCTGTCAAGGCCTATTCAGTAATGTATTTATTGGGTTATTTTGAAGCAAAAAGAACAAAATTAAGAATCTCAAGAATTTAAAAGTCCAAAAGGGGGAGAAATGTCACTTTCTGCATTAGGACCAGAACCACAAGGAAGAGAAAACGAGGTTAGCCCTGAGGGATGCCTCTCCTGCCAGTCTGGCTCTGCTGGCAGGCAGCTACGGCAGAGCACGGTGCCATTCAGGGAACACCACGTGCCAGTCACATTTTGGCACTGGCAGATTCAATGCCAGTGTCCCTCCAGTGGTTTATGGCACCTGAGTTCCACTTTAGTTCAAAAGAGTATGTGCTCAGCCATCTCTGTGAGACACCACAGTTCAAGGTTATCTCACTGTGGTCTTGAAACACTCAAATGTGTCAAATTGTCTTAGTATCTCTGGTCCAATGAATCCTGAATTCTCCTTTGCAAAATCACTCAACTTCACCAGGAGAGAGACTGAGTCCTGCCTGCCTGCCTGCATGCCCATCTGCTTCCTATTTCTCCATTCTGGAACAAGTCTGAGGTATTTCCCAGGGCCCTGAAAAGCACCAGATCAGAGGAAACAGGCAAATTCAACCCAAATTTCCTGCTTTTTGAGTAAATACACTGACTTGAGTTAAAATTTTAGCAGACCAGTCACATCTCCCACTCTGTGAAGAGCAGGTCGTAACCCAGGGCACTTCAGCTCCAGAGAATGTCAGGACTCAGTGTGTCTCCTCTCAGCCACCTCCACACAACGCTCCACTCCACTGTGATAGCTCTTGAAGGTTCTGACTCTCTCCAGACCCTGTATCAAGAGGATGGGCTTGCTCTGGGTGTGAGACATTTTCCGTGCTGGCACTGAAATCCCTCTAGACCTTGGGGACCCTGGTGCCAGCTGCTCCGGGGTTCTGTGGGAGGATGTCTGTGGCCCAAGAGAGATCGACATGGGTAATCTGTGAGAGCATTTGGAAGTGTAGTGTCAGGTGCAGCCCAACGGAGAATTGAACAAGCGGGATTTGGATGAACATAATGAGTTGCTTGACAGGTAATTTTTGTTCTGTGTTGTGCTATTTCTGCAGTGGCAACTGTCACTGTGAAAACCACCAAGTTTGTTACCATGACATTTGTAATAATTACATCCCACTCTCTGCAGTGAAATGGGGCAGAAATATCGATTGAAATTCCCAGCTTTCATGGGGCTTGGGCCAGTGACAACTCATTTTTAATTTTCAGAGCCTTGGGAGGGAAAACCACATAAATACCTCAGCTCCCCTTTGTCTCAGCCTCAACTGAGATACAGAAAGAAAAAAAAAAAGGTAGAAAAAAAGAGAAAAGGCCTGGCACAGACAGAGCAAAGAAGGATTAGGCCTAATTTAACTATGTAGAGAACAACTCATTTGTTAACAGCTGCTACATTATAGCTCACCAGCAGGCAAGTGCATAGCCCCACTGATTTTCCAGCTCCACATGGAACAAGCTTCCATGATAAGAAAGGTGGAAGCACAAAGGTGCCATGCCAGGCGTTCATTAACCATCGTTAAAATCTGAGATTTTCTCTTCACAGCTGCACGATTTCTGGTTCTCTCCCTCCCTGAGGTCGCATTAGCATCTGCGATAACATAATTGCTCTGCAGACATTCCTCGGCAATGGGTAGGCAAATCTAAGGGAATTACAAATACAGTACAAATATGCCCTTAATAAAATGAGTTCAGATAATGGGATCTGTGGTCTACTTCTCTATGCCTCTTCATTTCTGGTGCAGTTCTCTTAATTTCCAAGATTGCCCATTTGCCTCTCTGTCCTTATAGCCTTAAGTAGAACTAATTGCGTGGGTGAGAAAAGGCGGATTTGTACCTAAATACTAGAGAGACACAGTCTTATACTATGCCTTTAATTATAGAAGTCATTAACAGTGCACAAATATAGCCCAGAAGAGAATTTGGCCCCATTGGTCCTTTTAATACCATTAGTCTATACCCCCAAAGCATTCACAGCACACTCCAATTTTGCTACAAACCCACTAATAGTGGAAATATTAAAGACTTATTCTGGCTTTGTAAATACACAGGCAACTTAAGAGGCCTAGAATTTAACATACTGCCTTGTAATGTTAGTCCATATTCCCACAGCTAAACCCAGTTTACCTAACACTTTGTTATTGGGCTGTCCTGGGCTGTTACCTCACTGTGCTGCAAATTCCTGGTGGACACAGGTAACTCTGCTCTCCTTGGCCAACAGACACAGTCACTGCTGTGATTTTCAGTGCCACATTAATGGCAGAGCGTTGCTGGGCTGTTGGCAGAAGGGTGTCTTCCACAGGGCTACAGCACACGTGGCATGACAAATTCTGATGACTCTTTGGTGGACTTAGAGGTGATTGTGTGTCCTGACATGCAGCATCCAAAAAAAACCCCAAAACAGAAAGCAGCAGGGCCACACTCCCAGGGAGTGGGGTGTGTGCACTGGGCAGCACAGGGTGAGGGCTGGAGGGAAGGAATAGTCTGGGGATGGTGTAGAGCAAGCGTAACTCTTAGAAACCCCACACAGGGACCTGTGCCAGGGTTGTGTAAGCGTATACTCTACTATACTTGCAACTCAAAGTGACAAGAGATCTTACATAACTTCCTTGCTGTTGTGCTATAGTTAGACTTCGAATATGGTTAACAGCTTTGGTTAATACCAGATGTCCTACTATTGTCAGGCTCCATTAAAATTGTGGTGATATTTCCTGTTGATTATCAGCAGCAAAACTGCTGAGATAGGGAATCTTCCTCAATGTAGGACAGGTGGAAAGGAAATCCTGCCAATCTGCCACTGGGGAAGAAAAATACAGAACTTTTTTTTTTTTTTCTTTTTCATTATAGATATTTAGCATAGCCAAGAGACCAAATCAAATTTTTCCTTAATTCACGAGGGGAACGTGTCCTAAGACAGGAGCCTACAGGAATTAAAAAAATAAAAGTTGAACAGCTGGAGCTGAGTCAGGGTAGGCTTAAGCTGGATATCAGGGAAAGGTTCCCCAGGGAAGCTCCCCAGCCCCAAGCCTGGCAGAGTAAAAGAAGCGTTTGGACAGCGCTCTCAGGCACATGGTGGGATTGCTGGGTTGTCCTGTCCAGGGCTAGAAGTTGGACTACATGATCCTTGTGGGTCCCTCCCAACTTAGGATATTCTGTGATAGGGAAAAGCAGTGAGGATGTAAATAGCTGAAAATATCACATGGTACTTCATCAGTCAGGACTGCTTTATGCTGTTATAAACAGATGTAACTGAATGATGCATTTTTTTACAGATTAATAAACCTGGGATGTTGCTGCCAGTGAATTCCTATATAAATGATATATTCCAAAGTGACTTCCAGCCTTGTTCTAGGAGGTAGAAATTCATCTGTCCACATTCGTCATGTGACAATTGGCAAACCGGCTTAGATGACAAGATACTACAAATGTCTCTTCTGTAAACACACTCTTGAAGTCAGTCAATGTTTGGAAATATCCCCTTTTAAGAAAACTTGCTGACTGAGTCAGTAGAGAAGAGGAGATGAGGAGAGGGCAGAGGTGGCTTCCCAGGGCCAGGGCATCCCCCTCCCGATGCTCTTGGAGGAGGAATGCCCTGGCTGTGGATGGGGCTGCCTGGGAAGCTTCAAAGGCAGCTGGGGAGGAAAACTGCCTCTCTTTTACTCAAAGACAAGCTGTTGATTTTCGGAGGAACTCCCAACAGGGCATACACACACTTACCCCTTTGAAAAAATCAGGTCAAATCGTCTTCTTATTTATTACAAGTTAAAATAAAATAGAGCCCTGCTTGATTTCAAAAGGCTGTGGGTCACTACAGCTAATTTGGCCTAGAAACCTAGAGATGAAAGGCTTTCCATGCCGTTACCGACTACATTACCGACTCCCAGGAGCCTCTCCAACCCCAACCTCCACCCTCTTTCTCTAATAGTGGAGTTTTCCTAAATCCTGACTTGCAGCAACCACCACCCAGAAGGTGGAATGGGAGACAGCTCAACTGAGCAGGGGTATGTACAGCTAGGGGATGGAACAAGCAAAAACAGGAAGCTTTGCAGGCTGTGTGGCCTCTCTTAAACACAAATTCTGGGTTTAGGATTAAATGTAGTGCCTGCCCCTTGATGAAGTTAACAGCAGCTCTGGAACAGAAAGATCTTCTGTAAAAAAAAACAACAGGCGGGAATTCTGCTTAATTACATTTTCTGCAGGCCCGTAAGTGCCTATGAAAAACAGATGTGTAAAGAGTTACTTCTTTTTAACAACATGAGTAAATTATTATAAACCTTATTCACAGCTGTAGACCAGAAAAAATAGTGCTCTGTAATTGGCCCTGGACAGTACCCAGAGCATTTAAAATCCCTTTTCTTGTATTTTTGTTTGTAAATTGCATTTTACAGGAGCAGAAAGACACTGCACCAGGCACAGGAAAATTATAATCTTTCTCAGGCAGTTAAAAGCACACAATGCTGAGTCTTATAACAACCCCTGAGGGACTCGCCCACAGACATACAGGCTGTCATGTCCCATTGCACATGCACTGTGTTTGGTGGGATTCTTCCAAAGAGGTTCTGCTGTCAGGGCTTGAGCTGAGATGCAAATCAGCACTTCTAGGACCTTTCTGTAACAGCTGTCACTCTTAAAATGGGGTGTATGGTGGTGGCTTGTTTCCAAAATTATTATTGTTTACTGCAGTGTGGAATCCTGATATATTCCCCTGTTTCCCAGTTCCAGGAATAAAAGTCTTCATGTCTTTCTGCTTCACTTCTGCTTCGAGACTGTGCAGGTGGCAAAGACAGTGTGCGTGACTGCCTCTGAGTCTTCTCTGCATCAGAAATGATGACTCTTTAGAAACAAGAATCAAATTAGACAGCAGCCTGTTTAAAGCAAAGGTGGAAGAGGTCTCACCTCTGAAGTCATGTAAAGTTCCAATACATTTTTATTGCATGTGAGTTATATAAAATAAAGGAGAAAAATACCGCTGTGTCTTACTTTGCACCTGCTGAAAATCCAGCATGCAGCATCTAGGTGATTCCTGGACTAGTTCTCTGCTCTGTTTAACAAAGTAATCACAGAATAAGCAATGGCAACAGGCTGCCATCCTCTGTGTGTGCCAGCACTGTAGGGGGATGACACAGCTTTCCAGGTATCTGAATTTTTACCGACAGCACAAACTGCAGCCTTTGCACTGCAGGCACTGGAGGTCAGAACCCTTTTTATCTGCTCCCCACGTCCAGACCACAGTGCAACTGCAGCATGAAAAACACTGTTCAGCCCCTCTGCATCTGGAGTCTGGGGATCCTCTTCACTCTTCCAGCAATGGTACTTCACCTGTTAAATGAAGCACATTGCAGGTCTCGGCCCCTTTCGGAGCAGGCGTTCAGCTCCGGCAACGGTGATGAATGATGCAGAGTCCATCCTCATTCCTTTGGCTGGCTGCTCTGGACAGTGGTGTTTCACACTGGATGGCTCCAACTGCACAGACACTAGTTCATGGAAAAGCCTGTAGTGGTCCTCCATGCCCGAGGCTACAAGCCTGAAGGGACCACGGCTGTGGGAAACCTGTTCTGGGGCAGGGACAACCAAGTCCATGGCCATGGCCAAACCTGTGGCTGTGGATGAACCATCACAGACTGGGCACAGTGAGTAGCACTGGCACAAACAAACTTGATGCACCACCCATTGCCTCACCAAAGGTTTGTGACAGACTGAGAGTAGCTGGGAATGAAACCATGAAACATTCTCGCTGGGAAGGTGGGAGGATAGGCCTTCGACTTAACTTGAGGCTGGAGGAGGAAAGGTGTTTACTTAAGTGCTTTCTTAATTGTCTGTACTTTCTTTTTTCTCAATAAACAAATCAGTGATCAGATGTTTGTGTTGACTGGCACTAAAATAATTCAAATACAAATTCCCCAAATCCAGATTGTTTTGCCCATGACACCCCGGGGAACGGGAATGATCTCTTGAGTCATCATCAACTCCAAAGAACATAACTGGCAGGCTGGGACAGACTCTTCAGCAAATTTAGTTGCCAGATTCTAACAGTTCTGTTAATGGAATTTTTACCCCTGAGGTTCACATTTCCTTATGTTCTTGTTTTGTCTTGTTTTTAGATTTTTTTTTAGGAATAATGGCAAGGAAACATTCCTTCTGCCTTACCTTCTCTTTGGTACATGTCAAGTCCTTGCTTTTGAATTTGAAAGCAAATGAGGACTTTTTTAACAATGTACTTTTTCTCTTATCTCATTCTCAGACTGGGTTTTACACCAACTTAACAAATAGATGCTTTTCTACAAACACCAAATTAATTCGAAAGCCTGCAATTCAAATTCTCAAAACTTGTCCAAGTTGTAAACAGCTTAAAACAGATCTTACAATAGAAGTTCTGAGCTGCTCTGAGCTGAGACACTGGCTCCAGATATAATTACTAAATTAAAATTCAGGTTGCTCTGTAGACATTAAAGCATCCCTGAACCCTAAGGCTTAAATAGCTCAGTTTTGGAGATGTTTACAAATATTTAAAGCTATCTGAAGCATTAGGCTCTGGCTCCCATTTCTTACTAGTAACAGAAATGAGACCAAGGTTTAAGTTTTTCTGAGTTTGGTCGTCAACAGCATCGTTCAAAGCCCATGATAGTTAATTTATTTTTAAATGTAATTCAGAGGCTTATTCACAGGCAGGACAAAACCAGCAATTCAGTTCAGGGTGCATGTACTTGAGTTGTATGGGGAAACAGCTGCTGAAAGAAGATATTTGCCATTAAACCTGGGTTTCACCAGGAGTCATCCTGCAGCTAATAGAGAGCAGACTGCCAGTAACACAGTCTATCTGCACTGCCATTACCTGCTTCTATTTATCATAGCTCCACAGGCTGAAAATTCCTGAGTGTGCAGAGCTGTTACAGCCTTAGGGACAAATGGACTCAGATAGGGGTTGGGAGCTTATCTGGCTGTGGAAAACCAATTAGCAATATGGCTTAGCTGCTATTGTTCTCTGTGGTCAGCAGAAGACCTTTTCAACAATGAGCCTGGCAGTGCAGAACTTCTTCAGTGAAAAACAGAAAGGAACTTTCTTCAGCTGCAAGAGGGATCCTGCTTGCAGGGGGTTGGGGAAGAGTTTGCTCTTAAACGGGGTGAGCTAATTAGATGTGATGAGATGTGCACGTGGCCTGAGAATCCAGTGTAGCTCAGAGCTATTCTGTGTGATTCTGTGTTAAATCCTTCCAGCTGTCTCTGGGCTGTGAGGCCCAGTTTATAATCTTTGTGCAAAGATCTGTTAGGGCATCAGAGCTGTTCCTATTAACTCAGCTTTCCTGCTGTGTAACCTCAGGCTGGCTGCTTCATCCTGCTGTGGCCTTCACATCCCCTTCCTCCTGGATTTTCTACTTGACCACTCAAAACAATGTTAGTGTCCACATTATGGGAAATGGAGAACAAGTGGCAAAAGGGAAAAGCTTGGCACATCCACATTTTTATAGCCTGGCAAATTACTTCTGCAAAGAGATAAAATCTATGCGTAGTTCCCGCCATCCCTCTGTGAAGAGCCCTTCACAGTTCAGAGGATAAAAAGAAATAAATGAAACGGACCTTCTGCAGCTGTGGGAGACATTGGTCCTATTTTACTTTATCTCCATTCATCTACCCAGAGTATTGATGTCCAGGTGGCTGAAGAGATCCCACTCTACCAGAGGATCGTCCTCACACAGCAAAGTCTAGGTCTGCAGAAAAATCTGAAGTATGTCCAGGAAAGCACAACCCTTGATGACATCAAAATAGTTCCTACAGCGTTGAAGTCTGGAGTATAGATACATTTTTCTGCACTCCTTTCAGATTAAACTCACTTAAATTTAGGGAAAAGAAGTAAAGCAGAAAATTAAGAGCACATTATAAAATAGACATCACAGCACCTCCCATATTTTATAAGATCAATTAGAAGCTTATTAAAAGTGAGAAATAAAAAGTCAGAACCAGGATTCTGTAGATTTCAGAAACCATGAAAGCAGAATAACACATTGCTCAGTTGGCCAGTCAATATTGTTTAAACACTGTTTACACTTGTAACCAAAACACCCTTCTCTGCCTCTTGCTGGAGCCTAAGGGAGAGATACAAGATCTACAGAACTAACAGAAAAACACATTTTCAAGAGGTCTCAACGAAGATTTTTACTCACAGCTACTCCTTTCCTTTTTTTGCTAAATGCCCCATCTGACCCATGTCCTGGGTTTGACTGACCTACCTTAGAATGCACTTTTTTATCCAACTGCTGCTGCACAAGTATCTTAGTGTGCTGCCAAGAAATCATATTGTAAATATGAGGAGGGGTTAATTGGGAAAGGAATACCAAAGAGCAGTCACAATCACCCCCCAGCTCCTCCTGTTCCTTGGTAAGGGATCAGCAACTCTGCATGAGCTGGCGGCTTCAAACAGCTGCTCGATCCTGATATCGAGTACTGCTGAAAATGGCTGGAAAAAAAAGGCATTTCTGCCTCAGCAAGAGAAAGAAATCTTGCAGTTGGAATTTTATTTTGTCGTGGCTAAGGACAAAATAGTTCTGTGAAAAGAGCCGGTGGCACAGTAATTGGGAAAGGAATTAGGTGTGGGAACCGCAGAAAACTTTGATTTATTTCAGCACACTTCAAGTTAGAACCGTGACAACGAAAGAAAACAGGAAGGTAATTTTTGCAAATATATACTGTCCTCGTGAAAACAAAACTTTAATTTGCTTTGATAGAACTTGTGTGCCCACTCTGGCAATATATAATCCCTAACTGAGGGTTTGGGGTTAGGGAAGGGATGAGATGGTAGTGAGAATGTCATATCAAGACCTGGCAAACTAAATGCAATTTAAATATTGGTAATATTCGTTCTGTGACTAGAAACACAATGAAAGTCTTGCTGCTCTACAATATTTGGATTTACAGGGAGTGGGGGGCAGAAGGTAACAGCTCTTTACATGTTCCTTCCCCTGATTCCAGTGTCAGCACCGCAGCCCTGCGTGCTCTGTGGCTACATCTCCATAGGCAGACAGACACTGTGTGGTTTTGAATCTGTTTTATAGTGACTGCTGTTGTGATTTAGCCTTATTCCTCCTCAGCACAGAAAGCTTAAACTGTTAAAGATGGCCAGTGTGGTCTATCAGTGTGGCAGCCCTAAAGATTAGGGTTTCAGTGTGAAACTGGTGCTCAGGCTGCAGGTTGGCAGGAGCTGGAAGCGCTCCCATTATACATCATATGTGTCACATAAGAGCCACCACTTCTACTTGGTGGTGCAACTTCTGACTATGTAAAGGCCATATAAATAAATGACATTTCGTCAGCATCCCAAGGAGACAAGATTACATAAGATGGCTAAAAAATGAAGTGTCTTACAATTTATCTTACTGGTTTTGCCTTATTCTTCCTGTGGCCAGACACCAGAGCAATGCATGAGTGATAAAGGACCTCACAGAAAACCACACAGTGCCTTGGATGACCTCCAAGCTTCCACAGTGAATTCCTACGCACCTTCTGACTTCATGGAGCAGGGTGGCTGCCCCACTTCTCTTCCATCTTCTGCATCGGGTACCAAGATGTTACTCTGGCTCCTCCCAGGTAGGAAACTTGAATTAAATGGGATGTAAACGTTAGTGGCATAGATATCTGCAGGCTGAAGGGTTGTTCATCCCAGCTCTTCCCTCTACCACCCCAAACAGAAGCCATGGGCTAGCTAGATACAGGAGAAGTCTCATCCCTCTGTATTCAACATGATTATCATGCTGTTCTCTGCATTCCTCACTTACAATTTCTCTGGTTCCAGAGGTTGCTGCTGTTTGATGTATTTTATCTCAGACATATCTTTGATGTATTTTAGAAGCAAACAGAAGTACAGGAGCGGCCAGAGGAGGACTAGGAGCAGGCAAACCCAAAAGGAACTTGGCTATATTTGGTTATACACTCAAATTATTTACTGTGTGTTCAAAAAAAATCTAGATTGAGTTCACAGACATTTCCCCTGCATTTTAAATGAGGATTTTTTCTTCCAAAGAATCAGTTTTTCCTTTTGTCATTGAAGAAATATGTTATACTTACTAAGAGAAGGCTTGCAGGCTAACACTAAAATGCTTTCTCTGTAAAATAGAGACTTTTTTCTTTTCCTTTCTATATTAAATCTTCCAGCTGAAAGATACTCCTTGGATTTTTCCACTGTCTCTAGTTAATTTCTTCTTTTTTCCTTCCCCTTTCTCTTCCACCTCCCTTCACACACACCAAGAATGTGCAAACTCTGTAATGAGCATGAGCAGACTTTCCACTCAAGGAAGCTTGTCTGGGTTTGAGGTTATCTGAAAAAATTTCTCCTTTCTTCTAGCAAAACATAGAGGCCATGTTGTCATCCTTATCAGGAAAAACAGAAGATGCGATCACTTCCACAAATAATACTAGGAGGGTAAAAATAGCGTGCAGGGTTTTTTGCTTTGTTCTGAATTAAAATATTTACTTTTTAACCTAAACACAAATTAATTGCAGCAGTTTCAGAGTTTCGAGTTCCCTGTTGATACCTACTTGGAGAGTTAGGGGAATACAGTAAGGCAAAAAAAAGAAAAAAATAATTAAGAGATAAAAATGACCAACTGGTCAGCCTACAGAGAAATCCACTTTTGGATCCTAAAGTTAGTGATTGATCCATGGGATACAGCATGTGTGAAGAGACTCAGCACCCTCTCTGTTCATCCCAATGCTACAGGTACATTCCTGGCAGCTGGAGACGAGCAAGAAATCACCCAAACATTCAGGTAATCCATCTTAGCTTGCTTAGGTGCACAAGGACATCCTAGCAAGTTAAGATGAATTACCTGAGGGTTTGAAGTGAAAGCATATTAGTTAAACTGCATTAAACTCCCATGAAGATGCTCTCACTTTCAGCCTCGTGTAATCAGTTTAAATGATATATTAGGAAGCATTGCTACTAATTACTCTGAAAATTATGTGACCTGGAAATCAAATCCACTTCATGTTCTTAGATATGAAGATACTCATCTGATTTTAATTAACTTATTTCTTTCAAAGCTTTCATTTATTCCTATTTCAGCGTTTCTGCTCCAAAACTGTATGTGTGAAGTGTGATGCATTCAAATGATTTCACAGTGCTCCTGCATTTTGGTTACTGCAATGAGGCTAAGGAGAAGGGAGAATAATAAAGAGGTGAGAGATGTTTTCAGTAAAACTGTCAAAGAAGTTACCTGTTGAATGAGAATTGGACACACCTGACCGCAACAGACAAAATGTCCACAGAAATTATTGGACCGGATATATTTATCTGGAACCACTGTGGGGTTTTTTGGATGAAGCAGCTTTATTTCACTGCTTATCTACCATATGGGCAGAGTTGATAATGCTGGTTGAAGGCTGTTGCTCTGGAAATTTCTGCCTGCTCTTCCATTAATGAGTCACAGTGGTGAGCAGAAGAAGCCCTAGTCACTCCATTCCAGGGCTTGAACACAAACCTTGGGAACAAACTGTAACAATTCTGGGTATTCCACACGTGGGAACACTTCAGGTCTGCCAGGCCATGCACTGGAGACAAGAGAAAACCCAACCCCAGGCTGCAAAGGTATGATCTCACAGAATGGAGATCCAGAACATGTGGAGACAGACATCAAAACCAGAGCTGTGTTTTACAGAGCTCCAGCCCAAATCAGGCAGTAGATACTCAGTGCCTGGAGACTTTTTTGCATTACTCAGGTACAGCTTCTGTCCTGCTGAAGGACTCCACAGTGTTACAGTAAATGGCCCTGTGTAGTTTGTCAATGCAAACAGACTTTGGTTTGATGCAGAAGATACTCACTGATGGTTCCTACCACGTGTAGCAAGACATTTTATAAATTATGAGTAGAAGAGAAGAGCTAATGGGTATGGGTGGAGTTCAGAGACATTTTAGACTGTCATCTGACAGCATCATCTTCTAGAACATCTCAAGGAAACATTCACTTTATGGATGAGAACGGCCCTTAGAGACTCCGGTTACCTTCCTGATTTTGTCCTCAGCAGTTTAAGAAGGTTCAAAACCTGTATCTTTCATAATGGTTTTAAAATCAAACTGGGAGAATAATGGAAAACTTAAGCAACTATTTGCTTGGATATTTAAATGAGCTCAGTCCAGCTATATCCATCCTCTCATCTGTTAGCTCTCTGCAAACACTATAACAATGAGTTTTACCAGCAGGAATGTTTGTAGAGAGCTAATTTCAGAGTGGCATGCATATTTGCAAAAACCCACTTGTAAAGTTTGCTTATGCATGTATCTGTCATAGAAATATTTGCGTATTCATCCAAATAAAGAGATAGGAAAATACTACGAGGCTTGTCTGTCCAGCCAAAACTAATGAACCCAAGGCTCATTGTTAATAAAGGATTTTAACATCCTGTAGAAGTCTGTGATGAATAAGGATGGATATGATTCATTTCAAGCATATTAAGTGTGCTCCTGAATGGAATTTGCAGGGAAGAGTCACTCGGTAGTTGGAGGCTGTCTGTCCCCTCCAGTCAAATGCCTGGAGCACTGGCAACATTTGGGTCTCTTGCCAGTTGTTCTGCAAGCAGCAAGGCTGAACACTGGACAAATTGTTGGTTCTGAATTATGCCCCTAATGCTTCTGAAAAATAATTTTAAGAGACGTAAAAAGTGTAAAGGAGGGGTAGAGATGACTAATGAGTTGCACAAAATAAATAGTCAATATTTATTTGCATGAGAGATTGCATATGGAAATTTGCCAGCATCTCTGATGGTGCTTGTGCTGTGGCACTGCAAAGAACTATCCATAAAACTCCACATTTAGTGAGCATGAACCATCCATCCTTCTAAATAATTGTGATGAGAAAGAAAGGCATGAAAGTCAATGGCTGAACTCTCAGGAGTCTCTCAGTGTCAAGCTTGGGCTGCGGGATCAAAACAGGTACAACAGTATAGTTTGTTTTCACCTTGCTTAACTCTGTGAAATAATCAAGGAACTGAAATTAAAGCAGAAGAGATATATGAGGAAAAAGGATAGTCCTTGTTATACTGCAGGACAAAAAGATGTGAGAGAATTTAATAACATTCTACTAGTTTGAAAAGGATTACATAAATACAAGAATAGTTAATATAGAAGTGTCTGTTAAAGGCAATAATCTATGTGCCAGAATTAGAGCGTTTGTGGTCTTCTAATTACCAGAAGAGGGAGAAGTGTAAAGTGAACCCTCTCTCTTTCCCTTTTTCTTGATATCTTTTTGTCAGCTTATCCTGTTAGTCTTGTGGAAAGTAAATGGCCCAGCTGGAGGAACCTCCTCTGTGGTCCCCTGTTTGTAAATAAAGGATTTAAATACTGTCATTACACTAAAAGGATATCAGTATTTAACTGAATTACTTCTTTAGCCAGCAAATCAATAATTAAGGTAATCTTTTCATCCAGAAAGTCAATTTTGAAGAAACATATTTCTTCTTTTATTTTGGCAGAACATGTTTATGTTAAAAAAAATCTATTTTAATGAAATTGTACATTTGCATGCAATTCCATTGATTTTTATTAGATTTTCCTGAGAAAAAATATAAATCTTAAGCACTTTGACAATGTCAAAATATTCAATTTGATTTCAAATGAATATTTTGATCTTTGAGGGTTTGAAACGGCATTTAATTTTGCAAATATATTGTGTATTATCAATCATGAGATAGTTATAACACTAAAATTAAATAAAAATCCAGGCAACAGTTTAATTTTTTTTTTTGCAGTAGAAAATTTTCATAGCCCCACAGCAATACTTTGTCCCAATTTCAAGGAAATTTCTGAAGTTTTCTTTTCCTTCAGACTCATCCAAGAGTGCAAGAGAAGGCAGGTTCACATGCAGGTGAGCACAAAGCACCCAGGACAAAGAGCAGCAGCACCGGCTTCTGCTCCAGAATTTGGGTTTTGGAAGGCTGGAGGTGTTTTAGTGATTCCTAAAAGGATACAAGCATTTGATTCCAGACCTGCTGAGATGTAACCACGGGTATCCTTATTTAGAGAAAGAGACTCTGGAATCACTGGGGCTTTGTGAGCCTTCTCTTTCCATCCTTTCTCCTGCTGCCTTTGAGACTTTTCCACTGATGTATTACCAGAGGAGCAGCCTCTGGGTCTCTGCAGACCATGCTGGTTTCATAGCAATCAGTTCTGCAAGGTGCTGTGTCTGAAACTCAACTTCCTTGGACTAGACACATCTGCTTTGTGGCACAAATTTCAGCTTGGAGAGTTTATTCTAAGAAGAGAACACTTGGAGTATGCCATGGGTTTGTTAAATCCCTGATCTGGTTCTGCTCCACAGGGTGGGAGTCACTGTTCTGAAAGTATTACTGTGCTAGACAAGCATCCCAGCTTATGTATTTATTCCTGAATCTATTCAAATAAATCTCCATGTTCTGGCAGAACAGAGAATGCCAGACAGTTAAAATCAATATTTTATCATTTGACAAAAGCACAAGATCAGAAGGGAATGAATCCAGAATGACCTTATTTTAAAATCTAAACTAATTTTGCAAATAATTTGGGGTCTTCATTTATTCAGCACTGATTTGGTGCACATAAACGGTGGGTATGTATACATATACATCACCTAGAAATTGGAAAAGAACAAGCAAGAGCATTTTCCCTATAACCCACCTGAAATTTTAAAGCTCTTAAACACCCGTGCAATGTCCATTCCTATAGCCATGGTAACGTCTAATCTGAATGCCGATCCTCAGCAGGGTGCCTGGGGACATCCTTGCTGCAGGAGGCAGGGATGAATTAAGGATGAACACAATGGACCTTCTCCAGTTCTCTTTGTCTGCCTTATTTATCATTCAACCACCTGATGTTTGTCTCCAAAGCCAAAAACTCAGACTAACCCATAACCACTGCGAAAAACCTCTGGAGTTCTGTGTGTGGGAGCATTTGCATGTGGGCAGGCGAATGGAATGTACAGAATTCACCACATTCAGCAATCCTTGGTATTAACCATATCTAACTGGAAACATTTAATTCATCTTTGATCTTAATTGCTTTTTGAAGGTAGCAGCCCAAATGCCTGTTGTCAGAACACGGGCTTTAGATTCCAGGATTGAGTAGGATAAAACTATGTCTCAGTTGCCTTTGATTTTTAATGTCTCTGATTTAATAGCAGCACCCCCATCCACCCACTTCTTTGTTCTGCTCTAGCCCCAGTGTTCCTCTCAGATCCCAGCAACTTAAGAAGAATGGAAGTTGCAAAGAAGAGGGGATGGAGAATGTATATTTTTAATTAAAAAATGTTCATAAGCATTTAAAATCTTCATTAAAAAAAAAGTCCCAGAGCTGTAATTCTAAGATCAGCATAGTAAGGGAAACGCAAAATCTCAAATATTAAAATATTCTCTCCTCATTTTCCTCCTTCTAATAATAGTTAAGTGTGCTAAAGTCTACAGGGATGTCCATCTGTAAAAAGAATTATGCAGCCTCCTGGTGGAAACTTATTATTTTGAAAATGTGGATTCCACTGCTCATCTGTTTTCTTAGACACTATTACAAGTAACTCAGCTGGATTCATCACTGTGTTGGAACTGATGGGATCTGCCTGATTGCAGCATCTTCCATGTGGGATGGAGAGTTTAGGTTCAGTTTACCCACCCGTAGAGAGTTTCTTTTTTTCTTGCTCCAAGATACATAAAGAATGATTTGAAAAGCAAACACACAACAGCAACAACAACCATAAAATCCCTCTGAAATCAGACACTTTGATCTAAGTGCCTAGACTGTTAAGAAGATAATCTCTCAGAACAAAGGGAACAAAAGAAATATTTATGAAATGAAATGCTTGTTTTCTAGAAATGACAAAGGGAGAGATGGTTGATCTCTCAGCTTCCAGCAAGGACATCTTTACTCCTGGGGTAACACTAATTATCCTACAGGCTTCTGTAACTCTGTACAATATGTATGCTCAGAAAGCTTAGTTCAATAGTTGACTTGTGTCTCAGTAAATTTGGCTTCTATGTCTATTTTATTACAGAGATCTCTTGATTAAAGCAGGTTCCAACATTCCATCATTTCAATGCCATTGCCATCAACAGAGTATTGCTCCCTTGGGGCAAAAAACCCCACCTATTTCTAGGCAGGTCCTATTCTGCATTGCAAATTAAACACTGCAGTGGGGTTTAATCTCTCCTCAGACATCTACAGGTCACCCCCACATATTCTCCTTATTTCAGAGGGCACAGTAAAATTCAGCTGTTACTTTGTCACACTGCCATGTCAATAGTTGTCACCATTTTTGATGGGCTGTGTAACAGTTATCATTCCACATTATTATGCTGGAATTAAAACTGGAAAACCTAGTTTCATGAATTTCTGGGGAGAAGACAATATTAGAAGTTGTAGATTTTGGTAAAGAAATATCTTCAGGGAAATGGAGAAAATAAAATCTTTGTTCAGAGTAAGAAGATTGGATATTTTACTGAGTTTAATATTATTTCATCCCAACAGTGGAGTGCTGAATGAGGAATGCACTGCTCCAATATCTGGCCTCTCATTTCAAACTCTTTTTTTAGTACCTTTGGCAGAAATAAAGACTGGTGCTCTGAAAGGATGTTAGTTGTAGCACCTACTAATATTTGGTCTTTACTACCTAAAATGGACATCTGGGAGCCTGGAGCAAAGGAATAGGAATGCATTTCACAAAACACACATAGGTGCCTTACACCAGGCTAAAAAGGGAAGTTGCTGATAGCAATAGGAAATATAATAGAATCCAGTTTAATGTATTACCTTTCAAATTCTGGATATCCCAAAGAGCTTTACAAAGTAATAAGTTAGGAAAAGGTAGCAGAGGCATAGCAACTCCATAAATAAATACTGTGGCTATTATTCAGTTTAGCAATAACTCATGCTTTTTAGACATTAAGAGCTAGATTTAGCCTAGTTTTCCACCAGCCATCATCCAGGCCTGGGGTCTCTCGGGGGGAATTTCAAGCCACAGAAGACAGATGCACTAAATAAAGAAATCACATTTTCCAAAAAGAATATGATCCAAAGAGTTACTGGAGTTGGTGAAAGAATGAGCAGTCTCATGATTTCAATTTGAACCAACCCATGGTTCTGAGAAACAAATGAGATCCCTGAGGATAATCGGAACTGAAAGATTATGTGTGTCTGTGAGCACCTGTGGAAGCAGTTACCTCACTGGTCCTTAATGGACCCCTTATTTCAAGAGGTAATGGAGACACTCTGTTAGCTTCCATCTCCATGAATAATAATTCTAAATTTAGTCTTGACTGTGTGAAGGCCTGTGGAGTTAATGAATTGCTTGTCAAATCTCTTGTGAGAATGAAAGGCAGAGAGGAGGGAGGGAGGACGTAAGTGGGTATGGACCTTCTGCACGGGCCGTGCTGAGCCCTGGTGGAGCCCACGCCGTGTCAGGGCCCTCGAACATGGGCTCACTTTTCTGTGCTGGAGCACTGACAACCAAAAGATGCTGTGCCAGACTTGGGCAGAAAGATACACAATTATACTGTCTTCATTAGGTTCAAGCCATTCATGGCCCACCTCTCTGTGCTCACATGCAAGTCCTTTGTCCTGCCTGAGTGCATCAACCTGCCCAGGATAATGCCACAAAGCAGAGATGGCCTCACCAAAAGCCAGATGCTGCATCAGTCCTGCCTTTCTCCTTTGAGCTGTGCTTAATGATACATCATGCCTGTGTCATCATCATGACGATTTACTTCCTGCAGAGTGTAAATTCTCTTCCCTGGAGAGGGAGGACTGTAGGCTGTGCTCAGAGAACAAGAGCCATCTGCAGGCTGTCCACCCTGGCCCTTCCCTATGAGATCAGGAATTTGTACACTATTCCTGCTTTTCCCCAGGCTGAAGGAGTTACTCCTTTGGCTTCTCCAAGGATGATCCACAAACTGGGTGACATATGGTCTGGCACAACAATGCCAAATACGCAGGAAAGCAAAACTCTATGAGATTATCTCCATGAACAGAAGGAAGCTACACATAAGGCACAATTAGAACTGAGTTTTCTGCCTTCCTTTAGGGACTAAAATCTAAATGAAGGATAAAGGAACTTCAGAGTTTTTTGTGCATGAAAGGAGCTGTGTGAGAAGACAAGGCTGGGTGCACCCATGTCTCTGTTCCCAGATCCCTGGGCATACCTGCAATGCAGCCTTGCAGTGGGCTCCCTGCAGGGATGAGGGAGGATTTGGCCAGCTGAGCATACTGATGGAGCTCCTGAATATCTCAGTGATGGTGGTTGTGATGATGAGCTGGAGACCTGTAGCCAATGGCAGCTGTCCTGGAACAGTGGGAGGAAGAAGAGGAGAAAAGCAGAGGGAATGAGGGGAAGGTGACTGCCACCTTTTTTTTTGTTACATCTAGGGACTAAAAATAAAATTAGAGCCTCTGCATACCAGCCCTCCAGTTCAACCCTGCCACAGCACTGCAGTGTACCTTCAAGTGACTCATTTAGAAAGTTTGGGGATTTGAGAAGCATTTAGAAATCCTGGGGTTTCCTGAGGCAGCAGAGGTCTACCAGGGCCCCATTTATTCATCTCCTCCCCCTAATTGGCTCTTCTGTCAGCTCAGCTTCCTCTGTTTTCCAAATCCCCTCCACAGTCCCAAGTTAGGAGCATCACAGAAGGTGTGTTTGTCCCCTTAATTTATGTAAAACCAAACTGTTGCTTCTCTGCAACACGATAAGGGAGCTAAGATGCAAGAGGTTAGAAACAAACTGAGGGCATCCCCTGCCTTTTCCAGTCTGCTGCACTGAAGAGCTGGAATCCATTAACCAGCACACCTACAATATCTCACATTCCCACACAGATTAATTTTAGGTTGGTCGGCTCATTGCCTTTACACCTTGTGTGCAAGTGTAAAACTTGATCTACAGTGTTTAAATTTAAACAGTCTGTATTGCCAGTTTCTGCAACGGTGCTGATAGGCACAGAGGATTGTCAACAAACAAGCACATTACGTTTATTTCCAATCCAAACACAGGGTTCTTCCTGATTCCCTCCTCTTAACCCTTGAATATGGTGGTGTGTTTTGTGTTTTGTTTTCTGGTTCTGGTTTTTTTTTTTTTTTTCAAATGGCAGGCTGCCAATGTCTTGTGGAGATTTGATTTCTATTTCAGACTCCAAAAGGGAATTCCTGTGATGCTGGAGAGAAGGATGAATTAAAAACCCACAGGTGTAGGATGGGGTATATTGAGTTGACTAGAGGATGATTCTATTTGATGAGAAATCTGGAGGTTTTGTTTAGTTCCAGAATATATACCAAAGATCTTTTGAATGTAAAAGTCAAATTGAATGGAGCTGGTGTGGGTATGTTTTAACTGGAGGACATGTGCTCATGCCCCACTTGGAAAAAGGATGTGCCAACCCCGACAGCTCTTAACTCCAACTTCTGTAATGGCAGACCTGAGCCTGAACCATGCTGTTCCTCGCATATAAACTACTTTTGATCCAAGCTCTTCCCTCTGGAGGAAGGGGTTCACTGCAAGCCAACTGCAGCACCAGGGAAGCACAGCCAGCAGGCCCATGGCTGCAGCAGAGCACTGAGGTGTGCCAGGCTCAAAACCAGAGTGTGGCTGGGGCTGTGTCCTGAAAGCTGGATATATCTACAAGTACTCTAGTTTTCACTAGATTGCACATGAGGACTGCACTACCTGGAAGGTTTTATCCAGTTTGATTTTTTTTCTGTCCAAATGAAAATCAGCTTAAAGCCCCAAAGAAGCATGTATCCCAACCTAGGGAAAACAGGTCCCTGTCCCCTGTGCCCTGCACTTACCCTCACAGGCTTCAGTATGGGGCATTAAAAAGCAGAGCAGTCCCTTCATGATGGGGCAGGATACCAACGAAACAAAGTTATCTGATTTCTTCTTCTCATCCAGGTGCAAGGCAGAGTGTGACGTTCATCCTGGGGACGTTTCATGGCGGATCCATCTGTAACCTGCCTGAAGTGCATATCTCAGCTGCGCCTCTGTCTCAGTCCTGTGGGACCTGGAAGTCACCAGGTGGGAAGGTCTCCTGGCTCTCGGTGTTGCAAGATAAGGAGCATGCAGGTCCATAGACATTGCTGTCACAGCAGTTTACGGCAGCAATAGCTCAATTAGTTTTCAACTAACTGGTCTGGGATTTAGTAGGAGAGAGCAATTAAGGCAGGATGGAGTTTAGCACAGTAAATGATCCCTCTCTACTGCTGTGACCTGATATTACCCCTACCCAGGTTATTAAATCCACAGCAACCCCTAGGACTCCCCCAGGCCTTCACAGACACCTGCAGTACATCTGTTCCTTAGATTTAGGAAAGTCTACAATAAAAAGAACTCTGGTTCCCCACAGCACGGACAAATGCATTGTTTTGCTTGTTGTGCACAAAGGAGGGCAACGGACTTTTTATTTCCTGAGCAAGTTTTCCATCATCTTTCCTTCCCCACCCCTGCTGCTGTGCCTGCTAATACCTGTGATCATTAGCCATGAAAATGGCACCCATTTGTCTCCTTCTCCACAGTGCCCAGAGTATGTTTGGACTCTGGCCAACAGGAGCAGCAATTCCATGGACACACAGCACTGCCTTAAGTGTGTATTCACAAGTGCATGTTAATGCAATTACAAGCCCAAATGAAGCTTGTTTCCCTTTCATAAAGAGTTTCAGCCCTGTGCTCCTAAATCAGCAATCCCATAATTTTTGATAAAACAAAGGGTTTCTTTAACAGGAAGATGCAGCTTTCTTTCTTTTATTATTCTGTTCCTTCAACTGGTTGTGTGATGCTAAATATCTTTAAATAGCCATTTAGCCACCCACAGAGAGAAACTAGGTTTACAAATTTCCTTGTTGCATAGTTTTGCTACATGTGCTCCCCAGAGCATTGGCATTTTGTTTGTTTTCCTGCTTAGAGAAATGGATGGATCCAATTTGCAACCCCAACAAAACTGAATAGAAGTTAATTTTCCCCCTGCCCCCCTGGTTTTACAGTCTGGTTTGCTGGAGATAAAAAAAAAATATATATATATATAAAAAAATCAATGAGAGTCAGAAGATACAGTGTACAGAGGAGAAATGCCAGAGGAGTCCTCTTATTGCAAGAGTAAACCTGAAAAGGAGGATACATTTCTTGTGAATAAAGGAAAATAAATGAGAATGACAAGAGCAATGAAAGATCTACGTAACATGACTCTAGGGAAATACTGAATAAGCTGAGATATTTTAGCCTGAAGAAGAGATACAGAGGCACATCACAACAGCAGTTGTCCTTTAAGGAGGAAGGGAGCAGTCCCCTCCCAATATCCACAGTAGAAACAACTGGAAACGATGGGTTTACACTGTAACAAGGCAGATTTAAAACAGAGATTAGGACTACAGGGAGAGCAGTAGTAAAGATAGTAATGACAGAACCTCGGGGACCACCCTGGAGAAGGCACAGAGACCCCACCATGGCCGCCCTGGTCACAAGCTCACGTTTGCCAGGTGTAGAAGCAATCTACAGGGAAACTGCTAACATTATTCTCCTGCTTTGGTAGGAATCTCTCACTGAAATGATTTATTTTTTGTCTCCCTGGGGGAAGGAAGAACTGGGAGGCTGCCTGTGCCCCGTAGATGAAGCTACACACTCCTTCACAGAACTCTTCCCCTGCCACCCTTTCCACCTGTGCCCTGACTCTTCTTGTCTCTGCCATTCATCATCCAGAGTTAAAAATTCAAGGGTTGGTTTTGATTATCTTATTACCATGGTGACTGGGATGACTTTCATGCCCATCTGCGCATGGCAGGATGCTGCAAACCTTTCCTTCAGTGCAAACCAGGAGAATTGTTATCTTTCTCCTCACAGCTTAGTGCCACCTCTGTGCAGGAGCACAATGCAGCTATCTATTAAGCACCAGGTTTTTAGGGAGCACCAAAAAGTCAGGGTCTGGGTAGCCGTCTTTTGTTTACCAGATGGAAAGCACGATTTCAGTTTGAACAAGTGTTCCCTAAAACCCCAAATGGCACCAAAACCAGAGGAAAATATCTTTGTATTTAGGGTACTGCAAAGGAGAACAGGTTGTCATGTAAGGAAATGTGTAACCCCAAATGGGGCTAAGGCAAAGACTTTCACTGAAGCACAGCAGAAACCAAAAAAGATAACTGAAAAAAAAAAAAAAAAGGATGATTGAAACATTAAAGAAAAATAATCAGGATTGGATTAAAATCTGGGAGATGGATAGGACTTGGGAAACAACCTCCAAGCAGAGCTTAGAGCAAAGGCTTTAAGATTTGTCTTTCTTCATTTCATTATTGTTAATGGAATCTCCCATGTCCAAATGAAAGACTAATTTAAGTCTTACTTAAATATGCCTTGAGTCATTTCTGTGCATTTAAGTCTTAATTAATCTTCCTTTAATCTTTTTGTCACTTCCTTTGAAAGGAAGATGAGTTTAATTAAAGGAACTGTCAACTTTATTTTAGTCTTAAGAATTTTTTGTGTTAACTTTGAAAGGTTTGGTCATTATTGAAGACTAAGATCTAGTAGATTAAATGTTCCTGTATCTTAAGGACATGTCAGTCCACCACTTGGAATATTTTCATTGTGCTCAAGTACAATGTTTGGACTGACTCCAAGGCTTTGTTATGGTAAGAAATACTAAGATTTTAATTACAGCTGCATTCAAGAAAGACCTTTCATTTAACACGTCCTATTTTTTTTACCCTTTCAGACCAAACCATGATGTATAGACACTTCCTTCAGATGGTTTCAACTTGGATAACACTAGCTCCTTCTCCAAAGAATGAGGATAGCTGTGCCTGAGCTCACGTGGACAGGGATGCACATAAGATCCTCTTTTTCTGGTGTAACACGACCGAGATTTACGTTGCTTATGCCCTGGGTAAATTCATCCAACGAACTGCCAGTGGGAGGGGTTCAGGATGCGAGAGCAGCCCACAGGTTTGCAATAATCCATCCCCAAGCAGGGCCATGGAGCCTTGCAAGGAAGCACAGCACAGCCCTGCATCTGCCACAACAGCTTTGACACTGTGGGAGGTGCTGAGGTCTGGGTTCTTAAACCCCTCTCACTCCTCACACCAGAAAACTGTCCTATTTGTGCATGGGTTTAGAAGTGTGGTTTCACCAGTGCACTCTGGAAAGCTGCTGGCTCTGCTGCAGCCTCACTGTGCCATGCAGACCCAAATGGGCAAAAGTGTATAACTATAGAGGAAGGGCTACGTATTTTCATGGACAAATAGGTGCCAGTCTAAGCAAGATGTTTCAAGAGGTGCAGCTGGAAAAAGAAAACTCCTTTTTTTTACAACAGCAGCTCGTTTCACCCAGCTCCATGGGAGAATTTCATCAGGAGAGAGAAACAAGGCAGTGTTGGGAAGAAAGTCGTGGAGATGAATGAAAAAGGCACAGATGAAAACTGTTTACTGTAACTGACCATCTAATTGGGAATTTGCTTTCACCAATTGCCTTCAAAGCCTGGGAAGTGCCCTTAGCTGCCTTCCCAGGTCCTCTTTTCCTGCTCACAGAGGAAATGGGGGATAAATCCCCAGCTCCACAGGACTGCCCCTTCCTTTCTTGTGGGCTCATTTCTGCCTCCATCACCTGGTAACATTTGTCATTTCCAGCTTTAGCCAAGCAAATTCCAATCCACTCTTGTTTACTTTTGATTGCTTTGTCTTTAATGTAGCATACAAGGATTTTATTTGCTTCTGTTTCATCAATGTAATTCTTTTGTTGCTATGGCAATCAGCTTCAATTTTCTTTCGTTCTGGCAATTGTATTTTTATAGTCTCCTGCTCTCAAAGAGATAAGCTGCCTTGTATATCACATAGACACTAAGTATTTTCTCTATATAGACACAGCCAACCTTTGCTTTAAGATTGTTGCTGTTATTTGTGAGAGTAGTTTACTGCTGATGATGTCATTTTTATTCCTTTCTGTGGGGTCTGTTTCAGATAAGAGGTTTGCTCAGATTTACTCATCTGTTCTACTGCTGAGGAAACAGTGGTGTAAGAGCTGTGGAGAGAACACATTCAAGCCCTGGACTTGACAACAGAGATGAGCACAGTGGTTTCAGCAGATCAAGAATCACCATAAGATAGAGCTGATTCATTTAATACGTTGAGAATAACATGAAAAAAAAGTTTTGAGGAAAATAATTTCTCAAATTTACCAGTGGAGGTTGAATTTTCAAAAAAACCATAGGAAAATATTTTTGGGCGCTCCATCACCTTGGGTCACAGAAAGAAACACTGCCTTGTGATGGATAGCAGGGCCTGATGATAGGGGTGCTGCTGGGCCAACCTTGCTGTGGCAGGAAGCCAGCCCTGAGGCCAGACAAGTCCAGCAGCGTTGGATAGTCCCAGTTCCCTCCAAGTCCCTAGATAACCTGCTCTCATTAACTGTGGGTGTCTGAGAAAGCATCCATCTTGAAAAAAAAAATCTGAATTTTCTGAATTTTAATAGCTAAATCAAAAGCTGTGCACACATGCAAAGCAAAACAACAAATCCATTCACCACAAAACAAATGGCAGTGCTCTGAATCTCCTCCCTTTTCAGCTGCTTCTCCCATCTTTATAACACTGAGCATGACACCACACGGCCTGGAATATCCCTTGGGTCTGCTGGGGTCAGCTGTTCCAGCTCTGTCCCCTCCCAGCTCCTCGTGCACCCCCAGCCTCCTCGATGGTGGGGTGAGGAGATCAAAAGGCCTTGACTGTGTGTAAGCCCTGCACAAAAACAACTACAACATCCCTGAGTTACCAACACTGTTTCCAGCACAAATCCAAATCACAGCCCCCTACCAGCTACTATGAAGAAAATTAACTCTACCCCAACAAAAACCAGCACAAGTCTGTATAAATATATGTGCACCAAGACCCACTTCTTGTCCTAGAGAGAAAGTGTGAGGATCTAAGCACAGAGAGACTAAAAGGTATGACAAGGTCACACAGGGAAAGTGTTGCAGGGATGGGAATTGAATTGAGATCTCCCATGTCCCAACCATCCTGAGTAAAATATACAAATGGCTAATCAGCACATTTTTTGCAACCTGCTGATGCATTTGAAAATCTGTGCCTATTTTTTTCTCCCCTCAGAAAGCTTGTGCCATTCATTGTTAAGCTCTGGAAATGCTCCATACTAAAGTTATCAAGTCTGTCATCTCTTCAGCACGGTAAAACCAGCCTCCTCACTATCCTCTCTAGCAGGCAGAGGGTGGAATAGGAGACAGAATTAACAAGGAGTCATCCTGCCAACACGCTGAACTACGTATTGCATTTGTTAGGCCATATGTCTTTGTGATCATCCCTAATGAACATTAGGCAGCGCTTAAAATTGGGTAGTATATGAAGGATCAGAATCTGAGAAATCACACCCACTCATCTCTGCAGCTTCCCTGGGGCACACCATGGTCCTTCCCCGCTGACAGCCGTGACTCCCACACACACCAAGCCACTGGAAATTTCACGGCATGACAAAGTGGACACAGGAATCGATGCTGGCTGGATTGGTCCCATTCCCGGCAATTTAGAGTGACAGGGCTTTATTATTTGATAAGCCACAGCCATAATATGCCAGAAGATGGCTGTTTATTGGAATGAAATCCATTATAAACGACACAGAAGCATTTTTTCTCCCCAACAAAAAAACCCCACCAAACAAAACAAAACCAAACTTGCAATCCAGATGCCACCCCTGGGGAGGTGATTTGCCTCAAACAATCAGGCTCCCCAGGATCGCCAGTCAGAAGTGGTTAGTGCAAGGGTAACACTGCTGTGTGTGCCTGCTCCAGGAGAACGTTCCATGTCGCTTTGGAAGAGAAGGGGCTGCACCAGATGGCAAATAACTAGAAATGGAGCACTGAGAAACTGATTGAAGATCTGTTGAGTGAATAGTATTTTATAGGTTTGGCAGATTTAATATTTTTTTTAATACATTTTTTTGTACTTTGCAGAGTAGCTGCTTTCCTCAACACCCGGGGGCAGTTGAGGTGTAGTCCACTTCCCCAGACAATGCCAGAAATAACTGACATTAGTTAACAGCCAAAAGAATTGGACACTTTCAGATTGTGAGTTTAACCCCACTCTAAGACAGGGACCTGAACCCAATATTTCTAAATCCCAAATGGATTTATGCAGCTACTGGTGTGTTCCAAAACCAGGAACATACTTTCCATTCTGAGCACACAAACATGTGCAGGGTCCCGCTGCTGCTGATCCCATTCAATAGGGAAATGTATTTAGAGACCTCTCTGGGAGCCCTCGCGCTGTAGAGCTCCGGGTTAGGCAGCTGCAGCATTTAAAGAAAGACTTTCTACATGCATAACCTGTGGCACAACTTATCTTTCAAGGGATTTGCATATTTCTGGATACTGGATGGCTCACGAACTCATCCCAAGTGTAAATGGAGACTCATAGCCATGATTCTCCCTGGCCATGCATGCATGTAGTGTGGGGATACGTGCACATGACTGGAGTTATTGGGAAAGGCTGCTCCTGTTCCTTTTAAGGAAATCCACACCCATCACTATCCATTGTTAATTTTCTTCACTTAGAATTGACCAAATGAGTGACCACCATTTCAGTGATGCCTGTTCATTTTAGTGATTTAATCACAAGCGGTTGAGCTTCCATCTGTTCAAGTGAAATAATGACAGAAGTGTAAGATACAAACTTAATTCCTACTCCTCTCCTCAAAACTATTCCTATAAGGGGCTCAGTGCTTCAGAAAAGGGAACATTTCATTAGTATTTATTTTCTGCTTAATACAAATTCATGAAAAAAATGGGAAGACTCACTAACTGGTGTATCATGACTGTCTATTGTGGGATGAAATATTTTCATTGCCCTGAAAATGCAGGTAAAGCTTACTGCTCACTGGATAATGACTGCCTTAGTTCAATCTAGTACCAGCTTCTGAATTTGTAGGAACTTTAATGACTATTTTTGAATCTTGTTTGAAAGATTGCTTTGTTCCTCTTTTCTTCATTGTTCCCTTCACAAATAGGAATTGTCAGGTTTGGAACTAATTGTTTCCCTGATGGAGAAACAAAGTTACTGGTGAAGAAAAAAAAAAATCTTTGTGAAAGTTTCAGGGGAAAAATAATTTTCAAAATCTTTCGATATCTCCCATCACGAGACTTTTCACCTACACCTCCTCATTTTTTTGAAAAAGTGAAGGAAAGTGAAGGAAATCTGAAGTTTCACTCACTACTATGCAATTATATTACCCAGACTTTGGTTCCAAGTGCAAACACTGTAATTTCACTATATGACTTACTGCCAGGCTCTTTGCTTGGTTTTGGTTTTGTTTTTCTTAAGGTGGTTTAGGAGACTTTTGTAGTAATAATTACTCAATGTCACGTTAAGCTTTCAAGCAATAACACTTGTAATATTTTAAGCTTGGTTCATCTGCCCAGTTATTGCACTACATTGATCTGTGCAAGCCAAGTACAGAGCTTTAGTGTTTTTATCTCTCAGTTCCCTGTAGAAAAGCCTCACATTTTAACACCATTTCCTGTGGCCTCGGGGAGGTACTGGATTTATAGTAGTCTGAATGCAAATGCATGCCATCATTTAATAAGTGTATAAGGACAACTCATGCAGACGGGGAGTGTTGAGGGTACATCCTGACATACCTGCACTAGGCAGAAGAATGTGAGAGCAGCAACCACAGACATCTCATGCAGCAAACATCAGCTTTTTCTCTGACCATGAATTGTCAGAGGATACTGATCTGTTCTGCAGATCTTTGCTACATGAAATTATTCCCATCCTCATTTTTAAAGCAAAACAACTGTTACTCAAAAAACTCCCTGTGACCAAATGCACAGTCCAAGAGCCCCTGAACTGGGCTGCTGAACTGAGACTGCCATGCTTTTTCTGGGAAAAGGGATTGTGGTCCCTTTTTCCTTCCATGTTCCCTCTGCAGATGCAAATGACTCACCTGAAGCCCTGCTCTGATGCCTTTGTTGTTTGCATTCCTGGTAAGCACCTCTTTGTATCTGATGGAGGTGAGTCAGCTGAGGGCACTGCAGGGCACCTCGGGTTCATGTGCTGGTGACACCCTGATCACCTCACTGACTGTGAAAGTTGCCTTAGGACAATTAGGCTTCCTCCTTAGGTGTCTCAGTGACTGCTTAAAATTAAGCAGCATGGACCAAGGGATTTGGGGGTGGTGGCACACCCCAAAATCTTCATCAGGGCCCACATCTTACTGAGCTCCAGTCTAGAAGAGGGTCACTGTCGTGCTTGTGCTCCAGCACCAGAAGCACGTATTAAAAGTCACCAAGGGAGCCCACTGGAAAACACAAGCAGATCTAGACCGTTCAAGCAAGATCTTTGTCCTGCAAGAGCTTCAGGTGTAAAGTCCAGAAGAAATGTCCCAAGGGTATGGATGGGCCACTGTCAAAAACTCACACAGAAAAATTCATAAGCTTGAATTTTGTGTAAAAAAATTATTTCTTTGCAATGTTTTCTAGCTCTGTCTGCTTTCCTCAACCCATTTTTTAACTTTCTCTAAGTCAAATAGGCATGTCTCCAAACTGAATGTCTCTTCATTCAAATTTCCTTGGAGCAAAGGAATTGTGAGACTCATTTTTGACAAGAAATCCATCTCCTTCACTGGTATCAGTTCTTCTATATGTCCTGGTTTGAGATCCAACTGAAATAAGTTAAGTGTAATAGCACTAAACTTCAAGGATTAGCTCTCAGTTGGCAGTGAAGCTTTATGTTCCTTGGTTAATTCATTCGCAACATCAGTATGTCTGAAACAGGAACAGAGAGAAGCATAATTACTTATGGCAATATTTGCTTGAAGTGAGAGTCATTTGTGCTATACAGATTTTTTTCTCTTTCTTTTGCAGTAGAATTTACATTGCGGCAGAAGCAAGAAATAAGGAAGAAAGTGAAACAGAGAAGAAAGGTTTTTTTTTGGTATATGCTGATTGAAATATTTTCCAGAGAAAAATAGTCAAAAATGCTTTTAAGTAGTCCTTGAAAGAGCAGCAGCTGTATCAGATATCCTATCTCTTAGAAATGATCAAGTTTTTTGTTGCTGTAGTTGTTGTTTTTTTCCTGTTTCCTTCTGAATTGGAATTTTCCTGTAATTGCTTTAGCCATTCAGTCTTCATCTCTGCCAAGGTTTATATTAAAAATCAGGAAAGGAAGTGTTGCTCTGCTCCCTTAGGATTTGATGGAAATTTTGTTTTTAAACCAAACACACTCAGCAAAAAGCTTAGGCTGTTTCCATCATTAAAAGCTTTGTGATTCTTCCACTGTAAATTGATTTTTACCCAGATGTAGCCACTTCCTCCTCTGATGAATGCACTGACACAAGAGCACTCACTCAGAGCAGTGAAACAACTCCTGTGTGGGTGATAATGGCAGTGGGGATAATTTCTAAATGAAAAAGATGGAAGGCCATGGGATCAACCACAGCAGAAGTTCGGTGGTTACAAGGTTACAAGTGGTTACACCCATCCTGGCTTGCTTTCTTGGGACCTACCACTTGTCTTGGAAAAGGAGGGAAACATGGAAACTTGCCCCAGCCATCAGGTTTCCATCAGGTGAAATGGAGCTGCACAGCAGTCCCAGGTGCAGCAATGTTTTTCAGTACTAACTTGTTTATTTCTCCACATTTAAGGAAAAGGTAAATCTCTGCCTTGGTGCTTTTCCAGGCTGATGATGGACCAAACACGAACACCAGCCTCACAGCCCTATCAATCCAAAATAGATATATTTCTATATACATAAATTTCTGTCCACATATGATAAGGAATATGCTGCTAATAAGAACCTTACAAATACAAATTGTGCTGATATCCATCTCTGGTATCTCTGCCTGAGTGGCTGGACTCTACTCCGTTGCCGTGGGAGCTGCTGGATTTGGGTTTCAGCCTTGTACATCATGGGAAAGCTTTGTTCTGATGAGAGGTGGCTGGGACTCCTGCAGCCTCTGCCTAGTCTGGGTTTGGAAGGAGCTTTAGGACTTGGGCATACTACAAAACACCTCCCAGCACCCAAACCTTTCCGTGGAAAGAGAAGATGGAGACTTTGCCATGGCAGCCGAAGCAAAGGGCATTCTGTGCAGCCAGAAGATGGGATGAGATCTTGTTCAAGTGCTGTGCTTCCTCATTTCTTAGCACTTATTTGCAGCTCCCTGGTATCCAATAATTATTGTCCTGGAACACTTCCAAGAGCACTTTGCTGCGTGTGAAATTCAGCTAGACACATTCTGGATGGCACAGTCTCCTGGCTGGATGAATATCACTCGTCGCATCAGGTCTCTGGCAGAAACTCTGAATTCTTGTTTCTACAAATCCTCTGAAACTTTGGCTTGAGTTTTGCCACTGAACTTTTCTGGAGGGCAGCTCATTTCCAAGAAGATGGTAGAAAGCATATTAAGAAAGAAAAAAAATATGTTCACCTATGCCCTGATTTCCAGAAGCTCTTAAACACTGGCTTAGTGTTTCCAGGAGCACTTCAGTGTTGTCCAGTGTAGGAACATCTTATTTCAAAAACTTGTTCTTGAAACCTTTACAGTAACATTTCTACAGCTCTTACTGTTCTTCATAAGTGCAAGGAAAAAAAAAGGGGGGTGGAGGAAGGGAGAGGGAGCACAAGGACATGGAATTTTGTAGTGAGAATATAAATAAATTATATTATCCCAAACAATTAAAAATGTTATTGCTAAATAATAAATAAATACTAAATAATACATTTTTTTTTAAAGGTTAACAGCTGATTTCTGTAGGGAAGCCATGAATTAAACATCATGCAAAACAATTAAACTCTGGGAAATAGGATTTTTGATATAGTGGTCAACAATTAAAAATGAATGTGTTACTCTGCTCCAGGGAAAAGCAGTAAGATGTCATGCTTTCATGCTATGGGGAACAAACATACTGTGTGACTCCAGCTGGAAAGTTCTGCAAAACACAAAGCAAATACGCAATGAGTGGCAGAGACTTAATCTGAGACCCTGCTACACAAAAGGCACAGGCAGCAGTTGCAATTTCCGAAGGAGAGACACCACTGAGAGACACTCACTCCTCCCAGCAGCAACCTTCTAAATTCTCCACCTGCACTTACATGCAAATACAGTTCTTAACAGCATGGGCATCTTTACAAGCAAATCCTGATTCAGGTCCACCAGCTGTGATGGGTTTGTCTGGAAACTGGTTGCTGGGAATGTAACCAAAATTCATTCTTCCTTCATGGGCAAGGTCTATAGCTGGAAGACTACAGCATGGAGCAGGTTCAGCTAAAGACTTGAAAGAGTTGATAAGCTTCCTTGATGCTTTCTCTGAGCAAAGTATATAAAAAAAGGCACTATGAGCTGCTCTAACATGGTCTTACAACTTCTGAAACTCACTTCCATGCAACTATCTCCTTTCCTTTTTTCTCTGCTCTACACCTCTCTAGAAAGGCCAGCTAGGCACCATACATATTAAAATGAACAGGACACACTTGTTTAAGCCAAACCCAAATATCTTCTGATCTAATCATTAATACTTTCATAACTTCATTTCTGCTGGAAGCACCCTTGAGACATGTTCTGTTCACGAGTTCACTTGAGTGCCAACAACCCACTTTAATGCCTTGTCCTCTGCCTGCACCTGAGCTGGATGAGGAGCCAGCAGCTTGTATTGGTTGGCTCCCCATGCCCTTTGGGGAATTGTCTGAATTGTTTACCATGGCCAATGTGCATTTGAACAGATGGTAAATATCTCCATTCCTGCCAAGAAGAGTCAAGAGATGCCACTAAAATCCATGTAGAACAGAAAAAAAAGAAATTAAAAAAAAATATATACTCAGGTATGTTGCAGGTAAAATCTGTCAGCTAATGAATGGGTAGTTTCAAAGTGATTGTACTGAATGGTTCACTGGAAAACTTATCTCTGCTTTGGGTGCTGATAGGAAGAACCCCAAATGGGTACTTTTCATCACTGATAAACAAGTTCAAGCTACACCCTGAAAGGAATTTGACATGTTGTAGAAGTTGAAAGAAGTTGCAAGTTGAAAAGCTGAAAAGAAACACTGCATTTTCTATCTGTTTTATATCAGCAGTGCACACTATTATGGAAATTATTTTAGACTTGGCAGAGCTTTCCAGAGAGAAGCAATCAAGATATAGAACCTCACAATGGTTTGGTTCACACAGCCATTTCTTTCAGCTCAGGCAACCTCATTTCTCTTCGTTCTCTATTTCGCAGGGCTTCATGGATATCAAATACAAACCAGGGACTGAAAAATGGGTCATTGCTTTGCAACACATCCATTGGAGATGCCAAGAAACTTTTCCAAGATCTTTCACACAGCCATTGCTTGTGGCTTGATTACAGTCACAGATCTGTACAGAGCTGGCACCCCCAAGACATTAAACTTTCATATGAGGCAGTGTGAATAGTATATCAAACACATTTGTTCTCTATGGGATAATCTGAAACACTTCAGCTCCCATCTCCCTTCCGTCCTCGCTGCTGCATTGTTTCCACCTTGCTGGCTGTACAATGGCTGTGTTACAATATCCTGTCACGTTATTTCCCAGGACAGCAATACAGGGTTGGCATATGCAGCTTTACATCAGTGACCAGCTCTTGCCTGTGGTGTTGTGACAACACACCCATCTACAACATCATTCCTCGAACTGCTTCTTGGCTTCACGTCTCACTGACGTGAAGGCCCCTGAAGCCATCTATGAGCCCTAGTTAGGAAGACACTGCTCCCCTCTCTGTCCTCTTTCCCATGCTCATGCATGGGCTCCAAAGATGATTTTAAAGACTGACTCTAGAAGGTGGGTTTTTTTGCTTTAGGGTGAACATAACGTATCACATTCCCTTAGGCAGCCAACTGTGGAAGACTAATATGACACCCAGGACTGAAAATCCTCCAAGAGCTGGGGTTGAATCCATCTCAGTTCAACAAAAGATAAAACAACACTGAAATTAAATTATTCAACTAATTTATCCTTTTTTTCTTTTTTTTTTTTTTTGGTCAGTCAAGGGAGCCTTGCTGACCCAGACGAAGTTTTAATGCTTTTCATCAGCGTGTTGATTGCTGATGTAGATATACAGATATAGTTTGCATCTACAGTTTTATGATACGTGGAGCTGAAGAACATATTTACAAAAGACCGGTGAGACGAAATAGAAGACTGTGAAAAGAATAATTCCCATGAAATGATTAGTGTCCCTCTGATGCTGTTGAAGATTCAGACCATGAGTTTAAGCTACAGAGTATGAGGCTGAAGATTCAGACCATGAGTTTAAGCTACAGAGTATGAGGCTGGTAGGCTCAGACTGACACCAAGTTCTGCAGATCTCGTGTCTCCATTGAAGAGCTGATGAATTTCACTACATCCTGGCAACAGTGAAAGCAGCACTAGAGATCCCACATTTTGTGTCAATGAATAATTTGACGCAAGGTACCTATGAAGCAGAAATAGGTCTGGTATGTTCTTCTCCTTGGATAACACCAAGAAAGCTTTTCATCACACTGAATCCTCTAAGAAGCCTGAGACAGGTTCTAAATTCTTATTCCAACCTTCAGTATTCTACTTACCAGCACAGGCAACATTTCTTAACACATATGAAGGAAAAGACACTCATTACTCTACTGGAAGAATGTTTGAGTGGATTTTGAGCCTGGACTGGTAGATTTTCATTCCAGTTTTTGGGAATGGATTTATGGTTTGACAGGGAGTAGGCGTAACACTTTTGTCTAGTCATTCATATCCTGTTTCCTCCTGAGTTGAATCTAGCAGCTTGTGTACTCATCCTGTGACTAACTGTGAGAGCCTGGCCAAATTTTCCCTCTATTGTCCAATTCTTCGTTCATACCTCTTCACTGTACAGTGTAGGTACACACATGTTGCTACATTGAGCATAACTGAGGTCTGGGACAGCCTCTGGGGTCATTGGTATTTTCAATTCAAGACCAAGTCTGACAGGGAGAAGCAGCTTCCCATGAGGAAGAACTTGGGCCAAGACTCTATAGTGAGCTGAAGCTGCCTGGAAGTGGCTTTGAACAGCCCACCCTCCAAGATGTGGCTTTAACAAGCTGAACCAGACCAATCCACCTCCAGAACACTCTCCTTTCCAGTCTTCCTTCAAAACAGGAAGTAATTCTGTAATTCAAGCGAGATCAGAAAAGTGCTGTCATGGTATCATGGCAATTTCTGACAGGATTGTCTGCTCTGAGATACACAGCACACACAGTGAGCTACTGCTGCACCAAAGGGTACAATGCACTGAGATGGGGTTAGGGGGGTAGGTGTGTGTGGAGTTCAAGAACATCAGTAAACCTTGTAAAAATTCAAAATATGGGTGACAAAATAATGCTGGGAAGTGGAGTAAATGTGGTCTTTATGTTTATTTCCCCTAACAAAGGCACTGGAGTTGTGTCAAAGCAAGTTCAGCAATCAGGACTTCTCTCAGCAATTGTGCATAAAACCCTTCAGCAGACAAGCTGTGCTTTTCTCTCTTGGCTCTTCTGAGCACTTTCCAGTGCTCCTTTCAGAGCCATTTCCAAGCACAGCTAGAGCATCCTTCCTTACATAGCAGGAATGGGATGGAACAAAAGGATTCCTCAACTCTTCTTTGCAGCCAGACAGTCTCAGAGGAGCACAACATGATTATAATGCTTAAACCTTCCAGAAAATAACAGAAATCCACAGCCTTTTCAATCCTTTTATCCTAGCCCAAACACTAGTGCTTAAAGTCACAGAATTTGTGATGCTGACATCTACCAATGACGCCAAAAAGTTTCTCTTGGCCAATCTAATTCTCAGATAAGTTGGCCCAGACGCATTTCAGGTGTTATCACGTAGTGCTCAAATTAAGCATCTCAAAAAAAGAGCAGCTTTTGTTTGAAAGAAATCTATGTATTCAATAGAGTGTTATATCATATTTTCTGAAATGCACTTCAATTAATTGAATAGTTTTGGTAATAGCAATCCCATATACATTCCTGATCAACAACTTATACAAGGATGTCATGGAGAACCTTGATATCTGATGGATCTACTGTTACAGTAGCTGAAAGCAAACAGTTAGGCAGAACAACCTCTCACTGGCCGTCTACATACACACACCACAACAGTCATACCTCCCCCTCCTCATTTATCCCCATAAACACTGCGGGCATCTCAAATGTTCAACCTGCACAACAGCTTGTGAACATTTCAACCCACTACTCCAATTAATGCCAATAACACTAATGGAATAAGCCTAATTTTCTCAGGATAAATGTCTGATGCCTGAGACTGTGTTTTCAAAGTCACAATGTCCATATGCTGATTTTAGCTCTAAATTTCATAATTACACAGCTCTGCACCAATTTCAAACCATTTGCTAAGCATGGCTGAGTTTAGCATATTCAGTTACCTCCCCTCTGTGCTGGGGTGCCTTTACAATCAAAAGATAGGGATCTCTTATTTGCAGTTCTTTTTTTCCCAATCGTTCAAAAAGGACCGCAGGTGACTCCTCCCTGAACTCAGCTGTCTAGACATCTTCATGTTCTCTTTTCTCCTGCCTGAAAAAATATATAAATATCCATTTACTTAACTTAGATAAATAAGTTCATATATAGGTTAATATGAATATTTCACTGGATATGAATGTTGTATGAGCCTATTTATCATTATTTCAGTCTCTACTGTATATGAGAGAGGGTGGGAGCTTCAAGAATAAATGCAAGATTAATAAAAGTGGTTAAAAAAACAAACTGAATGAGAAAGAATTATTTTCACCCACGTCCAACAGTTCTTTGAGGGTTTCCTAGCCCATGTATAGAGAACACGTAGATACTCCTGATAGAGACAGCACCTGCATGTAAATCCAACCCCTTCTCTGCATGACTGTGTATAATGGATTTTTAGCAGTGCTATAACAATTTCCTAAGCGCAGCTAGTCTGTGACCCAGCCTCATTTGGAGCTTTATCCTGCCTGCTTTTCTTTTTATTTAAGCCTGCAAAAGCCTTCCCTAACAGCCTTGGTTTGTGCCAGGTTAAATGAAAGCTGGCTCAGTAGCAACCTCCCGTGAATGATGCGCCCACGAGGGGCCCGAAAGCACCGGCTACAACCAGCCTGGGGGTTTCAGGCACAGCCAGTGCTGAGGACAAGACTCATCCCAGGGATTCAAGGAGCAAAAGCACTAGAAATAACCTTCCAAATGCCCTATTGCAGTTTTATTTCCCCTAATCTGCATTTTGACCCTATTCCTGCTTGGTTTCCTGATTTCTGACCAGGAAACCACGGATTTCGTTGCAAATAGTTGGACCAGTTAATCAGAAGATCTTTACTGACAATAGTGCATGGAAGGTGCCGTTCATCAAAAAGCAATAAATGTAAGATGCAAAGAAAAGCGTCTTTGCAATCAGAAAGGCAGAGTATAAAAATCAATTTTATACTTAAAATATATATATACCTCAATTAACACCTCATTTGTTGAGATATAAACTACCTGCCTGAGTGATGCCAATATAGAAGAAGCTATTGAGGTAATTAAAGGGTTTTTTCATTACCCTGCCCATGTGCTCATTTCCCTTGAACATGAACATACTCTCAGAGCTCTGATAATTCAGCTTTTAAAAACTATTTAAGAACCTTTCAATAAAGTAGCTCTTTGGAAGTGCTTTGCAACACTATTTCTGACAGGGACATAAATAAGGAGAGCAAAGAGGTGATGGAGTAGGAAGCACTGGTCACAATGTCAGCTGTCCCTCCTTCTCCTGCTGTATTCCCTACAGATTTGAAAGGTCAGAAAGACATGGAACAATGCCCATGTCCTGAGAAGAATGGGCAATAAAGGTTAAAAAAAGTTTTGTTGCCAAAGAACTTGAAGAATTTTCTTCCTTTTGGTTCACAAAGCACTGAGCTGTCTGGGTTTTGTGGGACTTGGTACTTTGTGGTTAACATTTGCTGCGATTGGTTGAACCACTATATAAAACCAAAAGAAAAGTTCACCTTCAAGATACATATATTTTTAGCAACTGACCCACATGGTACAAACTGCTGTCCAAAATGTATTTTTGTGGCAATAGACTTAAAAGGAAAGGTTTTCTTTGGGGGAAAAAAAAAAAATCTGCTTTAAATGATGTGCAACACAACTCAGTTACTGGGTGTATGAAACTCTTAAGTCACAGAAATTCCTGTTCCTGCTGTCTTATCTCCATATATATTTACCCTACATTGAAACATTTATTCCCTTTCTCTGTTCTTCATAGAGGAAATCTTCTGGCATGTCAGACAAATACATTCTAAAGAGGTTATTTTTTTTAATGAAAAAAATCTTCAGTAAAGAGACTTTCACCATAAAGGGTTCCTATTCTCACAAATCTTAAAATGGAATACAACTATTGAACAATGGCAAACAGCAAATATAGTGAGACTGTGAACAGACTTGTGGCAACCTCCACAGGCCATCGTGTCTGCCTTCCTTTGGCAGGGAAGGACTCGGGGTGTCTGTTAGCCCTGTCCCAGCACAGAAACAACATAAATCCTGAAAGCACCTTGAAAACGTCACCCTGACCATGAGGAAAGGAGGACAGCTCCAAGCTAACCAGCCTGAGAGGTGTCCATCCAACTGTTCCTGGAGCCTCCCCCAAAAAAATCCTACTACTTCCCTTCGAAGCTCAAAGACAGGGAGAACTGATTACTGCCTTGGTCCTCACAGCAGCTTCACATCCCACCCCTCGGCTGTGGAAGCTGTGCTAAAGCTGTTCAGAAGCTGTGTGCTGCTTAAGAGACGCATTTTGGCTGCTCCTTTTCCAGCATTTCTATCTCTGTTACCCAGCAGGTGCAGAGCACTCAGGTCTGCATCAGCCCTCTGGTTTGCCTTCCCACCAAGCTATCAGCCCCAAACTGCAGCTGTACTACCTGTCTGGACTGAAACTAATCCAAATCTGCCGTGCGTCAGTGTGGGGGCAGAATTGCCTTTGCTCAGCGGGCTGCAAATGCACTCCCCAGCCATTCAAAGCTCTGCCTACAGCCAGCTCTAATTTTACTCTATTTTGTTTATGCTGGAGTGGCCGCGCTGGTATTTTTTTCATCCCCTCCACTTAATCTACCTGTATCTTTCTAATAACATCTTCTAATAATATCTTCGATCCTGCTTTATTTATAGCTACTGCCATTTTATTCAGGTATTACTGCTGAAAGTGATTTAAAATGGGGTCCAATTACTGTGAAGGTGCTAGGGGTAAGTCACTTGTAGGTTAAGTTTTAGATCTGAAATACTATTGAGACAGATGGATTTTCTGTGTTGTTCCTGCTCCTAGTCACACTGCAGTCTGGATGGGAAGAGAATGCAGTGGTGGGGGGAGTAGCGTGGGTGTGTGCCAGCATTTCTTTCTGAAAACTTACAATCTCAAAGGAAAAGTGACTGATGGAGCATCTTTATTTGCCTGACAGGTGGTACTTAGCACGGGGGAAGTTGCATTGGACGTGCTCGGTCCTTTCACGCTCCAGTTAAAGGAAACAAATGGTCAACAAAAAGCACAGGGAGAAATCCATCCCAGAGATGCTTTAACGTGCCCCCTCGGTTTGCAAACACTGCTGCCTGTTTGTCTTTTTACTGGGCTTTTTGGAAACAACAAGTCTCCTCGTGAGACGTTACAGCAACAAAGCGGCAGAACAAAGAGAATTCCTGCGACTTGGCAATCCCAGCAATCGCTGGCACAGCTCGGGGAGGGGGGGGATCCTGCAACCCACCCCAGCCAGGCCTGCGGTGGGAGGGCGGGCACTCCGTGTGTGTGTGAGTGCCAGGCTGCCAGAGTGGGATGTGAGGGCAAGGAAGTGTCCTGCGGATGCCTGAAGGACTCTCCCACGGCTACAGCTCTACCATGGTAGGGAAGGGAACTTCACCTTGATCTCACGTCCTGGGGGAAGCCAATTTCTCCTTCTCCTGCCACCGTGAGCCATTTATCTTAAAGGGGTACGAAAGGGGAGCACGAGGCCAGTAATTTCTCCTTTTGTCCCAACACAAACGCTAATGGAGCTAAATTGAAACATCTGTTTAACCTTCAGTTCAAACCCTTCAGAGAGGCATCTTCAATACTTACTTCAAGCTCTCAGTCTTCTCAGTCTGTCTTTGTCCTTCCCAACGAAATGGTTTTGCTTTTATTTTTCGTCTCCAATACCTAGCTCCCATTTGTTGGCATCACTGGGTGTTATTACCCAGGAAGTCAGCACCTGGTCCATATACAGGAAGGAAAATCAGCAGCAAAGCTGAGTGAAAAAGTAATTTTAGTTCATCTGTTGAATTTCAGCATGAAATATTTGGCATGAAAATAAGACTTTTTAAAAATACTTCTTTTTGAACACCAAATGGATGTAGGCTACAAGAAAAATTAGCGTGCATATAAAAATAGTCTTAATTATTGCATAGGACCTTCACATCTGCCAGTGTCAGTTAGAATGAATGAGACAACATATTTCTACAGAATATCAGCACTGCAAGTAGCAAAAACAAGCCCACAATTCCTAGGAGGGGAATTTCAGAATTTTGTTACCACAGGTATTTAATTCCTTCTCAAAAACCGGTAACCAAAATAGTCTTTGCACTGGGTTATACCAAAAGCATTCGGCACATGTAAAGCAGAGAGGAAATTAAAACTCAAAAACATAAATTCAAACAGCAATTCTACATATTCCTTGTGGACAGTGAAGAGAAAATCATGTGAGTGGAAAACAGAGGAACAAGAAAGTTGGCAACACAGGGGAAGCCCCAGCACATGGAGAATATGGTGATAAAAAGGGTTTAAGAGGGAAAAAAAAAAAAAAGAGACAAAAAGAATAAAGAAAAAATAGATTTCAAAACTTCAGGAATATGCTGGGCTCCCAAAATGTAGTGAGAAAGAACTGAACTCCAAGTTTATGGAAGAGTTTGCACCGAGTTAACAAGAAATTATTCCAGTGGCTGTGAGCAGGTATTGCAAGGCAGGAATTAGACATTTTCAACTCAGCTTCAAGGAGAGCAGAGCTCTTCTGGCAATACTCACGAGAGAAGAGCAACAGAGAGGAGGGACTTCTGTATGGGCTCCATGGGTCCAACCATGAGAAGCAGCAGGAGACACTGCCAGGATACAACTCCTGCTACAACAGGAACTGCAGGGATCAGCCCCTGCCAATGGACAGCTTGTCCAGGGGCCAATTCACCAGAGCACAGGATCAGCTCTCAGGCTGCTGCAGATCTTCATTTCTCCTTTCCAGCACACTCCCCACTGCAGGATCCTGCACTCCCCATTTGATCCCTGCCCTGAGATCCCTGTGAGCAATGCTAACAGCCATCACGCACCACCAGGACTCTGTAGCTTCCTTTCCCCTTCCTTCCCCAGTCTCTTCTTCCTTCCCCCACCCCTCCAGATCACTGCCAGCCACTTCCAGACAAGCATTTTGTTTTCATTTACAACACCTTTTCCATTCAGATCCTTCACTTTCATTTAGATCCTTCTTTTCCCCATTTCTATGATTTTCAGTGTGACAGAACAACACTTCTGACAAGCAACCTCCCCACCTCCCCTCATTCTGTGGATGCTTTTTCAGCCAATTAATCTCACATCATGTACCATTTAGCTTTCAGAGGCTGGTGTGACTCCTGAAGGAGACAAAATGTGCTGCTGGGAACAGAGGGGTGGGGGTGATGGAGAGGACCATGAGGAGGCTCCAAACTGACTGAATTACTCATCAGGAGGGTGCCAATATGAAATCCTGGAATATCTTCCTTCTCCATCTCCTTCCTCACAGACATCTCTGACACACGGCTGTCAATGTGCCACAGAGCCATTTAGAATGTGTGTGTGTGATGGGATGAGGGACAGAGCTCTGCTGAAACACTCCCAAGTAGGTATTATGGATGTGCCTGTCAGGCCCTCTGACAATCCCTTCCCTTAATTAGCAGGTAGGAGCAATACAAAATACAAGCTGGGGAGGGATTGCTCTCTCCTTCTGAACATGCCTCTCTAAAAAAGAATAGACACAGTTTCAAGATCAAAATAAATAATTTGATTTTTTTAAAGAGAAAAAAAAAAACCAAAACACCACAAACCACAAATCCAATGTTTTTTCACATCCCCTCCTTCCAGCAACATTTTTCTCTCAAATTGAAATGCTTTATGCTAGAAAGGCTGCTGAGTCACATGGAATAACATGAACAACACACATGAAATTGCAGCCAAATTTCAAACCCAACCATTCTACCTGAGTTCTGAAGGAATTTGGTTACTTTTCTTTGATTTCCACGCCCCCAGACTTTAGTTTCATTCATTTTTAACTTGTTCTGGAAAAAGCATCCTCAGCTTGCCCTCAGAACCTCCTGCACTATAGTTTCTGGATTTTTTGGCTTTGTTCTTGGATTTTGAGTCTTTAAAATTCCCAAGGGTTAGAAATGCTGTCTCCTTGCTCTGTATGAAATCTACTGTCTAATGTAATATTCCAATTCTATAGGTTAATGCATTAAGATTCAGCAATTGTGATTTAAATCATCAGACTCATCACTGCAAACATGCAGAAAAAAGGATCTTTTCCCCTTAAAAAAAAAATCAGTATAAAAGTAGCAGTGGGTTATCACCTCCCAAGTATTAGGCATAGGAAGAATAATGGGATTTTAGAAGGAATATCCTTGTCCCTTGCAGTGAAACAGGCCAGTAAGTTGGGAAGCAGCTGTTTGTCTCTAGCTCTAAAGGATGCTGAGCAGGGATGTGTCCAAAATTTCAAGGGTGAAAAGAACAGTGAATAAGAAAAGTGACACTTTTCTGACAGCTTCACAAAACAGGAAGGACAAGAAGTTAATCTTCACTCATGTGGCTCATGAGATTTAGCTTCAGCCCAAGGCAGGTTTTTTTTATTAAAAACAAATACAATTAACAATGCCGACCAAAACTTTGCTACAAAATCCAGCAGAAGATTTTCCTCTTCTTGTAACGCAACATTCAGTAAACAGAAAACAAAAATTAAGAAAGCATTCCCTTTGTGTATAATTTTTGGCTTTTTAAACATATATGTAAAAATTAGATTACTTTTTGTGCACAACATTATGAATCTGGTGAGAGGAATGGATGCCATCACTTTTGCTCCCAGGTTCCTGAAATAACAGTCTGTGATATTATAGAAGAGCCTGGGTGTCTCTGACTCTTCTTTCATTACCCACTGAAAAAGAAAATAGATGTTTTGTAAACTGGAGGCTTGTGGGTGCTAATAGCAGCTTTTCACATGGGATAAACATATGTTCAGTTTGCTTAGAGCAAGCAAATTTCCCATTTCACTACCCAAAAAAAAAAAAAAGAAAGAAAGAAAGCTTTACTTTAACTAATGGAAATTTCACTCTGTAACACACTGGTAATTACTTGCAAAATTCACTTCTCTGCCCTTGGATGTTGAAATGGGTGATAAGAAGAACGGTGTGAAATTCTGGCTATTTATTATCCATCTTGAAAACACCTGAAGCATCCAACTTTTTTAACTGTTGTGGATTAAGATTCAATGTCAAATTTGAAGATTGCTGAAAAATAAGACACAAGTAAACAGCAAAGGATCAGTGCTTAGTTGGAGAACAGGCCAAGGGAAGCCTGGATACAGACTCCTTTGCTTCTGTGCTAGAAGAGAAAACCAAGCTCACAAATCTCAGGAGAACATCCCACCCCCTGCTTCCACTGTTTCAAAGATACCTTGATGTTTAACCTTCAAACTGCATTGCAGCAATTCTTCTCCCACACCAGCATTTTGGTATCTGCACTTAAAGTGAGCACAAAACTGTACAAGTGAAAGAGAGAAAACAAACTGTGTAGGAAAAAATATTCAGTTCTTTGGTAACTTCTGCAGTGTTTGGTCTGTGCTGAAAATTATGGAGGCTCTTTGTTGCACAGAAAGGGGTGATGCTTTCTCTCTGGGTGCCTTACAGATTTTCAAATCATGTCCCAGATATTCCCTGCTTCCCTAGCCAGGCTGCTTTTAGAAAACAGACGGACAACCCTGCACAACCTGATGGTTATTTTTTAAAGCACAGTGAAACAGTTTACAAATGCTGTCACTCTGGGTCTGAGGCTGCACACACCAGTGAGGTGTCTTAAGCCTCCAAATTATTGTTTCAGATTCTACAGACTCAGACAGACAACAGGATCTAACATTTTTGATACCTCAAACCCTTGAGATTCCTGTCCTGCCATAAGCCTGAATCCACAGAGACATTTAATACTCCAGAGTATCTTTTGGCCTAAGCTTGACTGATCAATTCATGTGTGCATAAAGCAAGAGTCATTTGAGCACAATATGCTGCAAAACCAGAACTTTTCTATTCATATGGTATCATCAAAGCTTCTTTTTTTTTTTATGTCTGTGCAATTGGGAGCAGTGGAAAATGAGACTTGGTTGTAAATAAAGTGAAACTAAGGGTACACTAGAGGGATTTGATACTATACCTAAAGCAAGATTTCATTACAGGGACTGACAGCCTGAAATACTTGTGCCACTGTTTTTGCCCTCCATAATTTTTTTTAATGTAGTTTCTTACTACAGGAGTTTTGTGATACACAGCAGAAACTGTGTGACTGCCAGACTCCTCATGACACAAAACTAGCAGTGAATCAAACACCAACACATCCCTGCATTCCTTCTCCCTGACTTGGCACGTGGTCACACAGAAGGCCATCTCACTTTGGCCATTTGGTGCTTTTGCTGCATTCACTGGATTTTGGCATCAAATCCATGTTCAGTTTTTCTGTCTCCCTCCATCCTCCCACAACATATTCCCTTTGTGCAGCTCTGAGTGCTGGCTACGTCCCTGCCTCCTCTACTTCTTCCACCCTGGAGCATTAATGAATAGGAGATACCACTGGCTATTGCTTTGTTGCTGGAAGAGGTATCAGTAATGCCAAGAGCTATTTTGGGGGGAAATGTAATTAGTTTTTTAAAACAACAAAAGAGCCTGAATTGTACTTTAAACACTTCTAGACAACATTGGAGATTTGTTAGTGTTGTTAAAGCCTGGGAATAGGTAACAGTCAGAAAAGAACAGGAGTGGGACCTAAGCTAATGATGATAAATCTTGTGCAAAGAATGACTTGAGTTAGCAAAACACTGAAGAAAACCAAAGAAAATTAGAAGCCCCTCTAGTTGCCATTTTTACAGTTTACTTTTAGGAAACAGTGCCTACTTTTGCCATACTGTCAGCTCACAACACATGTCACCACAGATCTCCTACCGTCTTTTCTCCCGTGATACACATTTCCTGGTTAAACAGGGTTTTCCTTCCAGCTGCCACACACCTGTTACCGAAGGAAGTTTGTAGGGCCGGAATGAGAATGGTCCTCTCACTCTCCCAGGATGAGACTGACACAGGAGAGTGGTACTAAAATAAAGGTTATACAAAGATAACTGTGAACATGAGACCCTTCAGGAGGGCCATTAATTCCCAAATGATAAAACTAGGAGGAGAAAGATAGATATGGAATAAACTGCAAAGAAGTAAAACAAGGTTATCACACCTGAATTGGGAAATATCCCTAGAGGAAAGCGAAGTGAAAGGGAAGAGGGTGGGATACTATACTTGAAGGGCAAATCAGTGAGGACTAGATTCAATGTTAGGGCTCAGTTAGTTTGTTTTAGCCTGGCACAGCAAGAAGCTGGGTCATGCAATGTGATTATTGACCTTTTTCTTTCGTGCTGCTCAGTGCTGAGATGCCCTGAATATAAATGGGGGCTTCTAATGGATTCTACCTATTTTTAAGAAAAGTTTTAAATGAATGGTCACTTCTGAACCACACACATGAACACCCTGTGAGACCAATACCTGCAGTCATTAGAAAAGGAAATAAGAGAGGAAGAGAAGAGAAGAGAAGAAGAGAAGAGAAGAGAAGAGAAGAGAAGAGAAGAGAAGAGAAGAGAAGAGACGAGAAGAGAAGAGAAGAGAAGAGAAGAGAAGAGAAGAGAAGAGAAGAGAAGAGAAGAGAAGAGAAGAGAAGAGAAGA
>JAYRBT010000028.1:11514051-11541156 GCA_036023395.1 Myiotriccus ornatus | reverse complement strand
AGCATCTCTCTGACAGTAGCAGCTTTCACTGGCTGAGCTCTGTATGAGGCCAGCACAGATTTGGGTGAAGGACAGAAGTCTTCCCACCACATCCACAGGGGACTTAGGGCCAGCAGGTAGGATGTGACTGGGGAGTGTTCTGTGTGAACACTGTGTCTGTTCTGGATGGTTGAGTCTTCAAAGCACTTCCAGCTTGCACATGTATAATTCAAGTCCTGTGAATACCAGCTGTGACAGTCTGGGTTACTATTCGCAAAGAATCATATTTTATTGGGAAATGATGAGCTATTTTGATCCATCTGTACATTTTGATATATTGCCAAAATAAGAATTGGGGCTGGTCAAAAACATAAACAAAAGGTCTGGACCAAGGCCCAATATCGGCATATACTTGAGTCAGTTTAATTAACTAGATGATTAGCTCCAGTGATAACGTCCAGAAGTGACTGAAGAACCAAACTCTGAGACGGGACTTACTCTGTAGCTTCCATCAGCAAACTAACCCTCCCCCATATGATGTGGGATGAGACAGCCCATCCCTGAGTGCAGTGATGAAGGGTAGTGCATGAGGGTCACAGGGACCCTGCAGGTCACATCACTGCTGGGACTGTCTCACATCTCAGGCATCTCGTGCACACATCGGCTGAGAATGTCTGACCGGGGGAGGAAGGAAGAGCCAGCGAGGGATGTGATGAAGGACAGTGACTCAGGCTGCCATATTTGGTGTGCAGGCAGAGGCAGAGACATGAGTCACCCATCAAGCCAGTCAAGAAGGGCCAGCTTTCTATCCAGAAGATTAATTTGAGGCTGGCTGATTTCCAAGAGGAAATCAGATGGAGGGATGCAGGAGGCAGTGTTGCTAGAAGAGAGATGTTTCAGAGCATGTGACATGAGAGAGAAGATTAACCACAAAGACACAATATAAATGAAGATAGAGATTACTTCGGAAAGGGAAGGGAAATGAGGGGGATGCACAGCCCATCCCCCAGTAAAACTACTTAAGGTTTGGGACTATAAAATTCAGTTTGCAATGTTTGTAATTTCTTCTTCCCCAATGAAACTATTGAAATCTCTCACATGATGGAGCTGAGGGACTTCTTTTTCAAAGTACATATTTTTATAAGCGTCCAAGAGAGAAGAAACATTGGAGGAAGATTTTCTGGGACATTGACTTCATGTAGAGGTACAAATCATACTGCTACCACAAAATCTAAGAAGTGAGGCAGGCAGATTGCAGATGTGTTGCATGCTAGGGTGATCCACGTTGGTGGGCAAAGCCATGCCCAGTAAAGGAGCAAATCAGCCACTCACCAGCACACTCCCAGTGCTGTGTCCCTCAAAAATGGGACCCCACCAGAGCTTCTGGCTCCTGCCACAGCACAGAAGGGAGATGCAAAGAGAAAGTTGAAAAGCAACCATGCTTAATGCTCCTTTTGTCTCTTAAAACTGTAGTTTTGGGAGTTTTAAAATCTTGCTCGCAACACATTGACCGAAAATCTGATTAAGTATGCAGTGGAGAGTGCAGTGACTTCTCTTCAGAGTGCATTTTCATTGGAACATCAGACCTATTATAGCTCTCTATATAATATACAGGCTTGACATATATGGTATCATTAAGTATTTACATCTCAAGATAGTAATGGCTGCACATGCTTTTTGGACTCTCTTGTCAATAATACAGCACTGAAAAAAAATCCCTGATGACTAGTTTATATTAATTAATACAGATTTTAAAAGATCATGAAGTACTCGACAAAGTAATTTTTTTGTTTGTCATGAAGAGATGGCCTCCATTTTTTTAAGACTCCAACTGTAATGATTTGCTCATCGGGACCAAGGACTACAAAAACTCTCCCTACAGACAAATTAATTTTTTCTTTAACCAGGCACTTTTGGGCTTTTATTTACTATCTGAAACAGTCCATGGTGGGAGTCACATGTACTGTAAAGTGAGTATGCCAGCCATTAATGACTCACAGCCTGCAGCAGCTGTGATGGTTGACAAGGACTGTGGTATTTCCCCCAAACTCCTGGGTCTGAGTCTAAGCAATGGAGCAGAGAGAAGGGGTTAAGATATTCCAGGGTGTTAAAAACTATTTCTGGATCCCATCCGTGGTCGAAACACAGTCCAGCTGGTGAAAATTCAACAAGAATTGACTGAAGACCTCTGCCCAATCAGCCATGTATTATCCATCTCTGACACAGGCAAATCACTTTGCAAGACATTTCCATCTGTCTCCATTCACTTCTTGCCCTTGCTGTTATGTGTTTGTGTAGCAGACACTGCATTTCCAGCTCTCCAAACTGAGGTATCAAGACTTGCCAACTGCCCTTGGAAAGGTGCCCTCCAGGACAAAGCACTTTCAAAGAAGCCACCTATGAGCAGGTTGTTGTAACACCTTGTTGATTGCGCTTATTTAGGGCCCAAGGCTTTTTCCTACTCTTGGGAGAATAATTCAAGAGATTAATCTGTTGTGACACGGATTTTGTTCAATAATAGCTATAAAAACATGGCAGGAAGTGGGAGAAAGAAAAAGAATAGCCTGAGTTGTGGTTATTTTTCATTTGTGGAGTTTCTTAAATCCACTATAAGATCTACTTTCCATTGAGGGATGATTTAGTTTCCACTTCAAACTCTGGGTCCCTAAACACACAGCTAACACAGAGACCCAGTGTTTCTTTCTTCTCTCTCACTCCCAGCTCTCCCCACTCCCTCTCACAGTACCTGAAGGACATGATATTGTTATACTGGGGGAAACAACCATGGCACATGATGTGAAGCTGCAGAACCTTTCCATGAAACACATTTTATCTGATCTTTTTCCACAGAAACAATTTGGAAGCTAAATGGAACTGTAATGCAGAGCTACAAAACTATTTCTCTTTCTAAAGCTCCTTACCATGTTCCACATTTGTCAGCACTCTGGGTGGGTGGAAGTTGTCTCTGTCCACGGCAAGGGGTTGGAATTAAAGGATCTTTAAGATCCCTTCCAACACAAACCTTTCTAGGATTCTATGAAACCTGGCAGAATGCGAACTTGCTACAAAAACAATTGCCATCTTCCCCTCCACTGTGGACTCAATGATCTTGGAGGTCTTTTCCAGCCAAAATGGTTCTACAACTTTTTCTGGTTATGCAAAAAGGAATAGAAATTCATGGGACAAGCAGTACTAAATTTAATAAACTACCACAAAACCTCTAGTTCTGTCTGTTGATGATACTCAAACCAGAAGAAGGACTAAAGCTTCTTGTTACAGAGCAGGATAATCTCAGCAGGCCTAACAGAGTAAAAATTCATTTCTGCCTGTACACTGAGAATGACTCAGAATAAACATGGCAAGGAGATCCTAAAATAAAGAAGTACCATAACTTCTTGCTTCAGGATAGGGAGGAGAGGAAGATTAAATACTTTCATTAAATTAACCCTCATCTGAATGAGGCTTTTGTTTCATTTCTAAAAGAAACTCGTTTCTTTGTTGTCATTTTTTTTCTTGAGTGGTAAATATAATGCAGAATTCCAGAAACCTCATTTCTAAACAAGCAAATGTAATCAGTTCCACAGAGCACTGAGACAAATCAATATGGAAGGAGTCAGAAAACCAAACAAAAGCAATGAGAGAAAAATACTACCCTATTTATATGGCCATAATACATGGGAGAAAAATATACTTAATATTACAGAGCTAATTTCTAAAGCAGCAAACAACACTAGTCAGTGATAAAAAATAACAGTAAACTATTTCAGCTGAAAAATATCATAAGTCTATGATGATTATAACAACCCATGTGATGGCCATTATTGTCTGTAGTATAGAAACATCAGCTATTTTGGCTTCTTTTTTTTTTTTTCATTTGTCATTAGCAGAGAGTAAGAGACCAGAAAAGTAATTATTGCCCAATTAACCCTTGTGACACTTCAGCTTCATTTTCAGCTTCAAAGTTTGGTTTTATAGACTGTTGACTCCTCAGAAGGATAGCAAGACTTTACTGAAGACAGGCAATATCTGACTTCAATGGGAGCTGCAGGATGCACAGAATCAACATCAAACTGGCCTTAGCATTCAGAGCCACGTCTCGGAGTCTGTCATAAGAGAGAAAAATACTACATCAGAAGTGGAAAAAAAAATCTAAAATCTCATCCTTTTTTCTTTTTTTTTAGGATTCTTCCTGTCTCCACTCTAGGAAATGCCATCTTTGCATAGAAAGCACAAGCTTTCAAGTCAGCTGAGGACCCACAGACTTTTCATTACATTTTAGCAGGGTGGAAGCTGGCTCAGATATCGTCAGAAGAGGTACCTTTGCTGCTCTCTGTTATTAAACACTAACTCACTCTACTTTTTCCATACCTTGAATAAAATTCATAGTGAATTAATTTTCTCAGCTGCCAGTCAGGAAACAATACAAATGGAAAATAGGAAAATTAAAAAAAAAAACACAAAGCAGAACTGGAATAGAACTCTCTTCTTTTGACATCATGTTCAACGAATCTGAACACAAGGAAAGAAGTACATGTCCACTATTGCAAAGGAAGAAAAATTACAGTGGCTAACTACAATGTGTGATTGCTTTTGGTGTAGGAATATCCCTTCCGAGTCACTGGGAAATAGAAAAACCAAATCACCCTTCAAAAAAAAGTCATAAAGTTCTACTTCTAATACAAAGGCTTAAATTAAACAAAATTTTAATCAGATCACCCACTATTCTAATTTCAGTACAAGAGAGCCAGAAGGAAACATCCAGAAAAAAAAAGTTAATATTCATCTGGAGACATATTAAACGAAAATAATCACAAAGTCAACAAACTTCAGCCCATATAAAGTTGCATGCTCATTTTTATTCTGCCATCAACTCTGCTTTACCTTTGGGCCATTTCATATCTGCTTGAGTTATAACTGGTGTAATAAATGGGTTCTTAGGCAGCATATTTCCATGCAAATTTACATTGTCAAATTACTATTCTTATTCCAGCTCCATCATAGAGGAAAAAAATAGATTGAGGGATGTGTTTAAAAAAAAAAAAAATCCTTATGATAAAAAAATAAGGTTTCAACAGACTTATCATTTGAAATATTATTTTTCACTGGAACAGAAGTGTATGGAATTTAATAGGAGTGGATCCAAAAAGCTTCTAGAGAAATTCAAAGACCCTGTAAAAGTAAACCTGTTTGGAGAAGTTTTATTTTACCATTAAAAGAAAGCAAAAGAAACACAGTCCGAGCAACTGATTTTCACTGACGGGTTTTCAAAGGTGATCATCACCATTCAGTTTTCCCTACGTACTAAGATTACGTGAATAGAATTCATTGTAAAACACAGTATTTTCCTTTGGAAACTTTCAACATTCAAAAGCAAACTAAAGTTCCAAGTGAGATGTGTGTTTAGCTGCACTTTTTTTAGAGAGAGTCACGGTGACTTCAAAGGCAGAGTGTAGCTGCTCAAAGCTGTACAAGCACGGCAGAGCTTCGCTGGACCCGAGCCCCGGGAAGCTGTGGAGGGGAAGCACAATGCAAGAGCTGAATATGGTAATTTTTCCTTGTGCTTGCACCATTCTCTTACTTTTTTCAAAAAGGAGGAAAATTTCAATGTACTCTTTTTGAGGTTCGTGGTAGTATGAAAAAGCGTTTGCAGCATGTGCAGCCAGTTGGCTGCCTGAACTGGCTGAGAAAAACCAGCCTTGTAATTTCGGCAATAGTAAATGCTGACAGAAATTTCTCTGATACTGTTCCACTGCAGCTGCCTCATTGTTCTGTTTTAACGTAATCAGCACAGTGAGGAGGAAGAAAGGAGTGTTAATTTTATATCAAATAAACTTTAATTGAGTCTTTCATAGTTTAGTACTGTATAATAAATGCACATAATGGTCTCGGGAGTTAGTTCTGGTTGTGGTGTTTCAAAAAACTTGTCTTGGGTGCATTTTGGTACATTCAGCTTTGTGTCTCTGTCTTGCCACCTAAGTGAGAATGGTCCTGGGGACACCCCCAAACACCCCTGGAGTAGTTCGTGAGAAACCACATGTCCATCTTCAACAAAAGAGGTTCCTGGGTAAGGGAGCAGCTCTCGAAATAACCAAAAGGGTCAAGGTGGGCACTGTCAAGGAAGAAGGATGATGCAGAAGGGAAAATTCACTTGCAACCAGCGGTACATCAGAAGCCTCTGAGGCACGGAGGTAAGTTGTGACATGACTAACAGTGACCCTCCAAAACCACTGATGAAGCAGCTTGTAACCCACAGGGAGGAAAGCATGGCAGATCTCACCACCCAAAACCTCATGATTCTCTTCTCCAATTCACATAATATTGCAGTTCCTGGTAAAGGAACGAGCAATCTTCATCTCTGTCTGCACCTGCCTCTGTGTCTCATTACATGTGAGGTGCATTAACACAGGGGCATTTTGACAGAGCTAAACTTGGCTTATAGATAGAAAATAACCCCCTAAAACAGGGAAAGCTTTTTTCAAAGCACGTATGCAAAGTGGTGCAGCTACTTTCTCCTCCTCCCCAAGCCCCCTTCTTTTGTTTACGCCAGTTTTAAGTAGATGATGCTCAGATGACTTTCAATCTATAGATATTGTGGGTAAAACCAAATATTCTCATTGTTTTAGTTCTTACTTTCTCACACAAGTTGCACCTGAAACACAGACATGACAGTAACAAAAATAAAGGTCATGTTGCCTATTCCCCCTGTCTCAAGGTGGAGAATATTAGACTTAAAATCATGCCTAGGCTGTTCTTAAAATATTCCAAGGGTGGAGACTATAGATTATCTTCTCAAGGTTTAATTAATCTTCCAGTTATAGTATTTTTTTTAGAACTTCTCAATCTTATTTTATTCCATGGTAATTTTTCCCAGCCCAAGCAATTATACCAAACAGTTTATCCTCATCCACGTTTGGGGTTTTTTTTGTGCAATCTTTGTGCATCCCCCTTCTCTAGAAGTTGGGTAGCCCCAGATCTTCTCATCTTTCTGGTTTTGAGATTTGTAATCACTTAACACTTACTAATTCTCGTTCCGTCTAAAATATAGAAGTTCAAGACAGGAGATGGTTCTCAAAATTTCAGATTAAACCAGAATAAAAACACTGTGAGAATGCTGCATTTTTTTCTTTTTTTCCTTTTTTTTTGCTTACTTGAGGAGGCAAGACTCATCAAGGAACGTGTTAGCAGTGCAACAGCCAAAAGAAACCTGACACTGATATTTATTATTAGACCTGGACAAAAGCAATAATTTATCTGATTAGTTTCATCTTTGTCTGTTAATTAATTGAACTAATTCTTTGCAAATAGTTCTTGGTTGTTAGCATATTCCCAAGCACATTGTGGCAAGTATTAATTACTTCAAATTTAATTTGCTTTGCTTGACTGACCAACAAGGTCACAGTGCTCTGTGGCTTTGTGTTTGAAAGAGGGCAAAGAAGCCTCAAAGCAGCTTCTCAAAGAAACAAAGTTTTCTTTGTCCAAATATTCTGCAATCATCGAAACTTTGTTCTTTCCACAGTTATGCCTACAAACAATCTTTGCAAGAGTAATTACAGAAAATGGGCAGTGGAAAATGGAACAAAGCAAAAAATACTTCTCTTCCTTTCCTTCACTACGTACAGACTGATTCCCTTCCTGCCATCATCTTCCCAACCAATTCTGCATCTCACAGCACACAAACAGGTACATTTTGATGGGAAAATTATGAAGCCAAGGAATGAGGCAGAACAAAGGAAACAGCTGTTGCCAGTCAAGGCTGGAGAAGAGAATCGGAATTAACATGGAATTTGTAAATTTAGCAAATCTATTTTGAGACTTCGGAATGATGAATCATTCCCCGCCTCCCTAACTTCCGATATGCCTTGAGAGAAGGTTTGTTTGGCTTAACCCTGGCCCTCCATTGTCTTTTAGCCAAAAAAGTCCTACACGTGTTGTGTCTCCAAAGATGAGACCCTGGACTACAGATCTAAATACACATTCTAAGCTGTTGCTTTTACCTTTCAGTCCCTTTTATTAATGAGTCTATTTTACCTACACTGTAACTAGTTGTGCATTTACCATGCAGAGTTCCTGGCTAGTCACTTCATTTCTCTGATTGCCCCTAGACATTTAACTTTCCAGGCCCTGAAATTAGGAACCACTCCTCAGGAAAACTGGTAGGACCCATGACTGGTCCAGCTGAGCAGCCCAGGGCACCCAACTGGTGCTAAGGGAGAGCAGCCTCCACCAGTGGTGTTGGAGAGCCCCAGCCCTGAATGGATGACAGCCAAGGAAAGCAGAGAAGGGTTAGATTTCACCACGGAGAAGAAGTGATTCAGCTCCTGTTATCTACCTTTTTTTTTTAACCCCACCTCTTGTTTGGCTTGACTACCCTCTACTTAGACGGATGTTTCTTTTCCTTTTGTTACCCTAACCCCCATTTTTCCCAAGCATTCTTGGAGATGCCCTTTTCCTTCAAGCCCCATTCTCTGTAGTGTCTCTCGCTCTTCTACAGCTGATCTTTTTAACCTTTTTTCTCCTCCTTTCTCTCTAACCCTTTTTTATCCTCTTGCCTTCTCTCACAGTACTTCTCTGCCCTGTAACCTGCCACTTTCTGCTCGAAAAGGAAACTATAAATCAATAGCCTGCACTGTGGAATTGCTGCCTTTTTCACTTTATTTAAATTCTGCTCTCATTAAGAATCAATTCAGAACTCCACTATCACAGCTGCAAGGGGAAAAAAAAGTCTGTGCAAGTATTTTCTTTACATACAGACCTTCAGTGCTTGTACACATCCAGACACACACAGCCCAGTGGCACTTGAAAATACAGGTGGTGTGTCAAAAATCACACTGTCACTTCTCTTGAGGTTCTGGTCTCCTTTTGGTGTCAAGGGAGCCAGCAGAAAGGAAAACTAAGCTTTTGCTCCTTCCATTTCACATTCTGTGCTCCTCAGAGAGGCAAATTTTTCCCACAGAACATTGCGTCAGATGACAGAAATTATAATTTGCCACACAGCAATGTTGATTTAAATTATCCCACAAAACTACCAGAAGGTCAGGCTCTGAACATATTATTCATATCCTCGTCGACTGACACTTTTGGCCACAGCAATGCCACCTAGAGCTTTTATTTTGGCCAGGGAATGGATATTCTCCCTGTACAGACCCACAGCCTGCAGCAGCAGCTCAGCATTGGGGCCCACAGCCACAGGTACCAGCTGTGGGGTGGGCAGGGTCCAGCACTGACCAGCAGCTGGACAGGAGCCCCATCCTAGTCCTTGCATCATGTCCCTGACTATTACACAAGATACAGTCCAGGCAGTGCTGATTCAAGTCATAGGAGCAGCAAGAAGTTTGCCTAAAAAAGTCAGTGCCCGTGAACAGATTTATGTTCATAGTGCATTAGGCAACCAGTGAAGACATCTCACCTACTTTTAGTGAGACAAGGAGCCCATAACACGTGGGGTCCAGCTGAGACTCTTCAGTAAAGTGCCAAATCTATGTGTGACTCCTTGTCCCTGCAAGAGGGTAAATATGAGTCAGTGTGTTAGCAAAGGACAAGACTTGCTCCACTGGAGAAAGTATTTCGTTTTCAGGAGCAACTCACACTCTTAGGTTTCAATTTCCCATGGCACAAGTCCCTGTGATCCTGAAGCTCAGGTGCATCTGGCGTAATTCTTTGGTACATTCTATTAGAAAGGCATCCAGTTGCTTTTTGGTGCTTGGGCTAAATTCTAGCTGGTCCTTTGGTGGCAAATGAGAGGCATAAATCAATGGCAGCTGATCAGTAATTATACAAAATTACAGTATGCTTTTACGGTGTTTTTAAAAGAAAGCATCATTTTGCTACTCAGCCTGACTAATTTCTGGCTCATATTGAATCATTGTGCCATGTTTGCAGCTCATTAAAGCCACACTTGCAGATCTCTCACCACTTTGCCCTGAGTTTTTGTAACGAAAAGGGGAAGAAGTGATACTTTCTCCAGGATTCTGCAGTATATTCTGAATTGCCTTGAGGTGACAGGGTTTTTTCAGGGCAAAGCCAGCCCTGCAGGCTGGGCTGACAGCACAGCTCACACCTCACCCTGCAAGTGAAGCAAGGTCCCTTACTCAGCCTCTCAAATTGCCATAGTGAGGTCAGGCTTGGGGAGAGACCCAAGTTTTAAAGCCTCATTAGGCTGTTCAGCCTCTGTCTTATTTCTTATAAACCAACCAGACACAAGGAGTCTGGAGCCAGAGAACAAACACACATATTCACACAAACCTTCACACTCCATAAAACTACAGAAAAAAAAAAAAATCAAAAATTAAAAATTCCTTTCAATACTTCTTGGTTGGTTGTATTTTTTTTATGGTCAGATTGTGCTCAACCAAGGATTACTTACAACATACCTATACATTTCAACTTTGAAATATTGACTTCGGCCTGAATTTTTCCCATTTGTTTCTATTCTGTTTCAACATCCTGGGAAATTTTACTGGAGAAATAGAAAAAAATAATTGAAAATAACCAACCCCACAAAACAGTGTTATCTCTTCTGGAATACCAGATCAACCCATAAACCAATGAGAAGATCTCTTCCCATGTAAAGCTAATGTTTCCCCATGGCCTCTTTTCTGCATAGCTCTAAATTATTTTCAGCAGAAGTGGTTATTACAGCCACCATTAGGCAGCAATTTCTGATCACACAGTCTTGCTCCATTAAGGCCAGCCTCAGAGAGCAGGACAGCAATGCATCTGAACGCTGTCAGCATCCCCAGCTGACTTCATGACAGGATTCTGCTATACTAGAGGCAGCCAAAAAGCCAACTGGAATTACCTTGCTTTCTAGGCACTTCTAATACCCATATTGTTATCACCCAATACAGTGCAATACCTTACACTGCTTCAAGTGTTCAGCACTGTCCAACAGCTGTGATCACTCAGCCTAAAATGAATTTTGGGCAGCATCAGCAGTGGTAACAAGATGAATACGCTTTTCCAGGAAGCTCGGAGAGGGAAGGCAAAAAGGGAAAGATTTGGTATTCCTGGAATCCAGATCAAAACTCTTTGTCACAGAAACCCAAGGTAAAAATTTCGGTGGGGGACACTTCATTTTGCCTCCTCCTATTTCAGAAGAGTCTAACATTCCTTTCTCAGAATACAGCTTTAAACTTGAGTTAACATTTGGACTTACAAACTTGTCTTATTTTCTCAAGTACCAAATGCCTAACTTTGGGTGATATCACTGTCATCTTTGCTAAGCAGGATCATCAGGCCCCCAAACGGACTTAGGATCTTTACTTCAGTTAATCTGCTTGACAAGTTTGAAATGAATCTGCCATCTGGTACGCAAATATAACTAAAAAATAAAAAACCCTTTGGTTGTGAGTAAAGAGAGAAACAATAGGTCTGTAACACTCCCCTTTCCTCCTTGTGCCATGAATAAATGCAGAGTATTTTGGGTTTTAAATTTTAATAATGTTTTGATGGACCAGAAGCAGTAGGAGTCATATGTGACTTTAAGAGGCTAAGAGAGATGAAGCAGAAGGGAATGAAAGCCTTTTTTTAATGAGAAAATTCAACAATCACGATTTTTTTTCTCCAGTTTTTTTGTGGGTTTACCAATTTATTTAAGGAAAGGCATGTTAGGCTGTCTTAATTCCAGGTTATACTTATATTTGAACAATTCTGAGTGACTATTAACAACCTCTGACTTTAGGCAATTTAGTATCTAACTTGAATGACCAGTCTAGCTGGGATCCCTGCAGGGTTTAATGGGAAAAGAGTCGTACTCCTTCAGACACCAATTCACTGAAAGCACCTAATCTTCATATCCTTAATTCTCTCAGAAAACTTCTTTTCTCTGCTAACTCTTACTGAATGCTAGGCTCCAACACCTTCCCAAAATTTCAACCTTTGACACCAGAAATTATTAGAAAAGCTCTTGCACAATTCATGGGGAAATAACCATGCAACACCAGAAACAGCCAGGAAAAATACTCCCACTGCCCACATTACTCTGATTTCCAGAGCACATACTTAAATATAAACCAGCATTTCTGAAGTAACATTGTGGGTGCTGTCCCCAAGATCTTCCATCTATAAGGACACATGACCACAAATTAAATGAAGTATGCTCCATGGCAACCACAATGAACAAATTCACTTCAAATCCTGCCAAAATGGCAACATCTCAAATTTAATATTGCAGTACGTTGTCTGTTAATTAAAGACCAAGGGCTAGTTTCAAAGGGGAACTAGTAAGGTTTTAAAAATACGCCGGAGATAATGTATTCCATACATTCCTAATTACGTAGGCATCCTTTAAAACAAGTCAGAATTAATCATGTATCAGAGCCAGCCCCAGTATAAAGGAATAATTGAATTTCTTACCAAATTATGGCACAGTAAGAGGCGCTGCATGGACTGCACATTCTGTGCTACACTACACACCGTGGTGGAATGGACTTCCATGCTGCATTCAACTCAGTGTGAAGGCTGCTGCCAATTAACACTGTTAATACATGTTAATTTAAGATTTCCCTCTTCCAACTAATTGATATCTGATTAAACACAGAATAAGGTTTTTTAAAGTGTTCATTAAATAGCTAAAATTTCCTCACAAGTTTCATGTTTTATATGAGGCCACAATCACAAAATATGTAGCTCATGTAATTTCCAAATCATTATAGAGTAATTGGACTTATCAGTTACATGCTAATTAAACTTCAACTGAATGCTCTTTCTGCAATCAGTTGACATCAGATAGATGCACGGTACCCATCTCATTAGGGAAAAATGGAATAGCTAAGGCACTTAAAGTGGAGCACGGCACACAGAGCACAAAAGCAAGTCTGCTCTGTTATGGGAACAGCACCTGCAGCTCTCAAAGCTACAAGGAAGTCAAAAATCCAGCAAAGCATCCAGGGCAAACAGGCATGAGGCCAGGCTTCCAAGTGGTTCCCAAAGTCTGAACTAACACAGTTTTGCCTGCCCTGTGCTCTGTTCTGCCACTGTCATACTGCCACTAATAATGAACTCTACTGGGTTCATATCTACTTTAGTGTATCCACAACCTACTAAAGCTCAGAGTGTCCCAAGAACATCAGTTATATTCACTGACAGATTGTGCACACGTCAGAACATGGGGCAATCTATTTTTGGAGACCTACTAAATCAGCTGCTGGTCTGCATGCTGCTCCTGCCGTGCAATAGTTTCCACGGGAAATAAATCACCCATGAAGAAAAGAAACAAGGGAAGAAGCACCGATACATCCCAAATTTGGACGTGCTTTCCTCACCTGGTGAAACGTGTTCATCACAGGCATGATAAGGACAGAAAGATTTGGTAACATTACATGGTAAGAAAGAAATCAGGCTTATGTCCACTATGAGATTCACTGGCTTTTAATGGAATGATTGGATAGGGGAATTTGGGGAACACAAAGTGATGACAACTGCAACTGTTCCTAGTAATTAATGGGAAGGAGATAAAAAATGTGAGAAAACATCAGCTGCTTTAACGGCTTTTTCAAGCTTTTTATCTGCTAGCACTTCTTTTCTCTGGGACTGTGCTTAGTATCACTTCTCACTGCTGGATTTGGTTTTGGTGGCTGGCATCAGGAAAAATTCAAATGAATCTTCTTTCAGGGAAAGGGGAGGGAAAAGCAAAAGAAATGTAAGCAAATTTCCTTTTTGGTGTTCTCAGGAAGTTGGGTCATTACTTCTCTCTCTTGAAGGAGAGAAAACCTGCCGAGCTGCACGGGAGATTTGCCTGAATGTAAATTATGGGGTTTAATCCTAAAGCTTATCAAAGGGATTGGAGTACAGCTCTGCTGTGTCCCAGCTGCACAGCTGTGAGGAATGCTGCTGCTCCCCTCAGCCCACGGACCCGCCAAAACACAATCTGTGCACCCAAAGCACATCTTCTGTTCCTCACCGCGGGAGCCGGCACCAAAACAAGCAGATAGAACTTAGGGGAACACATGTATTCCAAACCCACAGGGACCAGGCAGTTCCCAGAGAGGTTTTCTTTGATTGTTTTTCGGGTTTTTTTGGTTTAGTTTTAAAAGAGTATAGATTTTTACAAATGAATACTCTGCAGATACTGATTTCTCAAGCTGATATTCCTGTAGTGCAAATTTACAAGCGTTTTCCAACTTCCAAGTTGAAAGTCGAGCATGAGTTTTATTTTTTAATGAAAGCCTGAGAACAGGCAGGAAGATCTACAAGAGATGTCATAGTCAATTACTAATGGGAGGCTCTAAAAGTGCAATTAAGCATGGATGAGTATTTGCATTCATTGCAAACAAGTCACCTTAAAACACTTAACCTCTGCTCAAGAGAAAGCTCATTTCTTTGACCTATGTGAACAAATCCTTTAAAAAAATAATTTCTTCCATTAAAAAAAAAAAAAAATTCTAAAACATGCCTGCAGTTATCATAAACTTCCAGCAAAAGGAAGATAATTATTTGTCCGAAAGCTAAAAAGTTATGTTTTACGTTTCTTATTAATGCCATAAGACAAATTGTTGAGCCTTTCAATGCTGTAACAGTGATTACCTTGCCTTACTTTGGGTTTAAAAAAATTCTCCAAGCTTCCTGCCTCCAGAACAGCATATCTAAACAAATGCTCTAAAGTCAGCACGAGTCCAGGGTGGTGGCATCTCTCTGAAAGAAACCACAAGTGGAGACTCACGTGGGGTTTGGTACAGCTTTACCCCTCGCTGGCCTTTGAATGTTGTTGGGCAGTCCCTGTTCCCAGCCTGGCAGAGCTGGCTGCAACTCCTCATCTTCAGTGTACAGAGAAGGTCAGGTAGAAATCTGCTCCCAGCCTTCCCCTTTCCTCACGGCACTGGTTGCAGAACCAAGGCTATGGAAGCTAAGGGAGCCCCTCACTTGTAACTGCACTGGGTGTCTTAAAATCAGCATTCACCTCCCTGACATGCACATCACTGCAGTAGGAACTCCCTTCCACTTGTTTATATGTTGAAGTGGAAAACAGGATTAGAGCTGACATTACACCTTGTTGTGTGATTACCACTGATTTGGGTGGCAAATCTGCAAACAGCTACAAGACCAGATAGAATCATATATCACTATTATTATACATGTGGTATTTTTGGTTTAATTTCAAAGTGATTCCCTTAATGGCACACTGATTTTATTTCTGTATTGAATTCCGTTTAATTGCCCCTTGTTTTAATCTTGCAGGAGCTTTTAAATCACTGAGAAGCTCTAAGAATGTCATCTGCTTACAGGTACTGTGTGCAATAAAATGCATTGCTGCTATTATTGCCATTATTAGGGGTGTATGTTATGGTGGGAATGTCATTTGATGTGTCTTATGGGAACAAAAAAGCAAAATGAAACCAAGTCTCTTCCCTTTCTGGCACTTTGCCATTCCACTGTTTCTTTTCATATCACTTCTCATTCTTTTCAATAATTGATTGCTTTTATTTGGAGGAGGGGAAGATGACATCCCCAGTAACACTGTCATCTTGGACCATTCCATCAGGAGGAATGTGACTCACTTCAAGCCAGAGGGGAACCAGCTAAGTGGGAAGTGGCAAATATTTTAATTTTGAGGTGTCTAAATCAGTATTTCCTTGGCCTTCTCTATATGTGCAGCAGACTTACTTCTCAGGCAACCTTTTGTACTTTTGTATTTTGTAATCACACACAACTGCAACTGTCTTTATCATAGAAGCATGGGGGAATTTAGCAACATCCCATAAAGAGAGGGTTGACTGGCATTTTTCCTGATAAAATTTCATTTTCAATTGTCAAACAACAATTGAGACATAAATTATCTTCTACAGTTCAGCTTTTAGATAAAGTTTCAGCTCAGGCTGTTCACCATCTACAGAAGCTAAAACCAGGTAAAATGTATTGTAACAGTCAAGGTAAAAAAAAACAACCTATAGAACCATTTAATTGAATATTTTTTTCTTTCTTTCCTCCTGGGGGCCATTCTGCAGCTTTCTGTGAGTAACACAATACAATACAAATATACATCTTAAACCCAGCACTGCTTTATACAATTGCATGCTGTTTCCACTGTTATTTAATAAATTGTCCTGTCTAATATAAATTGCCTTGCATTCAGCTAACTTCATTTTCACTTGCTACTGTGGGGCTCAGAAATCTGGTTTTCCTAGAATTTTCCAGCATGAATTAGTTTCTAGGTTTCTGGCATGAATTTGGGATGAAGGCAGGTAATTCTGAGTTGCCCAGCTTTTTAAGGCAGTCAGTATGGGCACCAAGAACACATTCCAGTCCATAGGGGCTATTTCTCTCTATTCCTACTGATGTGCTTCCTGTGACAATTACAAGTTATTTCCTCTATCCTTCCCCTCCCCCCCCACACACACACCGCTACACAGTGTATAAAACTGACAGATTCATCACAGGATTTAAATTAAAGGTTCTTGCCAATGTTTCACCTCCAAACGAATGTAGCTTTTAATAAATTATCTTGAGTCTAGGAGAAGTTCCATCATGATTCACTCTGGAACATCTCGAGTGCCGGGGCATGCCAACAGAAATAATTAACTTCAACAAGGCTCTCTATTAAGATGCAGTATACGTGATTAAAGGAGCTGCAGTTTTGAACAAATGGTTCAACATGTTGGTGTCAAATGGAAATGTTCTCCCTCCTCAACTGGCTTGGCAGCCGTTGGACTTCATTATGAGGAGCAAAACACAGAAGTGTGCAGACAGGTGCACAGCAGCACTAGGGACTCCAAAAAAAAGGCAGAGCAACAGCTTTGGTTTGCTGTTAACAGAACAGAGACAGAAAAAGACCATCCATCCAGAGCCATGAAAACGATTCGGGGTGAGCATTAGTTAAAATAGTAACAAAATAATAATAATAATAAATTTAATGAAAATACTAGTAACTCACAGTAATGAGAGCTGCCTGCAAATTACTAAAATACATAAAGTGTTTTGTGATTTGTGCCTGCTGTCTCCCGTAAGCTTGTGGGAATGTTGAAAAAGAAATTGTGTCTTGAATTGGCAAAGCAACAACTCGGTTTCTCAGCTTAAAACAAAAAAATAAGAATTTCACTGTTGTTATTTAACGCTTAAAGACCAATTTCCTGATGCTAAATACGTATTCAGAGGCTTAATTCCCACTGAAATCAAACTACCAAAGTTCATCTCAGAGTGCCTTCGTAACTTAGAGTTAACGGAAGTGCCAAAAAAAAAGCACCTCTGGAAATGTATGGATAGACACTTAAAATGCTCACAAATTGCCTAGAAAAAAAAACCTGGGGTAGTTCTCTTAAGTGAGATTTATCAGAGGGCTTAAAGAGTTCAGCAAGAAAGAACACAGAAGTATTTAGGACGGGTAATAATGATGAAGGCAAGCATTGCCTTGGTGCCTATTCCCTGGTGTCTGGAAGAGAAGGTGCCAAGGGGTCTAAGGGACCCTGACAATACTCCATGGGAGGGAGTCACACTGTAATTGCACATGGTGCATGTATGAGGCAGGATGGGTGAGATTTCCTCCAAATCATCCATCCCACAAGGAGTCAAAACACCTATTGAGACCTCCACAGCCCAGAAATTGATATTAGAAAAAAAAACTCCTCTCTAATAACAGATATGGACACTGAAGTCACACCTTTCAGGAACAGCAAGAACCAGGATGCTGTTGGGTTGGGCAGCTGACAAACAAACTTGGAACTATCTCCCCCAAGCCCCTGAAGAACATGTACCACTAACTGGACCAGATACATCTGGACAAAAAAGGTCTTCCTTTCAGTCCATTCGGGTGAACACAAACCCATCACACTTCTCTAAGGTTAGTGGGATACTATAAAGCCAACAATCAGCAGTTTTTCAGCTGAAATCGTTCTCCCACATATAAAGAAAACTGAAATCAAGCAACTGGTCATGCAAGGGCACAAGGGCAGAGAGCAAACCAGGAAGTCTTCTGCTGCCCAGGATAACACGAATGATAAGGTACTAAAGATGGTAAGTGCCGTGTTTATTTTCCCATTGTGAAGTGAGTTTTGCCCATGAAGAATTGTCTGTCTTCAAATAAAGCACCTTTCAAAGCTCATTACAAAACCATCTGAACACTCCTGACAGTCAAGTCGGTGTATGAGACAATGGCAAATTATTCATCATGAATAAATTACCAGATGAACACATTCTCCCTTTTTTTTCTGGGGTGTATTACTGAAGTACTTGAGGGTGTGGGTGGAACAAGGTCCTCAGCAAAGAACTGTATAAAAACCATGAAGAGAGAAAGTTAACAAATCTCCAGCCCCACTAAACCCATAAACTAAATTTCTGAGACAATAAACCATGTCAGGAAGGAAACTGTAAGATGAGCAATACTTTTGGTTATATCAGTGACTCAGTCAGGTTCAGGTCTTCCAGAAACTGCTAGACTAATAGTACAGACTAGGAGCAAATTAGGGATGGTGAAAAGAGGAGGTGAGTAAAGAATACATGGATTACTTATGCTAGTGTTTGAGGACCAGTGGTGAATAGAAAATCAGGTCACAGCTAGATTATCTTGACTACCTGATTTTCATCCTCCAGGTTTTTTGCAAATTTTAATGAGGTGTTACTCTGAGGGGGCATGACATTTTTCTGTTGCCTCCTTTTTACTGAAATGGTCTAAATAAGAGAATGAAGACAGGTGAAAAGAGTGCAATCAGTGGATAACAAAGGAATAGCTGTGAAAATCACGGCTGATACACCGGCTTTCAGTGACAAAAATGCAGTAGCAGGAAAGATGCGAACAGCAGCAAATAAACGCAGGGTTGCACACATGTCCTGAAGCTGGCTTTCAAGCAATTTTCTCTGTATCCTGTTCACACCATTTGGCTTGCTGGCTCTGAGTTTTTCTGCTTCTATTTGTTTTCCCTAAACGAGCAATTAGTCAAATCTGAGTTAATGAAGCTTGCTTAGTCATCCAAGGTCTGTAAAACTTTGCCAGGAGTCAGCATCTTTGCAACCTTTGAAAATGAAGGAGTCTGGCATGACAGGCTTTGCTGACTGGCCTCTTCCATCATCTGAAATCCCATTTATCAGCTCATTTCAGGCATCTTTTGAAATGCAGGAGAGATGAAGAGGGAAGACTTTCTCCTGTCAGGGTAGTTCATATCAGTTCCTTTAGACTAAAGATTGAGAGACTTAATCAACTCAAGTAGAGATGACAGTGAAATATCAGACTCTCAAATCAGTAATGATCAGGGGGGATAGATTTAGAGTATGTCTGAGAAAGGGCTCGTGCTCTCTATATGGCAACTGAAATCAGGGTTAAGTCCACAGGGATTTATCACATATTTGGGACAAAAACTGAAAGTGCTGCTCTGATCAAGAGTAGTTTGATGGCCTTGAACATTTTCAGGGTGAAAAAAAAACACCTTTCCTCCTATAAGCTCCAACTGCAGAAGGAATGAGACGAGCTGGAGAGGGCACATTTTAAGTGGAAAGGAAAATGTGGTGCCCTACACACAACAGTTCTTGACAGTTTTCATCATGGAAAGGAATCTCCCAGAAAGAGAAGGAAACCCACACCTATTAGACTTCACGAACATACAGCAATTAATGTGCCAGCAAAATTTAATTTCCTTGATAGAATTATAAAAGTAGCACAGAAGAATCTTTTGACACACTCACTGTCAACTAAAGCAGAGGCTTAAGTCTGCCTTGATATCCAAGCCAAGGTTAGCATTAAACATTTTAATTAATATTGTCATTCACATTATTAAAAAAAAAAACAACTTTCTGGGAGGAAAATGAAGAATTAAACAATTCCTCCAACCTCTCGAAGTCTGTCTTCTCTCAGATGCTGGCAACATGAACATTTGGTATTTCACTTGGCAAATGTGACTGAACAATCAGTCCCCAGAATGAAAGGCAAGGACTTCTACACAGGAATTAAGAACTAAAGTTTCAGGCTGAAGGCTATAGCAGATTCCTATTTTTAGTGCATTATTCATGGAGATGTACAACCAAGACACACAAATTACAGGATTACATCCTCTCTCCTGGGGAGACAGAGTCTGGCCTAAAGTGCCACCTCCTCCTTTCCATTCCACTCTCCAGTCTCTCCATATCTCCATCTGTTTTGAGGCCATATGGTAACTCACCTTTTGTAGTGTCTCCTCTTGCATAAATCCTTTCACAAACTGAAATTCTTAAGAAATCCATTAGCTGAAGAAAGTTAGCCCTGTAGCCTTATATGTACCTCCTGCATTTACTCCTACCTTCTCCTCTTACCTCCTAACTTCTCATGAGTCCTGCTGTGCAATGGCTGATCTCCTGAAACATTTACAGAAATCCTGTCTCAGAGGCCAGGATGATGTAAAGATGTAGTCAAGCATTCAAATCCTTTTCATTTCTGTGAGAAGGAGAACCTTTCTACTTTGTGGACCTGAACAGGTTTGTGGTCCAAACTCCAGCAGTTCAAACACCTCCACCACACAGGTGAGCAGATAACCTGGTTTGGGGACAGATTCCAAGCCAGTACCAAGTACAGAATGAACAAGAAAATCATTTTACTTTCTAGTTGTGGGATATTTTACTCCACATCAAGGAAGAGATAAGCATTTTGTGTTCTGTGTCCTAAGGGCTAATAAATTTGTTCAGGAATTAAGATCTTCTTTCCTTCTGATTTCTCCTTTATGACAGACAGTGTTGAAGCAGCTCCTTTCTAGGATTCTCTCCCCCCTGACTGGGATCATCTGTGCTGGACACCATCTAAAGTAGCAAGGTTTTGTTGTAAAAACATACCTCATATCTCTTTTCTTAACCAGAGGTTGTTAAATACAGCAACTAATACCTGTAACGAACAGAAAATCAATGTGCACTCTGCATTTTCAAGAAAAGCAAAAATCAGTGTCAGCCCTGTCATAATTCATAATAGAGGTTTCTCCCCCTCCTCCCTCCCCAGGGAACAGAAAGAAAACAAGCACAAGCTTCCAGCTTTATACTCAGAACATTGTATTTTTCGTCTCTTCTCTTTTACAGTTCTCTGAGCAAGTTTAGCAAGGTCTTACCTCCTCCCAACACACTCTTCAATTACTTTGCAAAATAAAGTCTAAAATCTATAGACCTCCCAATTTGTAGTGACAGACATGCCCATTTCTAGGTTCAGATATCTAAATGGTATTTACCTAACACTGTCAAAGTATCACAAATATTAGGAGCTACTCTTTCCTTAGTAGCTCATTTATTGGTTATGTGTCATCCTTATGGGCTGTGCCATCTACAGAGGCATCAGAGTAAATTGAATTTAACCTGATTTCACACACAGGGCCGGATTTGCTGAAGAGGACTGGAGTTCCTAATCCACTGGCTTTAGTTGTATACAGCAAATACCTCTCTCCAGCACATTTTTGGCAAGTCTTTACTGTGTGAGCCATTTCTAGAAACCCAGAGCATTTCTTACAGAAGCCATTCTCTAAAATCTCCAAGGGCCAAGCAGCAGGACCAAAGTGGCCTATTCTCCAGCTGCTGGTATTTGCAGACCTTCAAGGGGTCTGGAAAATAGAAAGTGTTTTATGAGAGCTCACAATGAAATCATGCAAAGAAGGCATCTTATTATCCTGTCACCCTGTATCATCCCAGGTTTGAAAATGAAGCACTTCTCTTGTGCCTCCAGAACAATATTTTTCTGATGCATCTTGTATTTAAAATGTCCTCCGTAATCACAGCTTCAGGTAAAGAGTAAATCTCCAAAATGCATACATAGTGCAATTTAAAAGTTTCAAGCCAGTGGTGCTCAAAATTCTGGTCTAAGCAGAGTGCAGAGCTGGATAACAAATAGCTCCTACCCTCTCATCCAACCACAGGAAACAACTGAAATACAGGTGAACATCTTCCTGGTTTTCTCCCACCTCATAGGACGCTCCAGCCCACCCCACCGTCTCCCACCCCCGGAAAAGAACAGATGGGAGGGCACACAGAGCAGGCTCCCAGGTTCCAGATTAAGAGCAGCATGAGGAGCTGGGGGTAGAACTGGTGAAGTTGCTCTGGTAGATCCAATCTGGACTACAGGACTGGGACCTGTTTATTAAAAATCAAAACTACAAACCCTTCAGCAGCTGAAAGCAAAGATGCTTCAAAAAAGAAAATGTCTTCATTTTCTACAACCTAGCCCTAGATCTCCCAGTTTTAGTTTTTTATCCAAATAAAAGTGATTGCTGAACATACCATGGAATGTAGATGAATGATAGAGGTTTGTTCACAGGGATGAGTTATTTTCTGCCATTAAGTGATATTACACTAAACAACAAAATCTTTAGCCCCTATTTTCTCATATATTTCATTTTAACTTGTGAATCAGAAGTCTAAAGGAATTACCATCTCATCACAGTGGTAGACTCTAATCCAGCATCTCATTTCTAGCAGCAGCAAGAAACAGAGGAAGACACACCATCTCAGGCTCTTTTGAGCTTTTCCTCCAGAGGTTTCCACTGAGCCCTCAGCTGTGGAGGGATCTGCCTGAAGCCTAGTAATTTAGAATCCTGCCTACACAGTTTTTATGATGATTATATCTTGAATAAGTTTATTTGTATCTATTCACTGTTCACTGTCAAAAATTCTTGAGTTCTTCCTTGTTTTTGAGATTTGGGATGGGGAGTCTTGAATATCAAAAGGCTCAGAAACTTAAAGACACTTCTAGCAATTTTGGCAGGCCCAGTATATTTGAGAAAGAAAATTAGACTTTTATAGTTTCTTTTTCCTTTGCTTCCCTTTACTGGGGATTTCTTTCTGGAGCTTCCCTTGAGGTAGCAAATTCACTCATTTGCAGGGAAATTGAAAAGTTCACTTTAAACAGTTTGCTACAGCAATGCTTTGCCTCCCTCTTTTTCCCTCAAGTAGGAAATCTGGAAATGCAAACACAGAAAGTGCTTTAGTGAAGCTTTCAAAAGTTAGAAGAGGTCTTGTGGTGAGAAACAAACAGTTTATGATGCTGTTTGAAGTCTCAGTGGGAAGCAGTCCTGCCTTCTCAGGGCTTTTGGAGTGCCTGCATTAGCATGGCAGCTAAAGCCTCCCGTGAAAAACAACCGTGTTTTTCATGAGCATGTCTGCCTCTAGCACAGAGAGGAAATAAAATAGAGGGACACTGAGCCACTGGAGAGCGCAAGACGTTAATGAAGGATGTCCTCAGGAGAAAGAATGCACAAACACAGCACTGAAATGATGGAATGCCTGTAACCTTCCTTCCAAACAGCCAAACGTGCAAGAACCCAGACTGTGCATATTGTCACCACACCCTGGAAATTGCTATTGACGCTTGGCAAATGAGAAACCCAAACCTGCATACGGGGAGGGTTAGATTTTTCAAAAGGCTAAAAATCACAGCAGGGAACTGGAAGCAGTCCTCTGAATCCTAAGCTCATTTTTGCTCCTGTACCAGTCAGTCATTTTGTGGGCTCTGATTTATTCCTGTTAGAAAAAACAAAACACAGCAAAAGAATGCACAAACCAAGCATTTATCTCATATTGATCCAAATTCTTTCGCTCAAGTCATAATTTCAATCCTCCAGAGAAAATGCATTTCTGTCCAGGCTTCAGCTAAAATGCTCCAAGAGACATATTCTAAACATATATTCAAAACTTGTCATATGCCTCCGCCTCTTCTATTTGGAGAAAATGGAAAAAGCAAAAAAGCTAATGGAAGAGGAGCTGAGCATTTCAGAAATTTGTATTCTGCTTCTGCAAACCCAGGGGAATTCAACGATTCAGCTAAAAATGGGTAGCATTTGTTTTTGGTGTTCTTCATTTGCAAGTCTCTGGAATATTTTGAGCTTTAATCACAACACTAAAAGGAGACATTTTCTGCATCGTGATTCACTGGGTCGCAAGGGCATCATCTACACTTGGACAACGGCTTTTTATGCTGGAAATCCCTAGGCAGGATCATCACCTAAAATATGTGTTCACTCTTGGGTGTGTGGGGAACAACACTATAATTCCAGGCTAGGGTATCACTTAACAGCCACGTGTTTTATTTCCTACATTATGTCAGGAAAGCATAATAGAAAGGTGTTTACAACATTTGGGACTGTATAAATAGACTTATAGGCTGGGGGGAGGCAAAACCTCCACACTATTAATGGAATTTTTAAGAGCAACCCATGTAATATGTATCTCCAGCATTCTAAGGATTATCAAGATTAACAATCTTCCATGCTGGAATTTTCCTCTCCCTTTTTTTTTTTTAATTACTCAAATGCCCAAGTAATTTCTTCACTGAATTTTTAATTTCAATGACAACTCAAGTGTACACAAACAGATTGTAAGTACTGGTAAGTTCAGTATGAAAAAAAAAAAAAGAGAATGGGAAAAATGAGAATTCAGTTATTAAACCCTAAAAGTGAGTAAAGCAAAAATACCCTAGGGAGACCTCCAAGCCCTGGTGGAGTCCTTGAAAAAATAAAAATAAAAGGTACAGACAAAGCATAGTCCCATTCTTTGGATTATGTTAACCAAAACATGATTCCCTGTTTGAACATTTACTTGATATGGACCATTAATTTCTCTAATGAAATAATGGAAAGAAACGGAAACAATATTACAGTTGACATTTTCTCCTGACCAGACAGGTACATTTCCTTCTTCTTTGTTTTTTTTTTTCATTCCTAGGAAGAGCACAAGCTTTCTGCAAAGCATATAGAAACCGCCAGTTCCTTCCAGTGATTGGGAAGGGGGGCTACAACAGGGAGAAGAGGAATATCCTAAAGGTACTGTACTCAATACAAAGTTTACTGGAAGAGGATTTCCAGTGCTCCTCACTTACAGGAACTGCTCTAAGTGGAAAAAGCAAGTGGATTTTAATGCAGTCTTTTCCAGTGCATTACACTGTAAGAAAATGCTCATTCATTTACAGAGAAAATGTGTCCTGGGCTCAGTTTCAAAGGGGGTTGTGTTTCCAATAATTAAATTGTGTACAGAAGGCAGTCACTTATATTCCACACTGTTAATTTTATGCTAAACAGAACCCTATTGATTTCCTGCCCTTTCCCAGCCTCCAGCTGGAGTTACACACATTCCATAAAGGATAAGAAATAGATTTTTCCTTTAACTATACAAGTCTAATAAATGGTATATGATGTTTCAACCTAGAACAAGTCCATTTATTAGAAAGACCAAGAAGAAAACAGGAATGGGGCAGTTTACCACAGATCTTACTCTTCCAGCCATAGAGTGTATTTACCAATCTACTCGGAATACTTCCTTTTACTCAGTCTATGGAATTCCCCCGAAGTGTTCAGCTACTGACAAATATACATCTTCATTCTTTTAGCTTGCATGGGAATTTTATTGAGGTCTAGAGCCGTTTCTCCCAACTCCTCTCTCCCTCCATATTATGCTGTCCCTACCACTAGTATGAAGTGCCACTACACGAATGGCCAGACAAAAAACCTGTGGGATGGTTGGGATTAGAAGAAAGGAGCACACTGGCTGCAGCAGCCTCCCAAGTCTTCAGGACTGCAGACCCTGTTGTGACCCGTGCTTTGGGTCTGGACCCCACTCCTTGACCTGCCGAGGCAATGCAAAAAGCAGTGCAGGGAAGTCCAGCTGCTCTGCCCGCCCTGCAGAGCTCGGCAGCGACGGCTCCTGGGCGAGCAGGACGGGGCTTGTTTGCACAGTAAAGTCCACTCAAGTCAAGGGAAATATCTCAATTACTTGAAGTGGGTTGCAGATTGGAGTTATAATTGAAGCTTCGTTTCTCAGTGTTAGTGCAATGTGAATGCTGATCCATGGCAGCAATCAGCAGCAATTGCCCTTACTAACTGCAATTATTTAGAACTATTGAAACGCAGCACCCCATGGAAGCCATTTCTTTTCTCTTTTAGGACATCATTTATTTGTAAATCATCCAGGGTGGGTCTTTGTGTTGCAAACATCACAAATGACTTCTGCTTCTCATAATACAGTCATCTGATAGCTATTCAAATTGGAAAATAAGAATGTAACATTATAAGAACTACTCTAATTGTCCCCTTCCTTTTCCCAAACTCAAACAAAAGTGAGCAGTAAAGAATACTAACAAAAATTTTCTAAAACACATCTTTTCCTTCTAAGAAAAGCACAAGGTTTTGTTCAGTTGCAGACAAATTCCATGGGAGGTTACACAGGCTTCACAAGAGATTACCTTTGCCAGAGCTGCAATGCAACAAATTTGCTAAATCAAATTTCAGGCATTTCAAATGGAAAACCTTGAGAGACTGTCCAATTTGGTAGCAATTCAAGTACAATACCATGAACAGATCAACTTTCTAATGGAGAAGACAGGGGCCTATGCTATATATATACACACAAATCTGACTGAAAGTGTATTAAGTCATGTTCTTTTACAAGAATGTTTAAGAATGAAGACAGTTCATCTGCCATGAAATAACCCTTCAGCTGAGTTGGGTGGGACTTGCCATCAGGGTCAAATAAAAATACTTTTTTCACCAGTGTCAGGTAAAACACAGGATGCAGAATTTTGTTTTTGATTTCAGGATGGTTTTTTGTTTGGGGATTTTTTAAGGGCAGCTATAAAAAGTCTAGACAAATGTAGTCTCCCTGGAATACCTGATGATATAAAAAGGACTGGATGTGCAATCCTATGTTTGACTCTGTCTTTGGAAAAATGTTGTTTTTTCTTCCTCGTGGGCAGATTAGAGTGATACCATTATACTTCAAATCCGATCTGTGAGATCAGCGTCAGCAGAAAGATTTATTTAACTTATCAAAATCTATTTAGGCTACCCAGAAGTGACTCGAAGACAACATATAAATATATTCAGAGGGAGAAGATACCAAGTAGTAAATGACTATTCAGGATATCATAAAGGCACAAAAACAACCCCTGGATGAAAGATAAAGCCTGAGTCATTCAAGCTAAAGTGCAGTACTAATTATTTAATGACTGCAAGGGAAACTGCTGGCATAGGCTGGCCTGGGAATTTGTAGCAATCACCTTTGTAGAGATTAACAAGGACTGACTGGACCAACATCCAGCAGCAATTGTTCAGGAGGAGCTGTTGCTGCCTTGGGGCAGGAAGGTGGGCTTGTGCCATCCTTCTGACTTCCCTCCCAGCCCTCCTTTCTGTTATGAAAAGCAGAGAAAACTGTAGGTCTCCCGGGAATGGTAAGGGCCAGCAGAATGCAGAAGCTCAATGCAGCATGCATGCTCAC
>JAYRBT010000028.1:11421463-11513951 GCA_036023395.1 Myiotriccus ornatus | reverse complement strand
CAAGGCTGAAGAATTGGTGCCCTTTGATTTTCTGTGCTGCTGGACCTGAGAAAGCAACACGAAAAAGCTGAATTTCAGGAACTGAGCTTGAATTTACAGCTCTTGTTCATCTCGGAAAACAAAAATCAGGGTGATGAATGGGAAGTTCCTCCTCCCACTTTTCAAAGCCCTGCTCGAAGCACACTCTGTTTTGGTCAAAGTGCTGAACAGTTTATTATGGAAAACTTGCATCTTCCAGCCAAAGAGAGCAGAGCCTGAGGATGCTACTGCTCATGACCTCTGTAAAGGGCACCTGGCTGCTACGTAGAGTGACAATCCAGACATAAAGATAAGTTTCCGTAGTTTCAATTCTACCTCTTCTACTGTTCATGACCAGAAAATAATACCACAGATGACTGCACTCCTCAGCTATCCCCCTCGACCTTCACTTGACATGCCCAGTCACTTACAGATCCTTTCATGGCAGTTACCATAAATCCATCCCATTGGGAAAAGGAGGAATAAATCATGTAGCTTCATCTCTCCCCATTCAAATATTCATTTGCATCATTTATAGATAATGAGATAGAGACTTCTCTCATTGTGCATGCTGCCCTGTCAAAATTGGTGCTGCTCTAGCTAGTGCTCTCCATTTATTGCACTGGATCTAAAGATCAACATTTCTCATTTCAGTCTGCATTCTCTAGGGTGAAGACCTGGATATGGAAAATAAAAGAATCACTAATCATTAACTTAAAATCAGATTAATTTCACCTGCTGAGAAATCTTTTGCAACGCTGACAGTGAAATTACTGATCGTGATGAGAGACACTGGACAAAAGAGCAGCTCAAATGTTCTCTCTGCTTCAGTGTCTTGAGGCTGGAAGCTCCGCTGTGCAATGCAAGCTCTTAGCTAAGAGAAAGTTTAAAAAAAAAAAAAGGAAAAAAAGGGGAAAAAAAGTGCAGCATTGGAAGCAGCCTTCAAATTTCAAGGCAGGGTCAATAGTTGAGCCAAAGTATAGCCCAACTGAGCTCACATCAATCACTAGTCCTGTCTTTGCACCCTTGAGGAGTAACAAATCTTGAAATCTTCAAAATATCTGACCCCAGTGGAAGAAATGGAATTGAAAGTCAACCCCTGAACTGAAAACCAAAAAAAGACAGAATCCCCTAAAAGTGATCTGTGAGGTTATTGAGCCAGTCTCTTACATCAGGGAGAACAGAGAGAGAAAAAATATGTCTGGTCAAATATTGCAAAGCTGGAAATCCAGCTTGATATCAGGATTGTGTGCAGTCTGTTCAGATCCAGTCACGTGGCAGTGGGCAGGCTTGCCTGTTTAACATCCAATACTCCCAATTTTAATGCTCATTTATATCCCCCACAACCCCCACCCAGGTTCTTAAAAGCAGTGGTTTTATTTGTTTCATAACACACCGCTCTCCCATCTCATGCTCGTTGTTTCAAAGCCCTACCTAGCTTCCAGCAACAATATACCACTAGTATTAGTGAGAGATGGGTGAAGCTCCTTTCTGGTATCATTACTCATGTATGAGAATTTAAACTGTGATTTCAAGAACTGTGTGTCTCAGTAAAGACTCAAGTCACAGCAGCGCCAGCCAAGAGGAAGCTGAAATGGGATACTCAGGTGCAGAACTAAATTAATTTTAAAAAGGCTGAGCAAGTATTTTAGGGAAGAGTTTTATGAATTTGCCCAGGCTCTACATAGACTGTGAAGATTTGCAGTGGAATTTAGTATGAAAATAATGAACTGAAATACCAGCACTACCTAAAGTGTTCTCCAAATGCCCCTTATCCAATGCTTCCTCCAGGCTTCTAACTTGTCTCCCAATAGCTATAGAAAACATTCGCTATAAAAACTGCATAAATGAACAAAATCCATGACTTGCAGAGACTAGGAATTACTTTTTTAAAGCCTTGCAACCCTCCACATTCATTTCAAAGTATGTGAAAAAATAACATGGCTTGCAATGACTGCTACTGCTCATGAAAAACATCTTTCCTGATCACTGACATGGCAGATATGCAGCTGACATCTGCTCAGCAGTTTAAGATTGCTTTGCTGACACATAAAATTGAGTTTCACTGTGAAATCAAGATTATATCATCAGCTATTATAATAAGTTGTTAAAGCCCATGGTAATATTTTTCTGTCTTTTTCAATCAGATGGTTATCTTTTTGCTCTCCCTCCCAGTCACTAGTTGTGAGTTTATCTTCTCGACATAACACTCATCGAAAAAGTATTTTTGCTGTGTTCTTAAACTGCTGTTGCTTTCAATAAAACTAATTAACATCTTGCAGTAAACCAAGTTCCCTGGGTATCCTCAGATTTCAAATGCAGCTGACCTATGCACAACAGGGTCCTCACTTCAGATTGAACATGCTCATTAATTCCTTCTAATAAATGAGACTACTGGGTGGTGCCGTTCATCCCACCTCCCGGGAGGTGCTGCAGGGGAGGAGGGTGGAATTGGGACAGCTATTTGATTTAAGCATGCCCTGTGCCTGTGCCCTTTTTCCCCATTCAGCAACAGTTAAAAAGCTGAGAAAGACCAAGGATAAATAATTGGGAGGCTTAAAGCTCTGGGACATCCCTGCTCAAAACCTGGGCTGCCCTGGTGAGCAGCACAGAATCCTCCTGTACCCCTCTGCCCCAAGCACACACATGCTTTGAAGATGGTGGGTTTTGCCCTCAACAGTGTAGGGTCATGGGCCAATATTCTCTCATAGGGCAGAGAAGCCGCTGAGAGGAGAGTTGTTCTTACATTACACCTACTCAAGGCTGCACGTAGCCCATCATCACACTGAAACACATGTGAATGGGAACCAGTTCATCTGCCTGTCAGCTAAAACAATCAAATCCTTTTAGAACTCCTAAAAGAGAGGAGAAGTGGATGAGGGAAGATTTCTCACTTCAGCATAGCCACTACAGTCAGACTGCAGTAAACGCCCCCACACAGCATTTCCAAAAGGGATAATCTTTTGCTTCTACACATAATCCAAGTTACCTGAAAAATTAAGGCGACATTGTTAACACCAGAAACACTCACAGCATTTTCAGGTGAGGCAGAAGTGGGGGGACCCCTCAAGCTTCAGTAAAAAGGCTTTACTGGATGAGCTTTGGCAATGGAAAGATGAAGGTCAGAGCTGGGTCAACAATATAATGTAGGAAAACCAACTACAGTCTAATAACTTACCTTTTCTGTAAGAGATTTGTGGAGCTCCAGAAAAAGCATTTTTAAGTCTAATACTTAGGAGCTGGTCAGAAGAGGGACAGAGAACATTTCTCAATAGTTTGAAAAAAGTAAAGAATAAAATAGATAAATATTTAAAAACAAACAAACAAAACCAAGCAAAACAAAGCAAACCAAGCAAAAAAACCAAACCAACAAAGAACCAAAACAAAAGCAACAAAACCTCACTTGCTCCTCTCATTCCTTGCTAGCCTTTTTACTACTCCCTCTGTTTGGACATAAAAGCTGTTCACAGCTTGGTTTCCTGTTTCTACAGGCTGTCCAACTCAAAGAAGACCCCTAACAAAAGCTCCCACCTCTAAGCTCTCATTTGATGAAAAAGAATATCCATCTTTCCTGCCTAAATGCCAGCAGCAGCACTTCTTTCTCCTGAGAGCTCCACATACAATCCCTATTAAATTAAACCAGAAAAATGCTCACTCATTCCTTTTTAAAGTAGCAGATTACCCATAAACCCCTCCTTAGGAATTCAAATTTTCTTTCCCTTAGAAAAAGGCTCAGTCAAGTCCTATCCAAAAAGAGACTACTTAGAGACCTGCCATGCAGGATTAGAAGGTAAATAAAAGTAAACTCCTAGTAAAAACGTCTCCTTTCATTTCTTCAGTGATGAAAACAAGGCCTGCAAGCAGATGGGTAGCCAGTTAGGAAACTACACTTCCCAAGAGGCCACAGGTCTCAGATCAGATTTCACACTAAATTTCCTGCTATAAAAGGCTCTGTGGCCAACTGAAGCTTTTTCAGATGATTTGGGAGGGTGGTGGTTCCATTTTGTAGGTTGTCGTTTTTACTGAGGTGAGTAAAAGATAGTAGCTTCTAAAATAAACTTTTTTTTTCTTTATAAGGTACCTGTAACCTCACTTATTATTCTTGCTATTTCTGAAGTTGATAATTTAGCCTTTCATTTTCATAGTTTATTATTCTCATTTGCAAGAGAGTAATATTAAAGCTTTATGTTGGCACGACCAAAATTTTCTGTTGTTCAGCCTTTAGTAGAAGAGGTTTTGAAACGTAGCAAAATTCACAGTTAAGCTCTGGTAGGAAGGAGTCAAGCAGCAAAACACGCATTCCAAGGAGAAAAATCTCCAAGCTGTTTACAAACAAGTGTGTGTGGCTCTCTTGCTTCAGGCTGCTGATCAAATTATGGTCTGGGTTAGACGAGGATTCACAGCCTCATGTATCTATCAGACTCTGCTTGTAAATATAGTCAGCATCTGCATTTGAAAAAACCGTAGCAGATTCATTAAGCGCTTTAACAAAAGGAGGGAGGAAAGTGAAGCTAAATAAAAAGGCTTTTAATTAACTTCAGAGTATTTTCTTTTCCATAAGGTTTGTATAAGGAGCTTGTTTTCTTCATGTCCAGTAATATTTAGATTATGTCCACTATATCTGTCGTGTCTTTGTTTTCCAGGAGCATGAAGGGGAAGACTTCTTTCTGAATAATGCCTGGGTCTTACATATTTGAATTTGGTGCATGAAAGCAAAAAGAAATGCTTGTAAAGACTTGTGACTAGGCTTATGCTTTCAAAGATACGTTGGTGCTCACAAAATCAAAAATTAATACTCTTGAGATTTAGGTCCTAAATATTACGGTAGATGATATCTCGAAATCACACTGCTTAGCTTGCTGGCTTAAAGTGCAAAAGTCTCTTTTTGTACCAGAGAGAGATTTACTATTACAATTGATTAAAAAAAAAAAAATGTAAGCACACAATTAGAGTTAGTTTTCACCGAAGGCTTTAGAACAGCAATCTACCTCCTATGTTCCTTATTGTTTAACAAAGCACCTGCTGGGAGTTTTTATGTGTGGAGGTTAGGTAAATTTAGAAGTATATTCTGATTTAAATACATCTTGTTTTGATGTGATCTACTCATTAAGTGCAGAACTCTGATATAAAAACACAGCTCCTCCTAGAGAACTAATATCTAGGCTTTAATTTTAACCATTAAGCACTTCCAAATATACGCATTTAATTAAAGCATTAGGGAAACCTCTTGTAGAGTGCAAACAAGAATCCTCCACATTTTTCACCCCAAATGCCCCTTCCTGTCTTTGAAACTTAGTTCTCCGCTCAACAAAACAAGTTTTTTCAGTGCTGCTGGTTTTACCGCTCCAAATGGAACTACCTGTCAGGACGTTTTAAAATTCCTCAGGGATGATGGAGGATGCTGTTGCTTCTAACCTCGTTGCTTCTCCGTCTTTGAAGAAGTGGGGGCTCAAAGAGGGGCTCCAAAAAGTGGCAGGCACTGCCATGCCCTGGGCAAGCAGAGCATCAGCCCAGGCTGCGGGAGATGTGCTCACGTAAGGCAGAGCAGTGCCTGGGCATATGCTGTCAGAAATGAATGCTGATTGCCCTGGCATCGGCAGGCCAATAAAGCTGATTGGTTTTTAATTTCCTGGCCTTGGGATTCCAGCTGCACAAGTAGAGAAGCATTACCCAGGTACTGCTCAGGCTGTTTAGTGATGCCAGTGGCTCAGTTACACACGGAGATTTCCAGTGGAGCTGCCCAGGATGCTCCGTTCTCCATCATTACCCCCCTGCCAGCACCCGGCCGTCCTGGCAGGCCGGTGATTTCTCAGGGGCTGCTGGTTGTTTTTCCTGAGAGTTGGGCTTTTGTGGAGAACAGCACAGCAAACTAGGCCACATTTCTTTTCTGCCTCTTTCAGGCCTTGCTTACCCCTTCAGCTTACGGTGTTTCCAGGCAAGTTTTTGTTGCAGGAATTGGTGGATGAAGACTATATTGGGCAAGAGAGGGGAGAAAGACAAGTTCAGGGAGGCATTAGCCATTGCTTACTCTTCCAGTTATAGTAAGAACAGGGAAATATTCCAGAGGTGGAGCTTGCAGCACACAGCCAGTAAGAGAGGATGGCAAACTGCAGTGTTGCCTTTTGGTGAATAAATAATACTGCAGGCAAGTTGTCTTTTCCATCTTTCTCCCTCCTTGTTTAAGACATTGCAGGTGGACAGAACATAAATCCTGTCTGCCCAGCACCTTGCCTGGGTTAGCACAATGGAAATCAGTTCATGTAAATTTGATAGAGAAATAGAGCTGCATATTTGCAATTAATACCTACTTGGAAGGGTTAGCTTAATGCTAAGTTATTATAAAATCTACTTACTCCAAGCTTGATTAACTGTGGAGAAAGAGTTATAGAGTCATCTTAAGGCATTTGGAAATGTTTCCAGGAAACTAAAAGTGACCTGCTCTGCTGCACTTCGAAACCTTGATGTGTGTTGTAGAAAATAAAACACCATTTATTATGTGTAGGTTTTCTTTCCTTTCCTTTCTCCGTTCTGCTGACTGAGCAGCTCATGTCATTTACATTTCGCAGTTGGAGAAATACGAATTACAGTTATTTGTATTGTCTGAACAGTTTAAAATCCAGGATCCATTATAGGACTGGGTAGCTGGATATACAGCTCTCAGGAAGGGACAAGACCTGGCACGACCAGGGAGATCCACTGGCTGAGCAGGTCTGGCTCCGCCACTTCGGAGTGTTTTACTGGCTTGTCTAAATCAGAAACATGGATTTTGCTTTTTCCTGAGATAGGTTTCTACTCAGTGAACTTGTACCTCATAAATTTGTCAGATGTTTTAAATTGGTGACTTCCTGCTTTCGCTGGTTTAACTGGAAGTCTACTAAAAGCTTCCTAAAGGAGGCATGGACTGCTGTAGTGTGACTTGAGGGCTGATGGGCAGTAGATATGATCCTACTGATTTACTGCTTGCTTGCCTTCAGAGTTAGGGCAGGAATTTTAAAGAGTCACCAGGGTGTAAGTAAAACCACAGTTCCTAGTACTAGAGGGGAGGTATTTAGAATACTCGGAATTTGGAAGGCACCAGCAACTATAAAAACAAGTCACGTACAGAATGTGGGATCTTGTGAGCCTGTTTTGGTCATTCCCAGGTGACCACTAGAGCTTTCCAATTACTCTCCGCACTGATAAATCTTTTAAAGTTCTGAGTTTACAGCCTAGGAAACTTTGCCTAAGTTTTTTTAATCTCTTCAGTTTTTGATGCCTGTGGAGATGGCAAAGACATCAACATGGCTTTTGTCCAGTTATCACGTGTGACCATGAGATAACCCTTCTGAGTTAAAATACTTGCAGTGCTGCTGTGTGCTTTTAACATTGCCATGACTTCATTTTTAGAGCATTTCCATTATGATCTTTCTATAAGAAGGACTGAGGAATTAAATATAAATCATAGGATAATGCAAACTGAGAGAGACTACAGGAGGTCTCTAGTCCAACATCCTTCTCCAAACAGGATCAGCTGTGGGGACAGATGAGGCTGCTCAGGGTTTTATTCAGCTGGGTCTTTAAACCCCCAAAGATGAAGGATACACAAACAACCTGAGCAACCTGTTCCGTGGCTTGATCATCCTCAAGTGAAGGAGGTTTTCTTCCCCTTCAGTCTGAAACATTTCAATCTATGTCCTCTGTCTCTTAGCCATTCTCCAGTTGTGGAGGACCTCCCTATGCTCCAGAACCTTTCAAAAATGTAAATGGATGACTGGGGTATCCCTGTTGTGTGATGGACAAAGCAGGAGTACAGGCACAGTCTGCACACCCCAAACAGTCACCAAAACCCCAGCCCGAGGAGGTGGGACGAGCAAAGGGCACAGGCTGCAGTCTGCCTTCCTCTCTCCCCATCTTTTCTCACTGCCCAGAGATGGTGCCCCACTTTGTATGTTTGGAGAGCCAGTAGGTGATCTTTTTCCATAGAAACGTGTTGCCTTTCATGGAAAGTTGGAGATTTACTGTGTTAAGCAGAAAGCAAATTCTGTTGAGGCAAAGCCCAAAGAAATTTTAGGCTCTGGTAACTGCATGTGTCATTTTGTGTAACTAAAGTGAAAAGTCAAATGATTTCTGGGAACAGAGCAGATGTTCTGACCTGCTGCAATGTGTCTGCACTGCAAACTGAACTGCCTGCCCATCACAGGAATATTTGAAACCTGTGTACAAATGGCAGGGAGGTGAGGCTACAGCAGCTGTAAAAGCTCTGTTTTGGCATTTGACCACCTTCTAAACATAAATAGCAAAATAACTCATCCATCTCCAGGGTCAGGAATGGTTGTGCTCATTAGCCTCATGTTAAACCTTGTGAGTTTAAATTGGCTTTGTAGCCAAATACACTCAGATTGAGGTCAGACAAGGTACTGGCTGGTTTTGCAGGCAAGCTGTATTTTTTATTTTTATAAAACTCACTGGAATCCATTTGCAATGACAGATGCCATGGAGTGCATCTGCCTGATAGTCCACTAGTGATAATAGAGCTGGAGATAGCTCAGTGAGCCTCTTCATCATGAATTTCTATTTTCTTTTATAGTCTTAAATATTCTCACTGCCTTTATCTTGGAAAACATATTGCACTTTTGTTTCTATTTTGCTGGTTTTTGAACACTACCATTTTTAAGGAGTTATTAGTTTTCCCCTTCTCTAAGTTCAGCTCCTTATTGCTTAACAAGAAAAAGTATAACTAAATAAACTAAAACCATTTTTTTACCTTGTCATTTGTATGACTTTGGAAAGTGGTGAGCTACAGATACTTTTGGGTTTTGTGTGTGTGTGAGCCTCCAGTCAAAATCAACTGCTTTCTTGTATTTGATTCTATGATGAATATTTTAATTTTTTTTTCCCCCCAGTGCTTACTCAGAGAAAGATATTTAAACATTTGGAGTCAGTAAATGTTGGAAAGCAGGTAGCTTTGCAATGATTTTCCCCACTTTTCATATTTTTATGTTTGGCCTTCCTTGAAAAGGACGTTCTTCTTTTACAGAGTGTATTAAATTGGGATATAACTTTTCTTTGCCTCGGCTGAAATCCTATTCTAACTATATTAATTTGGGGTACATCATTATGTTCTCCAGATATTGTTCCTGTGTATTTATTTCATCACTAACTTTGGTCCATCTGACAAACTTACCTTCAGAGAAGATGAGAAATAAGGTTCCGTGGGCTTGATTAAGTTTTACAAGCAGCAGTGGATTTGCATTTGCTTTGCATTGGTGTGATGGTTTTCCCCACTCAGCAGTAAAACCACTCTGTGCCAACCTCCCCCTGCTTTCCTTCGAAGTCTGAGATAAACAGATGTTTAGTGAGAGATGTTTAGCATCTGAAATGATTAGTCTGCTCAGATTCTTTGCTCCTGCTTTATCCTGTGTGGCATTTTTTAGGTTGCCTGGTTTTGTTTTTTCGGTTTTGTGATGAAGAGAACAACTTCAGCGTCCCATTGTGAGTTTCTCATCTTCAAGCTGCAGCTTCTGCCCAACAATAGGACAGTGAACAATGGTCCATCAGAGCTACAGGAAGCAATTTAAGATGTATTGGGTAACGAAGAGCAAATGTACTCTCGTCGTCACAACTACAGGGAAGATGCTCTAAAATTTTATGACAAATCTTCTTCAACTGTCCAGCTGCAAAAGAAATGTTTTGTGGAAGAGCAGAAATAGAAAGCCTTCATTCATCAGCAATGTCTTTTTGATGGCTTCTTTTCATTTTTTTTTTTTTTGAGAGTTAGTCAGATAAATGAATATAGTCCACATGCCATGGTCAGTTGTATGCTTTTTCCTTGCAGTAGCTACACCAGAATCATCATTTGTGTGAGTGAGCATTGGTCTCTGTCACACCAAATACCAAGAACACGTGTTGGTTTTTTGTTTGGTTTTTTTTTTTTTAAGATCTCTGTATTAGATATATATCATATTTTGGCAAAGTGTATTTGCAGTGTTGTTGATTCAAAGATACTTTAGTTGTAGAGGCAGGTTTCCCATCTTCCTTTGACTCTACATGAGGCCTTGTATGCTGAAGTAGATCTGTAATTTATTAAAGATAACAATATTAGTGTTTAGGGTTGTAGAAAGACCACGTTGGGTAGGTCTGAAGGGTAAATCAGTGTCATGCAGGCCTAAAGAACACAAAGTCTCGTTATTCTAATTCTGCAGCTAAACTGATGGGATGTCTGAAAGTGTGATGGATACGCTGGAAAGAAAACTAAGAGGCAAGATCTCTTCAGTTTATGAAAGGACTGGAAAAAGGACAATAGAAATGAGAACAGGCAGATGGGAAGATAGCAGCTAAAATAGTGTCGTAATGATTGGGGCTTATGTGCATCCCTGGCATAGATAATTAACTGATTCAGAAACATTTGGTAGAGAAATGATAGAATAATCAAGAGGAAAATGTGTGATCTGTCATCTGAGAGACTGGTTATATGTCTATGAAATGACTGATGACTTGTTTGGACCTGATTACTGGACGTCTTGTAACGTTTTGAACTAATTCACTAAGGAACATCTGAACTCATTACTCACTGAACTAATTCACCTGAATGGTGAATCGGGACTTGAGCTGTGGCTGTTGGTGGGAACAGACCAAGAGAAACAAGGAGTGATGGATGAATGCTGTGGGGTACTTTGCACTGATAGTGGCTAATGGGTAAAGAACTGGTTATGGAAAAAAGGAAGAGTGATGCCTGGTGCTTGTAGTAAAAGTTCAGGGAGTGAACCCTCCTGTGGAAGGAGCAGCCAGAAAGCAAATTTGATCTAATATTGGCTTGTTCTGCTCTGTGCCCCTGTGGTAAAGGAAGAGAGTCATGCTTGAAACACATCTGGGAAATTTATGTTTAGTTGTCAGTCACAGAGTTACAAAAGTTGAGGAATGCAAAGATGCAGTTAAATTACTTGAAGAATTCACAAGGTTACTGGAATATCACACATTGTATTTTTCTGGATACTGGGGAGAGAAAAAGAATCTATGTGATCTTCCATTACAGCTTCTGGTAGAAAGGTGTTTCTTTCAGCATAGGCAGAGAGGAAAAACACTCTTTGTTTTTTGCCAACAAGACAATTACCACCCCTTCTACTGCAAATCTTTCTGGTTTGAGGGAACAGTGTTTCCTAGAATGAATGTAACTATGCTGGTTTGAAAAGCACATTATAAGCCACAATAGCTTTCCCACTGCACTTTGGTTTGTGTCTCTCCTATTGTATTTTAATGTTTCTCTGAAATGAGCATGCTGTGTCTTTTCCTTGTTTCAGTTTCCAAAAAAGTATGTTGTGTCAGGTCACTAAATACAGTGTATTTACAACCATTATTAACAAGTCAGATTAAATGTGCCATGTTTCTTCGATTCTTGGTTTAATCAATCACTTCAGATATTTTTTCAAAAAGCGGGAATATATCTGAATTATGTAACTATTATATTCTTCCCTAGAATTCTAAGGAAAAGCTCTTTTTTTCAAGGAAAAAAATAGCAATATTGTTCTGAGTTTCTGTATAAGCTGTTTCTTGTTGTTCTGCGCTGTCACCTCCGTATGGTTCATACATTTTTAGTAGTAGAATAAGAATATAAGTCTCTGGATATGTGCTTTATTAGTATAGCCAGATAAATATATGAATTGCCCTAAAAACTGAAAGTGTCCCTTGGGATTCACTGAGCCATTCACAACCTAAGTTTGACAGGCAATGATTTCGTCAAACCCTCTCTAACTTTTATTTGAAAAACAAGGACAATTAAAAATAGTGTGAGGCATTTTGGTCATGAATTATTCTGATCAGGATTGTAACTAGAATTTTATTCCAATGCCCAAATGAAATATCTCCCTCTATATCCAGTGAGTTTCATTACAGCTTCAGTTTTATTACCTCACTTTGAGAGATTTAATCCTTTTCTTGGAAATGCATTGCTCTTCAGAAAGTAAAAATAAAAATGAAATACAGCCATTTCTTTTTTGGGGGGGGTTGAGGGGAGAATAACAGGAGACAAGGAATCAACTTTTATATTTAAGGTGACTAAACCTTTGTGGTATTATTTTATTGAAGTGCTCATAGCATTGTAAGAGCCTTTTTGAAAACTCACGAAGGGCAAAGCTTAGAGGCTTTTGAAGAGGCTACAGACTTGGTACCCTGGTATTCCTTTGCCACCTCATGAGCATTATTAGCATGGCAGTTGCTGTGGTGGGTTTCTTGGATGATCCAGGTGACCCATCCTGCATTCATGGGAATTATGGTCTTAAGCTCTGCCAGGGGAGGTTTAGGTTGGATATTAGGGAGAAATTTTTTACAGAGAGAGTAATCAGCCGTTGGAATGGGCTGCCCAGGGAGGTGGTGGATTCACTGTCCCTGGAGATGTTTAAGATGAGGCTGGATGTGGCATCAATGCCATGGTCTGGGAACCACGGCGGGGCTGGATCAAGGGTTGGACTTGATGATCTCAGAGGTCTTTTCTGACCCATCTGATTCTATGATTCATGGCAAAGGACTTTTCTGTTACCAAAAAAAAAAAAAATGTACTGAATTCCTGCTCCTTTCCAACCCAAGACCCAGCACTTGTCCTCAGCAACCCACCCCTGTGCTTTGGAGCCTCTTTGGGCGAAGACCAACGTGTCCTGGGATGAGGGAAAAGACGCAGAGCTGCACCTGGACAAGTTTCGTTGTAGTTGCTCATCATCAACAGGCACAAATCAGGGGATTCCTCTTCTATCCTCCCATTCCTATAAATGAGCTGAGCCCTGTGGGTGGAATAGGGAGCAGAGAACTGGCACTGAGGCCCCAGGGGAGGGGGACTGATACAGCCCCAGTGTGTTTGAGATGGAGAAGTGCTACCTAGGAAGAGAAATCTTGCTGCAGATCAGTATAAATAGGTCCAGCACTTTCTTTACCATGAAATCCACCTTCCAAAATAATTAGTAGTATTTGATTTTTGGGTAACCTGGCAAGTGTTTCTTTTCACTCTTCCTTCCCGTTCTTGCTCCAGTTTTTATCAGTGTCTTGGCACTTATAAATCCAGACTATTTTGTGTGTGAAGGGTAAAGATTAATGCTACAGAATATCTTTTTAACAGTACTGTCAAAAACTGAAGCATGTTACCCACAGTCTAAAACAAAATTGCATCATAGGTATTTTCTGTCTGAAAATGAATTTGCTCTTTTGAAATGGGGATAGAAATAAAATTAGTGTGTTGGTACATAGGGATGTGTATTTTTAACCTGTATTATTGCATTTGTGCAGACAAATGCAGCATGAGGCTGAAAAAGAAAAGGGAAAGAGAGAAGAAAAAAATTAAAAAGAAAAAGGTAAGGATTGAGATGGAAAGACAAAACACAAAAGTGAAAAATTCCTGCCATGAAACCTGATGGTAGAGTTTAGGTGCAAAGGACAGAGAGTCAGAATTTTAAAATGATTGTTGCTCAGCTGCTGTGTGTATTTTGCTTTTTGAAGTCAAGCAATTGACAGGGAAAATGATGGGAGAAGTAAATTGATCCTTCTGCAGACTAACGATCTAACTTGTATGATAGATCCTTCTGAGAATAAAAAAATAGAGGATTACAAACATGAAGTAGTAAAAAACCCTTTATTCTCTAGTGCCTCTGGAAAGTTATAGAAATGGAATAGATTATAACTTATGTGTGTGGCAAATGTTTGATTGAGGTGGAGGTTTCAGTATCAAGGAAGATGGTTTCACCTATTAAGTGCTTTTATTTAAAAATTAAAATACCTAGTGGAGAATATAAAGTCTCAATCTACAGAGAAATTTTCATTACAGGTACTTTGTAGTTAAACTCACAGGAAATGAAAAATCGATGGAAATTGGACATGAAACACACGAATGGGGCAAGACTAAGTGAAGGAAATTAAATGGCACTGAAGGAAGCAGAACCACCTCATCCCTGTGTGTTTTGTAAATGTAATGCCTGCAGAAACTTCTTCAACCACCACAAAAACAGATCTCCTCTTGAAAATACTGTCCTGAGCACTGACTGTGCCCCAGCAGAGCTGCCTGCAGTGTGAGGGGACATGCACAAGCCAGTGCCAGAGACTGCCTGTATGCCTGCATTTTCACGAGTGTATGCTGTGGGTTCTGTTCACAGATTTTTAGTACAAAGGAAGTTTTATTCCAGAAATCTTTACCTTTGTGCTCTCTGCTTCTTGCTTCCTGTAATAGATCCCACTTTCCAAGATCTTCTCCTCGCGTCCCCGTTTTTTTTTTTTTAATTGTGGTTTACTGGAACATTTTCATGTGATGGTTTTTTTCAGGGAGGGTGGTTATCTGAGCACTGATGTGTGGAAATATGATGCCCAGCTGGAGGAGCAGAGTCAGTGAGGCCCCAGCAGGCCTCTAATCCCTGTGCTACCACATCTAAACTGCTGCTGGAACCCACAGCCAGTAGTTTGGGGTTTGTGTGGTTGTCTCTGCACTATGCAGATGTCAGTCTTCAGCACACCCTGACCTTCCCTGTGATGCTTTTAACTCATGTAAATAACTTCTGAAGTGCTTTCTCTCAGCCTCCTCCAGAAGAAGCAGTGCTCAGACAGCACAAGGGTAAGGTGCTGCTCACTAAAGCTCAGGTCAAGACAAACTGAAAGTACCCAGAAGTACAAAAAAGGCTGGGGAGCAGCACAGCCCAGGGGAGTCCTGCCCTCCTGAACGGTTTGAGCCGGGCTCGCCATGAGTCAAGCAGGCGGGTAAGGCATGAGTAGTGCTTTCAACCCTGATGCTGTCATCAAGCAATCTTTTCTGACTTAAAGGGTTAGCAAGCAAACAGAAAGAAATAAGAGGTTTTCTTTCACTTCCCCAGAGCAGTGCACAGAACAGTCACACGGTACAGCCTCTGCCAGAACTGTGCAGGCGGGTGCACTCGGGGGCACGTGCAGAAGAAATGCAAATGTCCATCATAGCTGGAAAATCAGGCTTAAAACAGATCTAATTATATCATCACTGAGAGGAACTAATAAGAACATTATTTGCTATGATTTTACATTTTTGAAGGCTCGCTTCCTTAAATAACATAAAATAACATCACTGAAGATGGTGATACTACACTAGATATGTGGCGGTGACTTCCCAGGAGCCAGATAACTGCAGAAAACATTGTCAGTGAATGAGAAATGCAAAGTCTTCTGGTCACAAGGGAAAACCCTTTCCCCCTGATTCCAGGATGAGCAGCTTTACAGCTGTATCGTTATTTCCCACTCTTACACAGATACTGCTCTGTGCTGATTTTATTAATACTGACAGCAGAAATCTTAAGCATATGTTCCCGATCTTGGACTCCCTTGTCCTTACAGGATGGGAGGTCAACCAGGCAATAAAGCCCTTAGTTGAAAAATTGTGGTGTACTTATGTCATACATACATAAACAGCTTTTTTTTTTTCTTCAGTATTGAGTGCTAAGTTGCTGATTGATGTTACAGACGAGTAACAGCTCTCATATTCAGGGTGAGGCAGATGTCATGCAAAGTCAATAGTCACAAGAGCAAGATTTTTAAAAGTTTCCACTGAGCATGCTAACTCCAGGCACTGCGTTGGAGGTGCTTTGGGAAAACCTTTTCTAAGGCTTTTAGTGTGAGCAACAGGGACTGTAGCTGATGCTTCAAATCCCCCTTTGAATCAACGCATGGATAAACTGAAACCTGTTTTGTTGAGCTTGACCTTTGGAAGAATCCCTAATGAAAAGGCCTTAAAGGTTTTTCTCAGTCTGAGGTCTACTATGGACCTCTTATTTTGGAAGAATTACATGTACATTTCTAAAAGGTGTCACCCAAACCAGGGACTATTTAGCACAAATATCTCCTCGCTGTAGTCAAAGCTAGTTTGCTACTCGCTCTTCCACCCAACTTCCTGGGCTCAGCTACAGCTGTCTTGGCACAGATAGCTTCCTGAAATACTGTCTAAGCCTTTCTTCAATAGTCTAAGTCACTTTAACTCCCTTTCCCCCCCAGATATTTCTCAAATTGACAGTGAGCCCTGACAGCAGGGCTGTGCTAGCACTAGGGTTCAGCAGCAGTAGGGAAGCCAAACACACACCCCAGTTGCAGCTGAGGCCACAGGTAGGGCCAGCAGCTGGTACACAGTGTAGAGAAAACCTCACATATGGCCTGGGCTGCAGGCACAAATTTCATTTCTATTCCATTTTTGCTCCTTGGCAGGATCTCTGGACTGATGCCCAGCCCATAGGACAGTTCGAGATTTCCCCCTTTTTCACGTTAGGAGGAGTTAAATAAGATAGTCAAAAAAAAAGCGTAGGAGATTTCGGGGAGCTCCTGGAAGGCAGTAGCTCAGGTTTGTATAGACAAAGCTTGGGAGAGCAGCCAGCAATGCCATCTGCACTGGGATGGTGCAGGGCCAGCAGCTGTGCCTGTGCTCTGCTGAGAAGCCCCTTCCCACAGCACCTGCCCCTGCCCACTCCCTGCAGCCTGGCACCTGTAAACACGAGTGCTGGGAAAGTCCAGCCTGCCAGCTCTGCTGGTGTTGACATACATACACAGAGTGGAAAGGTCTCCTGTGGAGTTGTACTTAAGGTCTGCAGAAAGCTCTGACTGCCAAAAGCAGCAGAAATACTAAATATTTGTGTTACTGTGCATAGGAGGTTAACTTCTAATAGTCACTTAAAAGATTTCATTGTACTTCATAGAGAACACTTGGTGACAAAAATTGTAATAAACCCCCAGAGTCCTAGTACAATGTCTAATACTGACACTAAATTTATTTATTTATTTATTTATTGTTGTTAAAAGTGACAAAGACCTTAATCTGCTTGAAATGCAGAGCACAGTCAGCTGCCAATTGAGGAAACAACATATGCATGTAATCTCCCTCTATCTCCATTTTCATTTTATTTTCAAAAATAATATATTTTTCTTTCTTTTATGCAATCCATTCTGCTGACCTGCTCAGGCACAGGTCTCTATTTACACAGCAGGCCCAACTGACAACGAACCTGCTTCCAGATCCATAACTTTTCATCTAAGTGCTTGGATATTGGTTCAGAAAGCAGGCAATGAAATAAAAATAACAGCAGAAAAGTAACTCCTTTATGGAGATGTCCAAAAGGATTTCAAGTATAGAATTAAATAATTTTCTATAAGCTGCTAGAATGTACTACAAAATTACATCTTTTCTGTAGGAATATTGTTGCCGTTTTTCCTCCAAATTTCTTAGCAAGTTAGAGCTAAAGATGAAACTGCACTTGAGAATGGGATTCGTGGTTCCTCCTACTCTATTCCCTTTCTTTGAGTAGCGCTGGGAGCTGAGGAGCAGTGAGGCAGGTGAAGTTGCTTGGTGTGATCCAGATGCGCAGGGCAGAGCATCAGCCCCGGAGCCCGGAGTTGTTCCGTGGATTCCTCAGCGCCACCTGCTGCCACCGTGTGAGTTACAGCCGGGAATGATTTTAATTAATTGCTTGGGAGGGGTTAATTATTAATTTTATTTTCAATTACTGCAAAGGAAGTGATTCCTGAGGAACACGAGCAAACCTGATGGTCAGGGATGCAGCAGGGTCTGATATCACAGCCCTGGGGCAACCAATGCTCTTGGGTTTATCAGCACTGCACTAACACATGGACACTGAAGTTATTCCCAGGTATTAAAGACCCACTGCTCCACATGGTACTCCGTGCTGGGAGCTATTTGTAAGAAGCAAATAGAAACGGAAAGGTTTACTTCTTTATTCACTTAAATTAGAAACCTGTGAGACTCGGAAAGAGAGCAGTGCTCCCAGACCTTGAGAAGCTACAAAGCAAATAGTTGGGTAACACAGACATTATTTGTATTTGAGATTCTCAGCTAGATAGGTATCCCAAACATATCCGCCTGCCTGTCTGTCACCATTGTATCCTGGGAATATATAGTCAACAACAGAACAACTTATCATGCCTTTTCCCTTCTTGTAATAATCTCAGTAATTTACTAGGGCTGTATATTAAAACGTCTTTCCCTACAGCCAGGTATTTGCATACATCCATCAGCCAGCTTGTATACGTGGGATGGGAGATGATTTAATGCTGCCAAGAAGGCTTAAGATGTGGATAAATGTTTTTTTGTGAGGATTGTTAATACTGTCATGCCAAGATTAAGGAGGCCAAAGACTTGTCCTAGACATAATGACTGGCTGAAGCAATGCTGGAAACATCCCTGTCTAGGGGAGGGGAATATAGTGGCATTTAGGAAAGATTTTAGGAAAACAAATATCTTGTCATGCAGAATAGAATTTCACTCTAATCATTTTAATACAAATACAAAATCGAATTTCTTGAGTTATTTTCCCAATGCATCTGCAGTTTGAGCCTCCAAATATTACAAAGCTGAATATTTGCATGTCTGATCTGCCTGGACACTGGCCCAAATTAGCTACGTGCATGCCCTGGAGCAGCTGTTCTGCAAACAGGGTGGTAATAGGGAATACCAGGAGTGGGAGTAGGAGGGTACATACCTGGGGCTGGGACACATTATAAATTCAATAAGTATGGACAGTCTGTGGAGGTTAAAAGCAAGTAGATTAATATTAAATACCGACAATGATTTAAATTTTCTGAAGAAATTACTTTTGCTGATACGGAGTTTTTCAACTACAATCTGAATACAGATCTCTCCTGGCCTCTTTTGGGGGGGAAAGAACTGCAAAATCTTAGTAGATTAAAAAATGTCATTAACTTACAGCCATGGTTTCTCATCAAGCATATTTTTATTGATAAAAGCCCTGAAGATTCAGGAAATCAACTGAAAGTGAAATTCGCACCATCAGAATTATGTGCTTTACAATCCCTCTTCCTGATGTTCCAAGATCTGCTTGATCCTCCTTTCCAGTCCACCTTGGGGCCAGGCACAAACCACACACCCAAATCCAACTGAACCCAAACACATGAATTTAACTAAGACCTTGAATGTTTTCCTGGACTAAAGTGCTGTCAACGCCTCAAGGCTTTGAGACAAGAAACATTTTACTCCACGTCTGTGATGCACTTCCTCCAGAGATGTTTGGTGCTTTGGGAATGCAGACAAGCTCTAGTGATTTAAGAGATGTTAATGTGCTTTACCTAAGTCGGAGTTCTAGTTGTTTGTCTGAGTGGAACCCGCAGCAGGTCCATGTTAATTAATTCAATATTACAAGAGAGAACAGAGAAATATGTACAATTCTCTATTGTACTCTGCAAGAATTTCCCAGAAGAAATAGCAACTGGCTTTACTAAACTGATTCTTATGCTAGTAACCAACACAAGGAATTTAAAGGGAATTCTGAGCTTCCTTATAAATGAATTAACATTGTAAGAAACTATTTTTGCAATGCAGTATTTACTTTTACTATCTCAGCATGGAGAGATGTTTTGAATTAGAAAAAGATTCTGGTGTTTTCACCCACCTCTGGAGGTTCATTTGCAACATGAGAAGTGCAGTGACTCTCCTGGAGACACTCTGTGGGTTAGAGCTCAGCTGTGGCCACAGGGACCCACGTTCTTTGCTTTTTCGTCTTAATCACTTGGCCTTCTCTTCTCCAGGCACTGCCCAAACATGTCAGGATCTAATTTGTTAACAAAGAGGAATAATTTAGATTGTTTCACTCACAGGAGTGGAAATCAAATTCTTGGTGTGGAAGCTGGAGTTTCTGTTGGAATTAAAGGAGCTTGGCCAATTCACCCCTAAAGATCTAACCTGTTGCCTCTTGCTGCTGTATTATTTTTGTCACGGAGGATTCATGTTTCCAGTTGGCTTTGGCTTAGTAGATGTCTGTTGAACTAAAAGTATTTTTCAACATGTCACTTTGCTCTTTCCTATCCGCAGTCCAACGTGTCTCAATTTCCATTTCAAACACAGCTCAGATCTGACTAATCTTTTGCTTCTTCAACATTTTCAAGGAACTGCAAATTCCACAATTTAATTAATGGGTCAAAGAGGCTGAGCCATCTTCATGCAAAAGAGAACCTTACAGTGATTAATTAAAATTGCTCTCACTGTTCCAACTTGGTAGATAGACTTGAGCATGGCATATTCTGCTAAGGACATTACAGAGTGCAAAACAAAGTGTGCTAAACTTAAAGAAGCAAAGGGAAATGTGATTATTACAAATGGGGGAGCAATTTTTCCAGTATGCATAGAGCAAATTTTAAAGGACACTGTCAAGGGTTGTGGTATAGTGAAATTTGATCAGCCTTCATATTCACTCTCCTGTGCTGTGCTGGGAGATGTCTCTGAGTTCAGATAGCTTTTAACCACACACCATTTTACCCTTTGAGATGGAGGAGGAACAAAAATACTATTTATGTAAACTCTGCTGAGTAACAGTGTATCATGCAGTCTCCTCTGGCTCTTCTAGAAGCAGCTTCATAACAAGAATTTCCAGAATTATGTTAACATGCTTTGAGTATGCAGAAGGCAGCAAACAAGTGAAACAACGTTAATTTGAGGTGTTATTAGAAATATTAGAGAGAAATCTTTTAGTATGTTGGAGAGAAAAAGTCTTTCATTGGTCACTTACTTTAGACCTTATTTATGAAGCTGCTTCTAGAAGAGCCAGAGGTAAAACACATTTTCTCCATTCAGTGTATGGAACTGAAGGAAACCCTGTGCAGAGGTCTTGTGATGGCTCCAGGTTGGTGTGGTGAGGGAATGCCAATTTAGCAAGTAGGAATGACAGGAGCCAGCAAAATGGAAGATTTTGAGTTATTCTCAATTGAACAGATCTCTTATTTACAGTATCATTTATTTTCTCATGCCTTTCTCTCTGGAAAATACAGTCATTTTGCTCTTCAAAAACCTTCTCTAGCTCCCAATGAGAAGATTCCCTGGGAGAAACAGCAGGTAAAGTTCTGGCGGTGGATAATAGAAGTAATTTCATTTGTGCACTTTAGAAACCTCAGCTTAACCTGTTTCCCTTCTTTCATCCACATGCACATGTCCTGTTGCTCCCAGATCCGCCCTTTGGTTTAAAGTTTAAATGCTGATCAGCATGAGTTGACTTTAATCACCATGTAAAGGCCACTGACAAACAGCTTTCCTGGTATGGATCCTGTACATACTTTTCCCTTTCCACACTGCATTTAAATTTGAATTAACCCCACGAGCCCCTGACTAGCATGAGATCCAAACCTCACTAGCACTGCCATCTGCAAGAAGATTAACAGCACAACCCAAGCCTTCGATGACCGCGGAAGGTGCCATCGGGTTTGTGAATTGAATCCTCCTCCAGGACATGGTATGCCCATGTTGTATTTATTCCCCTTTGCTGCTTAATGCAGAGGCCAGGGCTCAGGCTGTGAGAGCAGCAGGTGTTGGGGCTGGGCAGCCCATGAGCACAGTGGTGCTGAGGGCAGCAGTGGGTGCTGCCCTCGGTGGGTGATGCTCTCGGTGGGTATCTGCCCCCAGCGTGTGCCTGCCCTCAGCACCACAAACACAAAGAGTGGAGGCTGGTTCCCTGCAGCAGCCAGCAGCAATCTCCATGACAACCAGCAAGCTGATTACTCAATTACTGTGTTTCTTTTAAAAGGTGACATCAAGCCAAGGGACAACACATCGTCAGCTTCCCATGGTGCTTGATTTTCAAAGCACCGAGCTACCTTTGACTTTTAAATATACCTTGTGATTGTGTTTGCCAACCTAGGTCTGGATCTCTTTTTTTTTATTATTTTTATCATTATTTTATTCCAATTGTTCTTTGAAATGCCAAGAAAGTAAAAAGCTACTTCAAACATATGGTTTTTCTTGTTGCAGGAAAACATGCAGATACAACCAACACCCAGTGAAAAGCCTTACTGGCATGGGAGATTGTGACAGATGCACATTTGGGAGAGTGCTGGAGCTATGACCGATTTAGCAAAATGTGCCAAACCTGCTCCAAGAAACCTCAACAGAGCTACCCATGCTGCAGTCTCTGAAATTGAGTTCTCTTCATGCTGTACATGCTTTTCGTACCTGATGTGCTCCTGTGGGTACCACCGTGCTCTTCTGAGGGCTGATGCATTTTTCATCCTTCTGCATAAGCGTAGATTACTGGATATTTCTCTACAACTTAAGGGGAAAAGCTGAGCATACACTTGTGATACTGGCTTTCATTGTTTAGATCAGTTCAGATTTATAACACCAGCTGTGCATGAACCAAGGAATCCCTTTGTTTTTCAAAGGGGTATAACTGCTGTTACAGCACCTTGAGGGTCTGGTCAAGGTCTTCATCATGTTGGACATGATAGAGGTGTGGAGTGAGGGACCTCTACAGTGAGTATTGAGCAAAATAGACCAGCCAGGCTAATTCCAGGGAAGAAAATAGAACCACAGAAATAGAAAGTAGCTTTCCTGATGACCTTGTCTGGATTCATAGGACTGTAGAATAGTTTACATGGAAAAGGACATCTACAGGTCTTCTGATCAAACCCTCATTCAAGGCAGGGCCAAGTTCAAGGTTAGATCTACTTTCAAAGTTATTAGACTTTTTCCAGCCAGGGAAGAGCCAGCTCTGGATATTTCCATAGGCAGAACTACCCCAGGCTCTCTGTGACACTGTTCCAAGGTTTAACCACCCTCACTGCTCTCACTCTGCTCTGTCTAGCATGTTTCCTGCACAGCAGTGCTGTGCTGTAACCATGCTGTAACAGATCATGGGAACATCTCTATGACTTCTCATGACAATCTTCCAGAATGAAACTTTTCACGTCTTCTGCCTTCCAAATTGGCTAACCAGCTTGAAGCTGCTCTCGGATTCTGAAGGAAGCTGTCCCAAACCAGTTATTTTATTTACAGTGTTCACTGTGTTCAGGCAAAGAGAAATACATAGGATTTTAAAACTATAACTTGTAAAGGACTGGTTGCTGCTTGTTCTGTCCTGAGGTGATGCCTGTGTTTGTTAGAAAAGTTTTTGCAAGTGGTTTTCACTTCTCTCTGAAACTGCCAAGAGGTTCTGGTTGTAAGTAGACTGTGTGACTGCAGAGACAGATTAGCAGGATGACTGTCACCTTTCCAACAATACTTCTCTCTGAGTTTGGATCATCTCCCCTGAGAAGAAAACAGCCCTCATGACCTAAGACTAAGGATTCACTTACTATGTCCTGAAGAGGAACCTTCTCAAAATCTTCTCTTTAATATTAATGCTGTAGGAAAAGAAAAGCCTGAAGATGTATTTGCTGAACAGTGGTATGGCGTGGCATCCCAAAATGTCGATTTCATACAATATTCAGTTTCTTGGTATACTTGATTAAACTTACAAGGGTTTCAGTTTTCTAAATCACATCACTTCCATTATTAAGGGAAGACAAAAACCTTTCAAGCACACTCTTAAACTCCAGCAGTTCCAAAATTGTGAGGCATTAGAAGACTACCAAGGGAAAGATCTTTGTTGCCCCCTTTCCCCTAAGCACTCACTACTGACCATTATGAGACATAGAGTATATCTAGCCTATTTACCCCATTTATCTATTTTTGGGACAGAGCTGAGCAGCAGGTGTTCTGCAGGAGAAAACTGTGAGCCCCTGTATTCTATCACAGTGGAAGAAGCTTCTCCATCCCTCCCCAAAGAGCAGAACTATAACCCAAAGTCCAACCCATTCAATGACTACTACAGAAGACAGATGGACATGTGAGCCTTTATGATTTCCCGAGATAGTCTTAAATTGATTTGTGTGGAGTATAAGCAACAACAGCACGGTGAGGGGAATGGAATACAACAGCAAATGAACTGTTTTTATGCATGTATTTGCTCATGCCTTGTCCCTCTTCAACATTTTTAAGCTAAACCATGGTCCATCTCAGTGAAACGATTGACTAAAAAGTATCTGATTATTTCAGCATTATTTGCTTTGCAAGCTGCCTATGTTATGTTATTTCAAAGCTATGAAAATATAATCTGATTTTCCAACCCATGGGAAAGAGTAGCTGAAGATACAGTTTTCCAGTCGAGTCACTTCAGTGTGTGCTGGAGATGTCAAACTGGTGCTGTGCAGACAAGGGATGTGGCCTGCAAGTCATCTCTGTGAGATGGTGCGAGGTGTGACTTGCACAGGTGTTTGTGAGAAAGGTAATGACAAGTTCAGAACATCAAATTGCTGTTTTCTGCTCCTCACTTAATGAGTCAGCTTCCCAGCCAGGCACACTCTAGAAAGCAGAGGTAGAAGGGATCAACAGGAATATTACCTGAGCCATGGTACAGAATGGCAGCAGAGGCAAAAGGGAATCTCAAAAAAGTGACAGATCTGTACTGGGTTGGAGGACCTTTACTGATTTTGGAGCCTTACAAGATGCACAGGTGCATGAGCTGGGTGTTTAAAGTGTGATGGGATAAATGCAGGCAAAAATAGTCTCGGTAATTAAGACAGCTGTGATGAGCTGTACCTTGTCCCTTCACCTCCTTTTCCTTAAAAACTCATAGAGGACCAGAGCTGGGAAACCAAATCTCACTAATAATGGACACATACATTTATGCACCAAAAAGCAGGTATGTAACTAATGTGTATGATCTGCAGTGTTTGGAATGGGCTGTGTATAGCAGGGTGCCACCCTCACTCCTCTCAGAGTCTCAGACACAGATAAGGGCATTTTTTCAGAGCAGTAGCAGGAAGCTAAATAGAATTCAGGCTGGGATAGCTAAACTTCCATGTGATATATATTTACATCATTGTACCTTGGGAACACACTTCCTTTCAATTGGTTAGTTTTGTGAGGACACAGAGTTGTTTCCTCTCTGTCACTCCTGCAATTATCCCTTCCCTTCACCATCCTCAGCGGCTTCTTGCTGTGTTAAGACACCAAATTAAACAGAGCCACCCCTTCCCTTTCTCTCACCCCTGTTTGTTTTGCAAATGGTAATGATGAATCACTTAGGGGATCCATTTCGTATTGCACTTGCAAATTTTCTCAGCACATCATTATTTTCTCTGGTGGTCATAAAGTTATTCTTCTGAAGATATCTCCTGGGGATGATCAACCAGAACACTGGGTGAAACAAGCAGAGGCCTCAATTTTCATTTATTCTCTCTGTATAAATACATAATGTTTATGTATTTATATATTTCTGAGAACCTGGAGTTTAGACAGTTTAATAGACTGGAAAAATAATTGAGACAGAGATCCAAATATCTTTCCCCCCCTCTAGGGACACACAAGCCATTTCATTTGAGATAGAGAAGGTAGAGACATTTGCACTGTTATCATTAGTGCTTTGGGTTTGTGATAACCACGGTAAAGGCAGAATTCACAGAGAAGAAGTGACACCTGCTTTCCCCTGTGATAACCTTGGAGTGCAATGGGACTGGTGTCAGGTAATACAGGCAGGGACACAGGAGACTGAACAACTCTTGCTGCAGAGTGATGTCCGTGCAGCTTGGAGTGTATGAGTGCTTGCATCTCCCAACATCAGGTGTGGCTGCATGGAGGCATCAGGAGCAAGGAGCAATGGAAGCACTGGAGGGACCACAAACACGGGTCAGCAGCTGTCACACAGCACAGCACTGAGCTTCACAAGCCATCAAAATAGCTGAGAGATACCTCTACTTTTTAACTTTACATCCTCTGTCAAACCCCATCTTCCATTTCTTGATCTGTGAGCTCAGACACATCAGTGAGTCATTAAAATCCTCTGTTAAAACAAGTGCACTCTATTTCAGTCAGTCTCTACTCAGGATGTCCATTATGGATTGGGATTCAGAGTCAGTCTTTGGTCTCCTAATTTATTAAATGAAGCAGTCAGCTTTTATATTGAAATATGTTCAGTGCAGTTCCATACACTCACTGAAATTGAGATTTGTCTGATTTGTCTTTACCATGTAGTTTATGATCAAGGAAAGAGAACCAATGACTAATTTATTTTACCAAATAAGTCTTTAGTTTTTCCACTTATGTGCATGTAATATACGTTATTATCATTTCTGTTTTAAATGGGTGTGATTATTCTATAGTGCTTTCCAGCATTTATGTCATCTTTGTCCTTTTCTAAGTGAGGAAAACACAGAACATCTATTTTCAAAATTCCTATAGCTCCAATTTCCCATCATTTTCCCCAATTCAGGTGTTATCAAAACAAAGCATAATCAAACCCCTGAAAATGGGAAGCCAGAAAATATAGCCCTGTTTGAGGATGTTGAGTTTCATTTTACAGCCTCATTACAGCTATTGCCCTGCCTATTAATTTGTTCTGCATTGGGAGATCTTATTTGCTCTTGTTAAATCATTATTAGCAGCCAATGCCCTCTACAAACCTGGCACAACACTCTGTCAAAGACAACAGATATCGGCAAATACCAATGCTCTGACCTGTGTGATGTTCTGTGGTTCAGTTCCCAAAACTGTGCAAATCAGCTGTCACTCATAAGCTCTTCATTAGGGCTTCAGTAGTTTCTGAAGAAAATGAAGAATCAACAACAACCTCTCTTAATTAGCAGACTTTTCTCCTGGGATCTCTCACAGAAATGGTGGGGAAAAGAGGAATCATCGTCATCTGTTCAGTAGGAGCCTCAAAGAAGCATCTATTCACGCAGGAGACCTGCACATGCCTGAGCCCCCACTGTGCTGAGTGTTGCACACCATCTATTGCAGGGGTAGCAATTAAAACCTCAAGAGGACATCAATAGATAGTTACTTAAAGAGACCCAAACCCCTAGAACTGGATGGATCTACAGCCAGCAAAAGAAGGTTCTGCGTCCAGTGAACATGAGGGCGTTGAGATCACTCTTGTCTTTTCAGTTGTTTTATTCTGTTTTTGTTACATTTTGAGAATACAGATAAAGACAGAGCAAAGGTGAGATTCTGCTTCTCCATCCAATACAGTTTTTTATATATAAAGCCCAACAGGAACACTTAATCAAACTGCTTCTTCTGTGTCAACACTTCTGATGGCCTGAGATGGCATCACTAATGCATGGACATCCATCACGCCTCTGTAACAGCAAGATACCCCAAGGAATAATTATGGGGCCTTCTCCCAGGAATATTGCTCAGTGTGAAGTCAGTATTTTATGCACTTGTCCAGTGGGAATATTGCTTATGACAGTTTCATACAGCTGTGGTATTGTTGCTATTTATCTTCAAACCCGTCTGTCCTCGTGTTGCCCTACATGCACTTGCAATCCTGGTCTCTGCTTCCATTCTCTAGAATAGAGAGGGAGAAGGTCAAATCCATGACCCTGGGGAGATTCTCTTCACAACCAACGTTTAGAAAGTGAGATGAGACACTTTGGATGATGTCTTTGCTACTTTGTACATATTTTCCATAGCAGTAGTCCCGCTACAGTGGAGTGATCTAGATCCCAGACAGGCTGGTTTCGTGCTGAGAGTGTTGTCAGAGTGCCTTTGGCAGGACATTTTTGGTTAAGCTCAAGAATTATTCAAGTATCTGGGTATGTAATAAACTTGGATTTTTTTCAGTTGTAGAAGTAGGCTGAGTTTGTGAAGATGTAAGGCTGCTAAATCTCTTTAACTGATGTCAGTGTCTGGGAGGAATACTCAGCATCTGCTGTAAAACATGCTCTTCAGCAGTCTACCAATGTTTTGGGAACAATAGGTTATTTTAGTTCCTTTTGCTATGTTTATTTAGCCTTTTCAACAAGTTGCACAAATATGAGAGTCCTTATCCAATATTAAAATGTGTTCTCCACATTTTAGAAAGTGTTCAGTGTTTTCTTGTGGTTTCTAGATGGTTTGTCTCAAATTAAGGCTGATTTTCCAGTGATTCACTTCCAACATTTGAGAGGACATTTTCTGCCTACAGGGGTACTTCATGGAAAGGTGGGAAAACAGGAATTTTTATTAAATAAATATACAATAGTTAAATATGCTAGCACAAAGCATCGTTTTGGTGGGTTCTACTAAAAGTGCCAGTTCTTTGGAGTTTGAGGAGAAAGAGTGAAAAGATGATTATAAATAAAGGGGGAGGGGAAATAAGAAAATATTTAATCTTCTTAAATAACTTCATTATATCCTCTCATTACATTAATTGCAGGTTTAACTAAAGATTTTCCTATTGTGCAAGCTGTGGAAAGGCTGGGAATTTAATAAACAGTTAGAATAATACCATACAATGAAGGTAAAAGGTGAAATTGCTACTTGGATACATCTCTTTCAGCTAAACTGTGTGGGATCAAGGGGGCACTCAGCAGAGATAATTGCTAATGATGCTCCAAGAGGCAGCCAGGCAGAAAAACGTCCTGTGTTGTATTGGGCTGCCAGTTGATTACAACTTCAGCCCTTGATTAAACTTCAGAAATGATTAATTGGTTAATACTTACACTCTTGCCAAAATGGACACCCAGGAAGGGATACCAAAGTGAGGCCATTGCATTCACCTCCAGGAGATCTTCATAGCGTGAGAACTTTGCAGTTTTGTCATGGTCCCGTTTATGGTTATTTCAATAATGTCAGTACAGGAGCAGGATGAGCTCATGACTCAGGTGTTGAACAGGGATCAAATAATGTAAGTTCAGTGCTGGCTCTGCAAAAGATTTGCTCTCACTAGAAGGCACTTAATCTCTCCCTTCTTCCATTCATCATCTGTAAAGTGACGGTGAAAGATTGTTTTCTACAAATACCCTTGGGCGAGTTTCTTGCAGCACAGATCCATATACAAGACAGATTTTAAGCTGAGAAGAACCTTCTGAAACTTTCAAATTCAGCAATCAGTGATAATGCAACTGTTTTTAAGACGTGAAGACCTGCAGTTCTATTGTAGCAGTATTGATTTACAGTTCTAAGATCAGGGAGTGTGATCAAGTCTAAAACTGCCTGAAAACATAGACCACAATTTAATTTCAGCAACAACTGACTGGTAAGAAAGATGTCATTACCAAACAATTTATTTAAACCAGAAAACTTTCATACTTTTTTATTTCTGGGGTTTTTTTGTTTTTTTTTTTTAAAGTCTGGTGCTTTTGTGTGGATTCCCAGAAGCACTAAAGCAAGCTAAGAAAGACCATGATTGAGAACAAGTATTCCATTATATTTCACTTCTCTTATATAGATACCATTACATAATATTTATTCATTTATTTTTGTAAGCTCTGTTAGTAATGACCATTTGAAGTTCTAAGCACCTCTTCAGCTTTTTGAATCTACTGAAAAGATGAACTTCCATCACAGTCTCTGTCATAGCTCTAGTTAGAGAACTTTTTGTCCCAAACTAAACGTATCACAATCAAAACTTAGTAATGAGCAACATAACTTACTCATCTTTCTGAACTTGCTCAAGGAATCATTGCTACCTTACATAAATTATAGTTTTATATTAAAAAGCTATGCACTGAGATGTAAATATTGCCCTCCCAGGTGGAAAAGCACATTTAATTTGGGTTAACGTCTGCTTACAATTAAATACTGAAACATTCATTAGGATGTTCTGGCTAGCAGATAATCCTGCCCACTCATGTTCAAAGAGCATCACTGTTATCAAGAGACACATGCAGTCAGCCATCCTGTGTGGGGAGTGTTAAAATGAGACCCCTGATTAAATGGTGACTCACAAGAAACCCTTGGGGAGGAAGCTCGAAGGTGATACAATCACATTAAAGGGTTTAGGTGCATAACAATAGGGTAGGCACAAAGCATCATCCTCCCCAGTGAAAGTTGTATTCAAGGTGAAGCTTTTGCCTGTGGACTGGAACCCAGCTGCAAAGCAGCACGTACATCACGGCAGATGGTTCAGTGGATGACACAGAGTGATGAAAATCTTTTATATTCATCTTACACTTATACCTTTACTTTTACCGCAGAGCCTCGGAACTCGCATTGTCTGTACTGGCCGGCCAGTAGGGTGATTTCAGGACAAGTGGCAAATAATTAGGTATTTGGATACTAAAACCTAATTCATTACTGGTCTTTTGATGTACTGCAGGACTATGTGTGGGAATGTCAGAACATCCCAGGGAGTTGGTAACTGCATCTAAGAAACGTAGAGCTCCTGTTCCCCAGAGAAGGAGGAACACATCTGTGTGTGATAACCATCACCACTACCCTTCAGTCCAAGGCTGGGGAAAAGGGATTATCCAGTGAAGAAGTGTGATTCAGTCCTTCAGATTCTGGTGTGGCTGGACAGTGAGGAGAAACTGCGGGGGAGATCTCACAGTAAAGCCTTTCATGTTTAAAACAAAGGCTTTTTGCTCCAGAACTGATAACAAGGACAGTCCTTTCCTTCCAACGCATCAGGCTTAGTCTAGGAGTTTGTGCTGCTGTTTTGTCTGCATCCCTTGCCTGCAGGTTTTCCAGATTCCCCTGCTCTAATTCAAATTCCCTTTTCAGCTGTGACTCGTAAGCACTTTGCAGTGATTTTGTTGCACAAAACCTTAAAATGATTAAAATCTCTGGAAAATCACCACCTAAAGTTGAGTGAAGCCTACAGCCACAACCCTAGAGAAGGGATTACCCAGCAATATTTTCAGCTAGACAATTTCTTTGACTACGGGTATTTTTGATGCAGTATATGTTAAAGGACTCTGGAAACAGTCACTTTCTTCTGAGCAGAACTACAGATATATATGTGCTAAAACCAACGCTGTGAACTTTGAATAAAAGATTTTCTTTCAGGGAGACCGATGTCCTTATTTAAGAAAACTGTGTAGAAAATGAAAGTGAATGTATTTTCTGACAGAGGGTAAGACACAATGAGGAATAAATCCAAGTTGGTGACAACTGGTTGTGCAGTACCTGAATGAGATCAGAGCAGGTCTGTGTTATACAGCCCTCTGGAAATTTACTCAACCACTGAATCAGGAGGAGTTCCCCTCCCATCTCAGAGTAAGAAGGTTGTACAAACTGGATCCTTCTCCCTTCAGACATGGGAATTTGCTTGTGTCCTGCTGGCTGCAGAAGACATTTACAGCATTGCTCGTGTTTTCGGAAGAATGCAAGGAGCAGAGCCCAAAGCCATGGAAAGGTGAAGGGTCTCCCCATCACATGCTGAGTGTAAAAGACAAGAAATTGTTTTATCATGAGGGCCTGGTGCAGAGATGCCAGTTTTCGATGTTCAGTCTTGCTTTGGAAGCCACATGGGTTGTGCATCCGTGGTTTTCAGTACCTGGGTAGGTCTGTCTGTGGTGGTGTAGTGGTCAGTACGCCCTCACCAACCTTTTCACACATGGTCCAGGGGAATTTATAATGGGAAAAAAGACGCCTTGAAATTTCTAACTTTCAGCAGTGAGATCCTTTGGGTGGGTTTGGGAAAACTTTGTCTCAGTGCCAACCCCAGGAGGAGCCATTCAGCCCCGTTTGTTTCTTTCCCTCCTAGTGAACGCTGCAGAGAAGCACTCAGCAATTAGTATGATTTTGTGCCCTAATTAGTATGAATTTGTGCACATATTATTATTATCTTTATGAAAAATAGACTTGCTGCAGATCTGGAGTCAGTATTCCTCCTGCACTTCTCTTTAAGCTCCCTTCCATGCAGGGACACTATCTCTTCCCCTTGCTCCTTTTGTCTCTCCTTTGCTGGTAGCTTTGCTTCAGACAGGAATATTTTTCTCCCAGCCAGTAATGAATGAAACCCTCTGCTTTTTGTGTCCTATACTGAAAGGGAGAAGTCTTCAGCAAAAATAGAGGGCAGCTGATTGTGAGACGTCAGGTTCAAACACTCCTGACAAAGCTAACAAATAAAAGGTAGAGAGCAGAGATAGGAAAAGCTTTGCTTCTTTGCAAAGGGTGTTCTTTGGAGAAGACTGTGCATGTGACCCATGTTGATCTTATGGAAAGCTCTCACCTACAACAGGCACGTAGAGAGCTGATGTCTCCATAAAGTGCCATAAACCCAACAAGACCAGGAGGTTTCAGACTTGCTGCCCATTTCCCACAGCACATTCAGTGGGCCTGGCCTGGAATCCCTGATGTGCCTCTTCTGCTATGGCACAACTGTGAAAAATCCTCTAGTTCTGACTGGAGGGAATTTCTAGGTGGAAAAAAAATAAAGATGTCCAAGAAGCCCAGATGTTCTGGCATTCCTGTGCCAGGTCAGAACACCTCTGGGCTCTTCACAGAGCAGCATTACCTGACTCTGGCCCAGCAGCAGATCTGCTGAGCTACTGTGTTCGTTGGCTCACTTTTAAGATTGACAGCTCTCTGGATATTAATAATTGTAGAATGTCAGTTGGATGCAATTGTTTATTGTATAAGATATTATTTTCTGCAGCTCTCTCAATCCTGTTGTCACCTTTCAATATTTAAGACCTGTCTGTCTGAACCCCTGAGACCCCCCTGCTGCACATGTACAACCAATCCTTCCTGCTCAGATTCTGCAAGCCTCAAACACAACTGAATTACTCAGAACAATTGCTCTTGCCTTTATCTTGAAGTATGCTTTGATCTTGCAGAAAGGTTTGTGAATTCAGTGTTTTGTCCATTATTTTCAATCTATTTTAAATGATGCAATGACAGAAGTGGTCAGGGAAAGGGACCATCTTTTTCTGTATCTGTGGTGTAGTGCTAAAGGCTTCAATTCACCACAGAGCTCCAAAGAGCTACTGGAGTAGAAAGGTTAGGTCAATAACAACTTCTGCCAACAGGAGAAGTTGAGCCATAAGACAATGATATATTCTTAAAAATTTAGATTTAGTTCTACAGGGATTGGCTTCTACAGCCAGGCTGTCACTAGTAGCTGAGCTGTAAAGTTAATCTGTAAAGCTAATTTAGGTACATCTGGATGGGTTAGTTTTCAGTTGTTGCATCTGCAAAATACTGCAGAACTGCTGCTGGTTTTGAAGGAATGCAGCCAAAAGGTCAGGAAGCTCTTGCCATTTTATCAGCCAAAATTCTGGTTTCACAGTAGCTCTGTGCCTTTGCAAAACGTATGTTAGGAAAGTTAGTAACACTGCTTTCATATTTCCCACTTGCAATTAGTTTCTCCAATGTAAGTATAAACCTAAAAAAAAAAAGCCTTTCCTAAGGGGATACCTGGGCACTTTTGAAATACTATTCCAGAGGGAGGCTGAGTAGAAAATGTTATATTTTCTTTTTCAGATTTCAAATGCCCATCAAGCTTTTGAAAAGTATATTATTTAGCTCGTTATTAATAATCTGGCTGTTAGCTTGGAAAGCTAAATGAGTCTGCGGAAAAATAATGTGTGTACTCCAGTTCTTCGATGTTTAGAGTCATCCAAGCGTTTAAGAACTGTCAAATAAAATACACTGAATTCAAGGGAATACATTCATTGAAAGATTAAATTAGGTACTGCAGTAAAGCCCCCCTTGCAGTGGAGAGGCATTTCATGCTAACAAATAACTACAGCACTATTATAACGAGACCCAGAGGCATGTGATTTCAACTGACTGCACATCTTTGCTCAGTGGGTGCCTGTATGGTTTTTTTCCCAGGCTGATGAAAGAGCAAATAGTGGTTGACATGGACAGAATTGTTCTCTTAAACTGTTTTGGAAGGTTTTGTAGTATTTCAAAGATTGTCTTCAGAGTAGTTTCCCTGACCCATAGCTGTGGCTTCCTTTCCATCTAGTTCTTTTGAAGCACTGAGAAGTTGATATGTCTCTGCACCTCCAAACTTCTGTGCCCAAGAAGTACACTCTGTCTGTGTTTCCCACCATGCTCCCCAATGTTCACTTGGCTTTTTCATGCCTTTATTTGCCTTTTCCCAGCAGGCAGCGAAGCCTAGATAACCTGTGACATCTGATTTCTTGAGGTAGAATCTTTGTCTCACCATCTATAGGACTTAGACATGATCCCTACTTGTTTCCTCTTTATAAACTGGGAAATAATTATTCTTTACCCTTTAAAATATGGTGTCTTTAAAGGAATATGACCTTCTTTCTTACCTGTATTTCAGATCATAAACCAAAGTTCATGAGAAAGCCAAAAATAAAAAAAACCCAAGTTTATGGTCACCCACAACTGTGCTATCCAAGACATGAGTCTAACATGGGACTCTTCACACTCGCTTAATATCCAAGGCTCAGTTTCTCCGGTTATGGCTGTGACCAGCACAGTTACCCCTCTGTTAAGTTGTGGGGTCTTGAACAAGAAATGAGCTTAAATGCTGCTGTAGAGCATGAGAGAGCTTGTAAAAAATGTGGTATATTCAACAATTCAACCACTGAGCACCAGCGAAACAAATATTCATGTGGAAGCAAAAGCATCCTGACGTGGAGTTGTGTACTTTTGCCATCCTAAATACTCTACAAATGTCTCTGTGGGAAGTATCAAAGATGCTTTATAGCACAAGACAGGTTATGAAGATGGTTTTTTACCCAGTTGGATACAGTGACTTATGTGTAAATGGAGAAGGTTGAATAACAATCACTAAATAATTTATGCAAGGAATCTCTTAACTTTGTTTTCCTGCAGCCCTTATTTGATGAGTGCCTGTACACATGGGGGGTTGTTGTGCCTGACTGTCGTCATGCAGTGAGAATCCAATGATGACATTTTGGAGCTTGGTTGCTATTGATTTTGGGTCCTTTAGGTCACTGGAAAGCTTCCACTTCCCCTCAGTGAAGTTGAGATCAAAGAGATATGTTTCAAGATGTGCCCCATATGCAGAACACACACAACTGTGAATATCCCATTTTTTCAACTTTTTTTTTTCCAGTGTCTGTTCTGACTGCATCCCACAGGGCTATCTGGATAAATGCATTTATGGAAACACAGGACAGAGGCTTAGACCTGGAAATAAATGCGGTCCTAACTTTATTTTTCTCTTGATGGAAATTTTTGGGGTCTTCCTTGATGGCCCTAAGGATGCAATGTCCTTTTATCCAAGAGAATTTCCCCTCTCCAAGGGGAAATGCTTCATGCTTTTCATGCTTCAGCCTCTCCTCTTTTATCTAGGAAGAGACAAAAAAAATTCCCATCCCATCTATGTCAACAGCCACCCATATTATTTTAAGGACTCCTCTTTCTCTCTGGGATGAATCGGGTTATATTTGATTGATCTAGGCTTGATTATCGAGTGAAATGCTCTTTTCTAACTTCGTGATGCTGAGACTGCCAGGCTGTGACCAAAATGGCACACAAACAACACCAGAACATCTGAGCTGCTGCAGTCCCTGATAGGGGAGGGCAGAAAGAGCCTGGCCCCTGAGGAGGTTCAACCATCAAAGCATGTGCTCTGGCACGAATTTGGGAAAGCTGACCGTGTTTACCCTTTTGCTGCAGTGGGTTTTGCACCTCTGATAGGAGCCACCCCAATCTGCAGCATTCCCGAAGCTTTTCTGCAGCATTAGAACAAAAGAGATGAACAGGCCACCGTCTGTAGCCACCTAATTGAAAGTTTCTGAGCCTGTCAGGGTTCTGTTACCCTGACTCTCTGGTTAAAACAGTATATTCCAAGCTTCCCCCAATTATAGCTACCAGCAGCACAAGCAGCAGCTCTTGCACTCGGGCTCGGTCCTCCCACACACCCACTCCTCGCTGGTTTGGTGCCTCAGGATGGAGTTGCCTGGCAACAGGACTCTGCATCTTCGGGAGACAAAAACTATTATTTCTGTCACACAGATGTGCTAATGTGATTATTGACTGGGGGGGGCACACACACACACACACACACACACATACAGGTCAGATTTCAGATACTTGACAATTTACAGGCAAGAGGTTTTGAGAGGGAGAAAGGGCAGAGAACCTGAAAGAAGCATATCAAGGTAGAGGGAGGAGGCAGGGAACTGCCAGGTAAAGCGTGGGCTACAGGAAACCTGCTCATAGTTTTACCAGGAAAATAGTTTAATTTAGAAAAAAAAATAACAAAAAAATGGTGGTTTTTGACTGATGAACTTTTATTGAGTCCCTCCTGGATTCCTGCAGATGGTCTGGTGGCTGTACATATCTGACCCCACTACTCGGGTGTACTGTGCCTGCTGCTCTGGAAATGCTGGTGATCCAACAATTGGGTGAACCGAAGCTTCCAGGACCTTGCAGAAGCTCAGAGAGTTCGAACCTTCCTGGCTAAACACTGCTGACAAAGATGTTCATTTCTCCAGCTTGATGCTGATTTGGATCACAACCAAATATCAAAATGAAACTTTTTTTTTCCCCCTGCCACCTGTCTTTCAATGTTTGTAAGTCACTTTTTAAGTAGAACCAACCAAAACATCCCACTGTAAAAACCCCACTGCCCTTCCTCTGGGATTCTAGTAAGCTGGCTTGTGTAATGCCTTTCTCTGGCTGTGCAAGTCTGTGGGAAGAGCTCTGGCTTCTCCTTCCGGGAGGTGTGGGATGTTGGATGCAGTCCCTGTGCCGGGATGCAACGCTGCAGCTCCGTAAAACTCCACCACCCTCTGGTACCGAGCAAAGCTGCTCGATATCACAGGAGGGTCTGGTCACTCTCGGATGTTAAGGTGCTGTTCACACCTGCTCTGGTCATGCTGGCTCTGCTCCTGTGGCTGGGGAGGGATGATGTGAAGGTGATTTTATCTGTGCATAAGTCTGAGAGAGAGCTATTTTTCATGGGTTTGCACGTATTTGCATTCATGTTAGCTTGTATGAGGGCTAGGATTTCTTGTCCTAAAATCTAGTGGCCTTGAGCTGTGACCAGTGCATGAAATGTAGAATTCTGTTTGAACTTCTTTGTGGATCAGTTTTGGTTTTCTTAATTGAAGTCTTTCAACAAAAATCCATGAGGCAAAATGGATTAATTTTATTGACACAGAAATCCTGACCCTGTAGCTGCACATTCACACTGAGTTGTGGTATTGACTGTCTAGTAAAGGGTCTGTTCTAGGCTACATACAACTGAGGCTGACCCTGATCATTACCTGGATTTTTCTCCATCATTAACACTTTTTAGATGAATAGGAAATGGACAATGCAACTAAAGAACCCTGACAAATATCACTACAATGAGTAGGACTGGTTAAAACGACAAGTAAGCCATTATTGACCTCATGTTTGTGCTATTTTGGTGAGTTAGGATCCTTGCAGTGACACTGCTGGTTCTGTTGCAGTTTCTTTTGCTTGCTATTTTTCTAGCATAAGTTGTGCTGCTCAGTGTAATGAGGCATGACAGGCACCAAAGAAACAGCCCTCTCAGGGAAAAGGGAAAAGGATGGCCCAGCACTATTTCCTCAGCAAAATGGAATTCTAATGACCACAGCATGAAATGCACTTTTCTGTTCTCTTAAAATGTGAATTAACTGGAGGGAGGTCAAGGCAGTGGTAACAAATGTCCCCTGGTCCCTACCTGAAACTTGTCACACCTAGAGCAAAATGCTAATCGAGCGTGTAAAGTGTCTGCATTGAGGGCAATTATTACTTTCCCCTTTTTCCAGACAAATCATCTCAAATGTGTGAGAAACAGAGATAGGTGAATAAGTCTTTTTGGGGGAAAAGAGGAGATTCCAGTATTTGTCTCCATTCCAGGACAGAATGAGGACTAGACCTTTAAAAGAGCCTGTGAAAAACAAAATAAGAGGAGCACAACATAGCAGATTGCTGGGGTATTCTCTTTGGCTTCTCTTTTGTTTTGGCTTCCTTTTCAATTTGGAATGACTTGAGAAGTTGAAAATCTTTTCACTTGGTTGGAAAAAAAATTATTGCAAAACACTATGCCTTGTTTTAAACTGGGGTATATTTCTCCTGCATTGGTGGGTGGGCCATCCAGCAAAATGAACTTGGACTAGTAACCATATAGTTTATCCAGTCTGAAAGGTAAGCTCAAAAAGACCTCTTGAGGTCTGCATATATAGGGGATATATATATATGAGTCCAGTAGTTGAATGGAAATGAGGTGCCTCTCAGTGCTATGTCCTGTATGGATGTCTCCAAATCTTAGAGAAATGTAAAAAAAAAAAAGGATCCCTGCTGTAACTAAATTTCTGTTCAGAAGAGGGATTTGTTTTTAATTTTTGCTTTTTCCACGTAGCTGTGACTTGAGTTCTAGGATCTGAAATAACCTTCAGTGCAGATATTGGGGTTTTCAGTGGTGGTGTGCATCTCTGGGAGTGAAAGGTGAAACAGAAAATAATAGAAGAGCTCAGTTAAAAATAAAAGAAGGTGGATTTTTTGATAAGTTAGAAATTGAAAGTTGGAGCCCTAAGAGGGGAGTAGAAAACATACATGCCCTTAATGAAATATTTAAATAGAAGTATTGAACTCAAGACATGCTTCTATCCAGCAGTGAAAGAAGCTGAGAATCCCTGCTGAAGGGCTGCATCTGTTATGAAAATCATCTTCCAGCCATGGCTTCCGTCTCTTTTGCAAGAAATCAATTCCTTGGTGAAGCTACTTCTCACTTACAGTGTAAGATACAATAATAGACTAGGAGAAAAATGCATTTTTGGCACCTTTTGGCTTAACCTACTTGAAAATGAACTTCTTCAGCTTCCAAAATGAGGAAACTTCTCTGCAAGAAGGGTTGCAAGGGGAAGCCAATCTGTTTGTAGAGCAGTGAAGAAGTGTGATAAATTCAGATATCAAAATTTTCGGTTTATTACATGGTTGTCACTCAGGCAAACTTTTCGTTTTCTTTAATAACCATCGTGCTTTGATAGGAATTGAGTACAGGCCTCAGGATTTGTCCATGTAGCCTAACAAATCCTCACAAATATTGATTAAAACTGAAGGGAAGGTAGCAGGAACAGTGAAAGCTGACTGCCTAATGCAGTGATTTATTACACAACACGATGTTTTTCCCTTGGCTGGTGTGCATGCAGGCTCCCAGCACCAGCCCTGAATTAGGGGAATTATTCTGTTCAGCCACTCAACAAATTCCGACTGATGCAAATGCTTCTTACTGAAGGAACTGAGTCACAATTTCACAAATAAACCTTTTTCCAGCTTTAATTGCCTAAAAAAAAAAAAAAAAAAAAAAAAAAGAAGAAGAAGAAAGAAAAAATGAAGGAACATTTGAACATTATTTCTACTGGCGCCATCTGGTGATTTCCCGGCAAGGGCTCACACTCCCCAGCCAAATGGCACAGCCAGCCAGCAGTTCCTCTTCAGTGTGTTCCTGTACGTGCTCCCCTAGAAGTTTCTGCAAGTATAAAATGCAGGGTGATAATTCCAGCTTTATAACTATCCACTTACTGCCGAGAAATATGAATGGAATTTGGTTCTGTGTCATTAGTCCTCTCTCCCTCACTTATCTCAAGACTTCAGTGCCTCTTCCTAAATCTAATGTATAAGCACATATATCAGCACAACCCTTTCTGAGGGACTGTTAATATTCGTGGTGATATAAGCTAGAAAACAGAGATGAGGAGGAATAATCCATTCCAGTCCATACAGTGAAACAGAGCCCAGCTCCCAGTTTTCCAGACCTGTGCTCCTATCTCCAGAGCGTATTTGCTCTAATAATCTAATCTTTCCCACCGTTAATTCTGCACCAGTTTCTTTGTTTTGTTAATAAAATCAAATGTCAGCCTTGCTGTAAGGAGAATGTACTGAAAGATATTCCTGCTATAAAGCAGCCAGCTGTGTTGTGGCTTTTATTTCATAGCAGTACTGGACACCTGTACCTCTTAGCCTCCCTCTGCTCTGCTCCATGCAGATGGATCCCAGGGAACTGTACAGAGAAGTAAAGAGAGAAGTTTACACCTTCCTTTACACCAGAGGAGTGGGCGTTCAGGTAAGGAAGAGAGGCAGAAACAGCAGTGTCAGGATAGAGGAGGCTCCTTTACATCCCCTGCAAGCTCACAGGACTCAGGAAGGTCATGGAAAAGGCAAGGATACACAGAACTTGCTGATAGATGTTCTATCCCTACAGTATGTGAAGAGCTTGGCCTGCCCCATAAATAACAGTGTAAAAGAAGTATTTGTCCAAAAGGAAGAAAAGCTGCCCCAACCCATGGTGTCTTTGTTGTCTCTTGAAATAAATAAGATCTTCCTTACTTGAACCAACAGAACATCCTACAGTGGAAGAGAAAGATGATGGTGTAGACACATTGATGAAGTGATTTGTAGTTTTGGTTTTTTATAGTGTCGTTGATTGTAGTGTGTTTCCTTTGAGTTCCCTGCAAGAAGAAAATGACTTTATGGCATCTCCACTCTGGGACAAGGATAAATGTCCTATCGACAGCATCCAAGGAGCTGAGATGTCTTGTGCACATCAGGTGCTCCAGGATGCCCCGTGGATCTTCCTCATCAACTTCATCATAGAAAAGCAAGTTAGAGGGAGGTAATTTCCACAAAGCCCCTCAGCATAAAGAGATGTAATGTCTAAAAGCCTACCTAGGATCGGTACAAAATTCAGGATAAGAAATTCAAGGAGAACTTGGCTTATAATAGAAATGTGGAGTAGCAGAAGTTCTGCGTGGATTTCAAGTGTAATTCAGCACATTTTGCCCTTTCTGTGGCAGGCACTTTTTTTTTTTGCAAGTGTGTAACCTGCAATTCTCCCTGTTCTTTTGCTATGAGCTTCACACTTACAAGTTTTCTTTTGTTCCACTCTCCACCAAAGAAGAGACATAAAGCATTGCCAGGATGGTTTTGCAATCCCAAGGCTGATGTTATAAGATAAGATCAGCTGTTTCAGGCAGTCCTGGTATCACATGTATTTATTTATTTTTTAAAAGAACACAAAGTGTCTGTATTGAATGCTGAAGCTTAGATTGCTCTACCCTTTGTAGAAGGCTTTGTCAACAATAAATCATTATACCGTTGCATGGGTGATGGTGGAGCTCCAGCAACCTTTTACAGCACAATATCGACCAACAAAATAACTCCATCCCAGCCAGCTTCCTATACAGTAAGAAGCAAATCTAGCCAATGACAATGTACTTGCTGGTTTCTGGCTTTTTCAAGTTTTGAATATGTCCCAAAAGTGGTTTTTTTTCTTAATTTAATTAGAACTTTTAAATGAAAAAAAAAAAAAGTATAATTTAAGATAACTTACAGTGTTTTTATAAGTGCACGGTGAGTTCCTTTCCAATACAGCATGTTCAAAAACAATGGAAAAGATTCATGTTAGTTCTTTTATATTTTAATTACATGCAAATCATGGTTCCATTTCAGATACTTGGAAATAAGTTCTGCAAGTGCTTGATTATGTTTAATAGGGTCTATGCAAGTCCTATCCGGAGGCTGGAATGCAAGCCATCATATTCAGAAGTAATGGAAAGACTGATATAGAAGCAGAAATTAAGATCTTCTTTAGTCTTTCTGCTTTCTTTGATTTATTTAACCCTACTTACACAAAGTGCAATGCAGTTGGTAAACATGTTTCTAGATAAGAAACCCTTTTCCTCTTCATCAGGACAATTCATCTGAACTAGTTTCAACATGTTTTGAGAAATGCAGCAATTTTCACACACACACACACACACAAAGGAAATGGAAAAGTACAGTGGTATTTAACACTGTAAAAAAGAAAGTAATTCAATATCCAGCTACTGTTTCTCTGCTAAACACATCAGTGACTTCAGGTTGTGGATCCCAGGTGTGTGTGTACAAGCACAGTCATGTACAGTTAAGCTCTATGAAATTTTGACAAACATTGTCCAGTCTGGGGACATATACAATACTGCATTTTCATGATCATCATCATGTTCATCATTATCAAAGGGAAATCATTGCTCCTAACTCACAAAAATGTCTTCTTACACATTGGTTTGGTAAGCAACTGGGATTTTCAAGGCCAATCTGATCAGGCCTTATCTGACAGGATCCCACGACAAGGGTCATTTCCATAAGCATTTAATTACAGCCATCTCTCTGGTCACTTTTGTCTCTGTGCCACAAATGAGCTTGGCTGCTCTGAGTCTTCTGCTGCTGCAGCTGAACCCTTGCTCCCATGTCAGCAGTTCTGCCAGCACCAAACTCCAGAGCAGCAGTGATGATATTGTGTTTTGTTCCACATCAAAACCAAACTGAGTGGCAAAACCCTGACATCCATTGCACAGTGGAATTCTTGGGTTTTAAACAGCCTTCTCTGGGAGATCAGGATGATCCACTACTGCACAGCTTGCGTATTAAGTGGGCAACGTGCCTCCCAAGCCTTCTTTTATGGATTGAAACACAAACACTTGCAGAACTGGCAAAGCAAATCGTCAATGTGTCCCTGATGAAGCATCACTCCAAAGGCAAAAGTATTCCTTCAGCTTGTTATTCCCAGTCATCCACCAGTGTGTTATTTGGGATCTCACTGGTGGGTGCACCTCCATGTAAGCTCAAGGCATGCAGTACTCCAGTATTGAAAAGAGAAATTCTTCCTCAGTCCACTTGCATTTTATTGTTTATGATGTTCACTTTTAGCCAGTAGCCTCCAAACATTAAATCAAGAGAATGGTCCTTCCCAAAAGTGTGCAGGAAGGCCATGAATAAATGCCCATTTGCTCTTTGCAGTGCTAAGTGGTATTTCCCAAGGAGATCGTTCTGCAGCAGCACAGGGACTCGGTTAATTGCCCCTGTCTTCTATAATAAAGCCACTCTCCTAATCTGGAGAGAAGCTCTGGGGCCCACTGGAGTGTCCATTCACACTGGTCATAACTGGGAGGGACGGGGAGAGGGAGACCAGCCTAAGTGTTCAGCTGTGCCATGTGAAGACCCCATCCAATTTCACATAATAGCAGCCTGTAGAGTCTGAACAACTGAATGCCTGCCGGAAAAACTCATTTACATTTTAAATGAACCTGCTGATGCCTTTGGGCAATCTTGATGGTTAATAGCTGTAGCAGTAAAACATACCATTCTTTTCTCCCCTCCAAAACAAACAAACAAATACATCTACAGCATTAGAGCATCTCTTCTCTGGGTAGTTGCTTTATCTCTAGTATGAGATCTGCATTTTAAAGGTGTTCCTAGTGCTTTCAAGCACTTTTAAATCCCTAATATAGGCAGTGACACTGGATTTTTTTCTTTCCTCATTAAAAAACTAAAGCACAACTGCATCACACACACCCAAAAAAAACATCCCTTCACAAACATCATGGACTCCTTATCATGATCTCCACAGAGGACAATGCCACGCTGCCATCCTCTTGCAAAGGGAATACAGTTCAATGTCACAGCACTTTCCTTAATACCTCAGTAATCCCTAGAGCTACTTAAAGAAGTAAATTCCACCGGTAATGGGGGGATGAACTGACTGTTAGCAGGTTTCCTCTCTGTGCCACTTGGTTCTAAACAGGATCTTCAGGAAGGGGATTTGACTACAAACACCCATCAGCCACATTATGTGAGGTGGGCAAGGGCAGCTTTGTGTGATTAAACCTTCTCTGGGAGATGCCTTAGTTAATTTACACTGATTGATCAGACAGTGGGCTGAAAGTATTTCTGTTTGCTGTTCATCCTCTGCTGCAGTTACCTTTGTGAACTGTGCTCATCCATCTTCCACTGGCCAAATCTTCACCACATAGCTTCTCTCCACAGCCTGTGACCTGTTTCCGACTTGCTGCTGTTCCCTTCAAGGACAACTGTGTTGCAGATGAGTCTTTGGACAAATAAGCATCAAACTACCTTCCACTTCCTAATGTAGTCCGTGGCCATGACCAGGAGGGATTGCAGAATTGCTGAGTGAAGATAATAGAAAACTTCACATTTTGCCATTAGTCCAACAGTCACAGCAAGCTGGAGAGGAATACTTTCGTGAATAAATTACTATAGATACAGATATGGCTGTGGCTTGTCAGATGATTGTAGCTATAGATCTTACAAAATCACCACTGCCTTCAACTCCCTCAGGAAAGACATAGACTCAGGCAACATAACACAGATCACATATGGGCAGACTGAACAGCATCAGATGATGGAGAGGGAATTACAGGAAATTATGATGTTTCCTCTGGGAGCGACAAGAGCAAGCTGCACAGCCCTCCAGAGAATTCGATGACAAAAAGTAGGAAAAGGGGATCCCAGCTTGCCAGACAGGTTACATGGTTCCTTTGAAGGCCTCCCTCAGGGCTGGTCCCATCCTTTGAGCCAGCTCTCTGGAAACCTGCTGCCATAAATGTCTCCCTCTGAGCATCTGAGAGCGCAGGAAGCACCCTGCAAGATGTTGTTCTGAATTTCTTGTGCTGCAGTCAGATGATCTTTCTAGCGTTTAGCACGCCGAAAGGCAAATGTCAGCACGGTGTTTTATCCAACAGTCACTGCAGAAGACTGAGCTGACACCCTTTTAAGTGTGTCCAAAGACCACATCCAAGCAAGTGTTCTGCCTTATGGTAGAGTGGTAGAGACACCATTGCTGCGTGTTGCTGAAATGAGAGGCTTTGGTCAGGCTGCGTGACAGGAAACCGAGTGGGAAAATGTTGGCTTCGGTTTCACTTGAGCCTCCCACAGCAGATGGGTCGAACATTTTAATAAGTCTTCTGAGCAGATGAGCTAAATGTTTTAGACCACATAAGTGCTGATTAGAGAGGCCTTGTGTGTGTCCCCATGCTAACATGTCAACTTTGCCAAAGCAAGAAATACAAGGTTGCTGTAGTAACAGAATTAAAATGGCAAGAGAGAAGCCAGTGGAGGGTAAGGAAAGACTTTGAAAGAATAAAGCTCAAGTCCACCTCCTGGTTTCTAGTTTTCTATGGAGATGGACTGAAACAGAATGGGAGATCAGATGTGGATTTAAGAGGTTAAAATTGGCTCATACAACTAATGAGAGGTTGAAAAAAGGCAAGGACTGGTGGAAACTAGATGTGTGACCTGTAAGAAGAGGGGTTTACAAGAGACCTGTCTCCAAAGAGTCTTGTAATTTATTTTTCTCCAAAATATATTATTTAGTGGAGATGCCAGATTGGGAACATCACTGGGAGCCCAGAATGTGCTAGGCTTGAAAACCAGCTTTAGCAAGGGAAAGAGGAAATAGTCTGTTTGTTTACTGGAAAGCTCTCCCAGGGCAGCAACACTTTGTAATATTGATTAGGAATAAATGGAACACATAAAATGAGTATTAATTTGTAAGATGGAGCTTAAATGATTTGCAAACTAATATTTGGCACAGTTACCTGTAGCTGTGACTTACAAGTCCCTTCTGTCTCTGCATTGTCTGCACCGTCCTCTCCCCAAGCTCTGAGCACTCCATAGCAGGGACTGCCCAGGCAAGACCACAACTTTGGATTTTTTCCAATTACTACTGATCTGTAGAAGCTCTATCATGCCCACCCACAGCATGAGGATGGCACGGCACTGGGATCCAGGCAGGAGTATTTGTGTGGGTGGATGATGAGAGGGCAGAGAACAACCTATTACTCACCCACAAACTAGAGTCTTTGATGGGATGTGATCTGAGAAAACAAAATCCTTGAGGAAGTGAAGGAGTATCAAAATTGAACATTGAAAAGGAAGAATTTTTTCTTTGGTTCTATCTTTTCCCACCATGGGACAGAAACAAAGGAGGGTTCAAAGTCCCCTATGAAGTTGTTAGTTAAAGGCAGAAGAAACATATCAGAATGGAATTAGACCTCATGGGCCAAACTCCGTGTTCAGCTGAGAATAGTAAACTATCAGCAGCATTCAGTCCTGGAATCTGAGTCCTCACTGAGGCAAGAAACTAAATATAGAATCACAGAGAGTTTGGGTCAGCACGTCCCTTGACAAGCAACTCTGGTGCCAAAACAAAGAGCATTTGACTGGGTCATTCCACTTGGATCCCTGTTGGAGGGAGACATCTTGTACCTTCTCCCCCTTGAATCCACAACCTCTTCCCTCTCCCCTGAGGCCTGCAGAGTTGGTGTCCCTTTTCACCAGGGCAAAGTTTTCTTCCTCAGTCTTCATGTTCTCAATTCATTTTTTGATCAGGAAAGTGGAAATTGGAGGAGAGGTTCACCGCAGCTGCAGAAATGTTCCTGAGAGTGTAGTATCACATGCATTTGTCAGCCCTGCCCTCAACAGCTAAAGCAAAGAGGCTTCCATCACTTTTGCCATGGTAACCACTCCATGCACTTTAGTTAAACTTCATTTCACTTAACTTCTTTTTCCTTGATGATATTCAGCTGGAATTGTCCTTCCCATGGTCAAAAAGCCCACAAAAGCCACTCTGAATTCTGCCTGCATGGACAGAAATTGAAGGCAAAGGCAGCCCAGCTGCTTCAGCAGTGCAAACTGCCTAAATTAAAACATCTGCAATGTCTATACCTAGGCAAATAAATCCAAATTAATTCAATCTTACAGAGGAAAGTTTGTTTATTCATTAAACAGAGTAAAATTGTGAGTCAGTTTGTAGACACCTGGGCCAGTATTAGCCTTCTGACACTGCAGTGTGAAACTGGCAGCCCACGTTCAGAGCAAGCTGAGAAATCTCACTCTTCCATCTTCCAGACAAACAAAGAAGAAGGAAGAAATCAATTTTAAGGTGTGTCTTTCTTTTTTTTCTTTTTTTGGAGGGCGGGGCGAGGGGGGGAGAGATGAGTCATCAAGGAACCTTCTTCAGAGTTCACCTTCTCCATCCCACTTCTGCGGGAGTCTCTTTCCAGATTTCTGAAGATAAGTAACTCTTCCTGTACTTAAAGCTCAGACTTGTATGTCAGCCCCCTCCTCCCTGCCTGTGCCAGCCCTCTGGTCTGTCTTGCCTGCAAGATACTCCTAATCAGGGGATGACTAATGGCACACTGATGTCTACAGGAAAGTATCCCCAAAACTTGTTGTCATTGTCTTTGGTGCCTGTCATCCAGATTTTGATCTAATCCTTCGGGGCCATTTTATGAAGAGGAGTCTGTAAACTTACCCTGCTACTGGTAAAACAAGAAAAAAGCTTAGGAATTATGAGTTTCTGAGTTTTGCTGTCAACGTTTGAGGCACAAAATAAAAGTAGTGGCGTTTCTGTTAATTTCCATAGAGTCATCTGCATTTATTCCCTGCTTTGTTGTTATTTAATCTGTTTGCACTATTTATACATTTGAATGTCATGAGTTTGAATCTGATCCCAATTACATCCCAATAAATCGTGAGTAACCTTGGGGAAATCAGAGGTGTTCTGGGGAGTTAGATGCAAACATGATTTCCAAAATCTTCCTCCCCAGTGAACTTTCTCTCCCCCCGAGGATCCAGGGAATGCAGGCAGGCAGTTTAAAATCTGGGGATTAGACTCTTTGCAGTGTTGGTGCAGATTGCTGTGCAGCTTGTGACCTGTTATTTGTAAACAGAGAGACAAACCAAGAGGTAACTGTGTATATATATAGACATATACATATGCAAATCTTTCCTGCAACTTTGCTCACACCTTGAATTGCACAGGTATAATATTGGCTGCTGCTAAGACATTGAGATTCAGTGGCTTCAAGTCCTTAAGCAACAGCTCTGACTTGTACAGAAATCACTGGTGACAGGACTAGTGTGTGCAGGTGCTGGTGCATTTTTCTTCCACATGACTTTGCCAGTGCTGAAGGGCTCCTGGTATTCCAGCTCCGGATTCCAAGCAGACACAGTGTCATCTAGAGGAGAAAGTATGGCCATGCAGACTGAGATAGAGGGAATATATTTTTTATGGGAATAAATGTCCCGAATGAAACCAGTGTCTGTATTGTTGTAAACTGCAGTTTTCCCTCCCTCATTATCTTTCTGGGTTATGTGTGTGTGTGGGTGTGTGCATAGGGCATGACATGAAGGTCTCTTGGGAAACTCCTTTGTGATAAACTGTAAAGAATATCTCACTGATTTGGGTCATTTATGTCTTTCTATTATCTCTTCCTTATTTCCCTTCTCAGGAGCACGGCAGGCTAACAATAACTTTTGATACTTCAGTGCCCAGTTTGAAATGTAGAAATAGCTTGGATAGTGAATTATTCCTTTGTAATTGGAGACAAGAGCCAGCAGGAGCCAGAAGGAGGAGATTGGCTTGCATTCACTTTCTCCTTCTAAAGGCCCTGCTATTTCTTTGCTTCTACTGTACAGGAAGCAGACAAGCTGTTATTTCTAGTTGTTGAGTACAATAGGGCTTGGAAGAAATGCGTTGGGTTTATATTAACCTCCTGTACTGAAAATCTTGGCAGAGTTAACTCAGTCCTGTACCTTTGCAAGAGGCAACAGATAAATGAATTATTGAGCAGTTCACTGCACAGGAGGTTTTTCAGTCCTGCTGTAGAATAAAAGCACTTTTCTGCATGGGCATTTTGGGTAGCACAGAGGCATCGTGCTGATTTTGGCCAAAGTTTCCTTGTGCATGTCCCTGCTGCGCAGCCTCTTCTACTTTTGGAGAGCCGGTATAATTTGTCCCCACAGATGGATATACTTATTTTATAAGGCACCCAGACAACTCTCTGGCATTTATACTTCTTAATGATAGGCATTAGGAGAACATTAAACATAGTGGTCCTGGGGTTAGCTGCTTGATTGAGTCTTAGGGTTTCATGCCGTGTAGGAGGGGGAAATGAGGAGTAACAATAACACAGCTTTAAAATACGCTCTTCAGTTAAAGTAAGAGCAGTTCCAAAAAGGCTGTCGTGTGGGAGAGGCACTGACACAAGCCTGGCAGGAAAGGTGATCTCAGTCCAAAGTCGATTCCACCCAGGTCTTTGAAGATAAGCATCCATGAGGAGGAATAACTTTGCATGAGTGAATTCTTCCACAAGAAATGCAGCTGTCAAACTCATTTGGAGAGCATTTTCTTCAGATGCAATCAGTTGCCTCCAGGCTTTGGAACCAGTGTGTTATTTAGACATTACCACATGGGAAAGTGGGTTTAATAGAACCTTTGTTTAAAAGTATTCGTTTTTACCAAGCAGCAATTACAGTCACAGCTGTCCTAGGACATGCCAGGATCGCATACAAAGGTCACAAGAAGCTTTGGTTTAAGAACCATAAAGGATGGGGCACTACTAGTACAAACAAAACTAAATAGAGGATAACCCTGACAAAAACATTCAATTTGAGTGCCAGAGTTTCAGGCATTCTGGTTTACAGAGTTTCAGGATCACCACTGGCGACATGGAAGGTTTTGAATCTGCATGAGAGGAGAAACTGCAACTCTAATTTTCATGCTGCCCATTAACAGAGAACAAATCTCAGTTCTTCATGACACTAGATCTCACCTCTGCCAGGTACCTGCTCTTGGTAGGCATTGAATTCATGGCATTATGTAGCATATGTGTCCTGCTCTATAGCAGGACATATGAGGAACTCAACAATAAAACTAAATTCTTATAAGATGACTGGGCATTTTTAATTTTTTTTTCTTATTAGAAGCCACAGAGAGTTTTTAAAGGTTTGGTTTGGCTCAGCAAGTGTGAGTTCTTCTTGAAAGAAACACCTCACTTGTTAGCTGACACAAGAACAACTCCAATTTACATTTAGAGGACATGAGTAGGAGGTGGTATGGGCATTTCTTTGGATAACAGAGTTATTAATTGTTGAATTTTTAGTAAGATTAGACATAAGTCTGAGCTGTGCTGAAGATGTGCTGATCACTTGCAACTTCAATTGACATGAGGGGCAGTTTGCAGGTTTCCATGGCTCTCTGGATTGGATCTTCCAAAACCAAGACTGTTTTAGAAGGTTGCATTGAGTAATTTTTAAGATGATTTGATGATTGGTTACTGAACTGGGAAGTTTTTTGCCCAGACACTATTTATGCTTTCACTCTGTAGTAGATGGGATTCAGTCACTGACTCCATAATATTTACACTCATAAGAAGAGCAGACTTGACTTCCAGTCTTCAGCATCTGGTACATCAGTTCATTTTTCTTCAGAATCCTCTAACATCTAACTATTCCTCCTGAGCAAACACTGATGGCTTTGAAGACTCACTCTGTGTTGGCCACTGCACATAATCATAATTATGCAGGTGATTTCTGAGCATTTCTGTGCTCAGGAATTACATGCAGTAATTCCTGCAACATGCTGATTTTTTACTATCCAGCACTTTCCTATGCTGTAATTGTTCAAGGAAAAGTAGAATACCTGCAGAAGGGATGGGGTGGATTGGTTTAGATCCTGCTACTCTGAGGCATCTGACTGGGATAGACATGAGTATGTTAATGAGAGTTCATGAAGGTTTGTTAATTGTTATGGGGAGTACACATACATCTTATAATCACATTTGATCGTATTCCTGGACTGGTCTATTCCTGTAGATTAATAGATACATCAATGCCTTACTGATAGCAAGCTAACTGACAGTGGGTTGGAGGTTGTGCTTATCATAGGACAAACCTCACATTTTGGGAAAAGAAGAAAAGTAGAGAGGAGAAATCCTATTAACTCTTGTCCTTCACTAACACTGGACATACTGCACATCAAATCCTCTGCTTGTGTGTTAATCACCCCACTCATTAAGCAGTAGAAGCTGATTAAACAAAAGTCACTCAGAGGGTCTGATGATGGAGGTTGTGTTAAGTTCCAAAGCAGACCAAATTAGATGACTGGATAAGTATTTGCATATATTAACATTAACTAGCCCTTTCTTTTGTAAAGATTAAGGCAACATCTTTCTGGTGCAGTCTAAGTCTGGATTTTAATCATATTCTCACATGACTGTTTCAATTATGTTTCTGATATTGCAGGCCTGTGGCTACAAAGTAAGATACCTCATTAAAAATCATGAATGCATTAGGTAGATGTAAAGCTTGATAGGCAGATTGCCCTTTCTAAATCAACATGCATGGGACAGTTAGAGCTACATTTTGTGTTGCTATGAGATTCAGGAGCCATTGAGATCTAAATCCAATGACCTAGAGATTAGACATGTTCAGTGTCCCGAGTCATCTGAACCCTCTGTTATCTGAGTGATGTATTAATGTCAGTGCTGCTGCCCTTCAGAGCAGGGGTTATCAAACCTTGCAGTGTCATTTCAGCTTCCAGCATTATGAAAACCTGTTCTGCCTGTTCGGGTGGTCTGAGTAACACATATGCAAAAGTACTTTTCCCAGTGTTTTCTGTACTGTTTCTGACATGCTGAACATTCAGGGGTCCTACTGAAATCTGTGGAAGCTGCATGTCTTCTGCCCCTTTGTAAAGTAAAGGAGATGCTTCTGGCACTTTCATCACAGACCACTTAGCTGTGAGGGATTGTCAGGAGAAACACTTCACACCTTCATAGCTTCGGGAATAGGACTTTCTGATGGGGATTGCTCACAGGCAAATGAATAGGAAGCACTAAGCAGGAATAAAAATAATCACCTTCAGTAACACTTCTTTCATTGCTTCCAGTATGAGAATATCTGTGTAATCACGGTCACCCTCTATTTGTGTCACTTTTGACAGTATATCCATAGTAACAGGTCAGTATTATCCTGTGTGGCAATGAGTTCCCATGTGTTGCAAAATGTAAAAAAATAGGAAAAATTACAAAATGCAGCTATTGGCCTGTGCAGGCAGCAAAGAAGGGGAAAAAAGAGAGCAGTGATAAAGCTTTATCATTTCCTTCCTGCAGAATAAATTCAAATGCACTCTACCCTATCAGTTTTAGGCAGACAGATGACAGATGCCTGCAGACTAGAAAGGCTCAATAATATTGCATTATTATTATGACTCCTTTAGAGAGGATAACATTTCAACTATTAAAATGACTTGCTTTGTGCTGGCTCATTGTTAATGACCCACTTTATCACCATCAGTAACCTGAACAGCAATGCTCTCACTGGATATGGTAATCGAGAATCGATTTGCAGTCGGAGCCAAGCTTAGCTGCCACTACTGGAGTCTCAGTTGGCTGGAGATGAGGAGTGACTTCCAAGCTGTTCATTTGTTCTTCCTCCTTTAAGAGCTGGTTAGGAACAGACCAGTAGCACCTCACTAGTACATACCTGAATCTCTCTTACTGAAAATAAGCCTATGACATCCTTCTGAGATGAAACCTTATGAAAGTCCCTGACTCTGAGGATTTGCTGTCAGACTGCAAGTAGTTGACTCAGCCAGTAACTCCTGACTGGTGAAAAAGGCTGGGAAATCATCTTCCTGGGAGAAAAAAAAATCTTACTGCACCATTACCCAAAGGCTAAATACCCCTTTATTTGGGCTGGACTGATTGCTGGGCCCATCAGAGAGGTTACTTGGCCATGGTGTACACAGAGGATCACAGACGACTTCTTGATGTTGCTGATGTTACCCTTCTAACTCTCCAATATTTTTTTTTCTCTCCATCTCACTATTAGGGATTGGTCTCAGCACTGAGCCTCTGCCACTGTATTTTAAGCAGAGCAATCAATAAGTAAACCTTGCAGGCTTCTCAGATCTAAATCTAAACTAAATCTAAAACATAAAAGTGGTTCTGAAATCAGATTTAAGCTGTCTCCAGTCCACTGTATAACTTCTGTTAAGAAAGTGAGGCTGGTTAACTGGTGTCTCTAAAGAGAAACAGAAATTAGAAGTGTCTGTTTTTCTGCAACAAGAGATGTGCTTTGGAATCTGAATGTCCCACTCTTAAACCTCACAGATAATCTCCAAAACAGCATGTTACAAATATATGTAATCTGCATTCTTAACCTCAAACACCCTCTAAATGGCACCCTCCAAACACTCAGATCTGCTCTGGCCATGGCCCCATAGAGTCATACTTTAAAGGTTCTCAAGAGATCCTTCAATTCATCTGCCTGCCCTCAGACACAGACCCCTTCCCTCTTCTGAGCAGAGGTTGCAAAGTTCCCCGGCTTGATGTCACTGAACACCTCAAGGGTTCTGCTCAAAGAATCAGGGAGAACAAGTGCTTTCTATGTTATTTTAGTGTGAGTGTTTGGGTTCTTCTGAAATGCACAGAAAGTATTATCAGTAGCCTTTGTCCTTAAAAAGGTGGGAGAGAGCATGACAGTAGTTTTTACAGCAATAGAGTGAAAGAGTTTGGATTACCTTGTAGGGCACTGAGAATATGGTCTGAACCATAACTCAACACTGGTGAAATTCTTCCCATACTGCAAAAGAAGGAAAGATGTTGCTTCCTACTGGTGACTAACTATCCCATGAAATACCATCCCACCAGTGTCAATGGGACCAGGGCAAGGTCAAGCCACAAAAAAAGCCACTAGTGAAACTGGCCACAACAGAAATCATTCCATCTATAGGGTGGATGATGGGGAGGAGTCACAGTTTGAGCTGCTCCAGTTGTTGTCAAGTCTTTATTTCATGCTTTCCAAAGCACTAGAGAAGAAGAAAGTCATTGCTCATAATTGCTCATTACAAATTGTTACAGCTCTTTGATTCCAGACAGTGAACCAATCTTTAAACATTGGCATTACTAGGTGTATTTATTGCATATTAATTAGTGCACATGCATGCATTTGAGATTACTGAGCATCTTCTTCTCAGGATATTAGACTTCCAGAGAAGCTGCTCACCTCAGGCACAGATATCCCGCAGTAAGCAGATTCCCACTGGGCAAAGCTCATTAATTAATGAGAAGTTCCGGATTAGCATTTTGAAGCCTGGCGTGGAAGTGGCCAGCTAGGAGCAGCTGAATGAAAATTAAACCCGACTGCCTCATGACAGCAGGACTCAGCTGCATGCTCTCCATTTCCCTTCTGACTTTTCCATTCCCCTGTGAGGATATTCAGATTCAGCAGAATCTGTCAGGCATTCTTTAATTTGCTTCAGAAACTCATTGTAGTACCTGTAAGAAGTGGAGGGGAGAAGGGGAACTTGGCAACACAAGGGAATGACAGTGTCAGAGGTGGCCAGAAAACACTGTCAGTCTTAAGACTGTGTTAGCCTGGAGACCTCAAGAAGATTTTAAGCTCCTTAATGGGAGCAGTCTTAAAGATGGTATTATTATAAAAGTGTTCACAAGGAGAAAAGCCTTCTGTTGCACAGAACTTATAAAAAGCTGAGTAAGCTTTTCTGAGGGATAAGGCAAAGGGAGAGCTGGCAACAAAATGGACCTACTGGAAAACACTGCAGGGTCCCCGGTGGGGAACCTGTGAATGCTGGTGAGAAGGAGGTGATGTAGTATTTATAGATGCCAATCACAAAGGAAGTTTTAGATCCTGGCAGTTCAATGGAGGCACAAAAAGATGCGCTAAACAATGTTCTGGGCTGGAGTAAGGTGACATAGCCTCAGCCTTGGTTTAGGAAGACCGTTGTCCCACTGCAGTCAATAGACAGAAATTCTGAGAGCTCCTCAGAGCCCTTCTTGAGCCTTCTTGTATTGGCCAAGATGAAGTTTTATGCAGATTCCCCGGAGCAATCTCATATGCTTATGGATTGGCCACCTCCTTAGATGACTGCTGGGAGAAGGCAGGGGTCACCTTCTTCTTGTCTGTACTCTAGTTTTTTTAAAAGGAAAATTTAAAAGTTTCAGGGGTTTCAGACAGACTCATTCCTTTTATCCCTCATCTTGGAATCTCAGCTTTCATGAACACAGGTGGGAGATGCAAATTTCCCTTTGAGGACCTGGTAAGTATGTTTGCATCAACATAATGACAACTGTTCTTGTTCAGCTCAGGAGCATGACATGTCTTCTTCTTGAACTGTAAGCAAACATCTCAAATGCTGATTTAAGAGTTTTCTGTTATGCCTCTTCACTCTGCTTAAGGCATTGCATTACACACTCTGCCTCAGTATCTGGACTAAGAGGAAATCTCAAATCACACACACGATTGATACAGTCAAACCTCACATCACACTTAGCCACTGTCTAATGAGTTCTCAGTTTAAGCAGGCAAGACAGATTAAGGGGAGGAAAACGACTGCTTTTCCTCCTGTATCCCTATATTGATTCTGTCAGGCAGAAAAAAGAAAACCTCGACTGACTTAAAACCCCATCGACTCTAATATCGGAGCGAGGGAGAGAAGGACCTTGGTGACAGCCATGGCCAGGTCTGGGATGTCCTCTAGTGGCCAGCACGGCGCGGTGGGAGCTGGAGGAAAGAAACAGCTTTCTGGAAAGAGGCAGATAATAGCTTCCCTAAGCATTGCTTTGGCTTCCTGCGGAGAGAAGTCTGGAGAGTTCCAGATATTTTAGTCTGTTGTTAAATTCAGCACACAGTTGCCATTACGGGCCTCTCCGAGAGCCTGATCGCTCACAGCGTGAATCCTATATTGCAACACTGAATAAAGCAGAGTACTTGCCGTGCCTGCAAGAAGGAGAGAGATAATGCTCCTACATTTCCATAGAGGCTGTAAAGCAGATCTTGAAAGTACCACGGTGCCAGGCTTCTCTGGGTGCTTTGAGCTTAGGAGGTGTGCAGGCACGGAGCTCTGGCTCCGTGGGAACACCTCCCCGCTTTGAGATCAAGTAGTGGAGGGGCAGGGAGTCTGAAATGAGGCCTCATCTCTAAAGAGGCTGGATCTTGGTCACACACGTGAAGCAGAAAGTTGGAGGGAAGTTCACTGTAAAGCTTGGGTCACAGCAGTACATCTCACCTGAGCCAGGGGGATAGATTTAGCCTCTGCCAATTTTCAGGAAGCCGTGTAGTCAATTCAAGTTGCCAAACTGTTGAGAAACACTGTAAAATTCAGCTGGTGGCTCTGTCTTAGAGGAAAGTGATGAACAACTCCGGTGTTACATTTCTTCATGAGACAAGAAATAGATGCAGCGTGAAGAAGCCAAGACTTATTTTTCACCCAAAGTGCTTAAAAATTAGTTCTTCAAGTAAATGTTCCAGTCAATTTGTTTTTCCACTACCCAACCTGCTTTGTTAGTAATGGAGGAGTAATAGAAAAAATATATCGACAGAACTGTATCTGCAGAATACAGAGCAAAGCCTGCCTGTGCTCACAGGGAAGACTATTACAGATTGCTGCAAGAATGTTTCTCAAAATGGTTTATAAGGCATCAGCAAGTCTTTAATTTAACTGTATGCCATTATTACATGCTGAGTGTGGTTTATTATTGTGCTAATAAACCATAAAGAAGACTCTATAACTTCATTACCACAGTCAATTGCCATGTGCAGTGTTAATTTGCCAACAGATCATTAATTGCCGGTACTCGCTGCAGTGGAGACATAAAGCAAAACTATTGGGCAGAGTTTCTTTTCCAGATTCTGTTGTGCTGACGGCAGTAAGACTGAGCACACACAGAAATAGCTGGAATTTGTCAGTAGAAAGGCTTCTGTATTCTGATTTGAACCTTTAAAAATGCATGTTTTACACTACCCAAGGATTTCACAAATGTGGCTGTTTTGGGGAGTATCATTTTTCCACAGAGAAAAACCAAAGCAAAATACCTCATTTGGCTGGAGTAATCTCTTCAACAAAGTGCTAAACTGCATTGTCATATTGGGTCTTGGGCGATCTACTTTGTACATAAAGTTGTTTTGAGTCCTCTTTGGCTACCTAATGGACAGTACCACATGCATATATAGCTGTATGTTATGGACCCCTCGGTGGCTGGCAATATGCTTGCTCTTCAGCAGATAGACAAGTTAAAGTGCATTGGGAAAGCTGCTGGAGTAGGAAAATGCAGTTTAATGTTGACAGAAATAAAGATGTTTACATCAGTCCAGCAAAGAAAAATAAAAACATTTAAATTTTGGGACAGTGAAAATGCCAAAACACCCACAAAAAAAAATCTCTCATCAGGCGAAAAGTTCATCTTTTGCCTGATTCACAATGAACCCAAACACTGGAATTTTATCTGGGGATGAAATTCTAAATTGTACTCTTCTGCATCTGTGGATGCAGAAGTTTCAGAGCAAAAAGGTAATGGTCCTGATGTTGCATGTAATGATCCTGATCCTGTATGTGGTGCAGATCTCACTCTTAATGATGCCATTACAAGAAGGAAATTTTTAATGCTCACTTTCCCTGGAGATATGCAACCCAACTCCACTCAGGTGCAAGAAAGGGGGTTTATTAAGCCTCACAGGAGGTATTCTTTAAATTCCTAGCTAAACTGCTGGCACACTAATGTCCTTTTGCAAAGGTGTTCTTACACTTTATTACCTAGAAATCTGAAAGGTTACAAGGTGAAAAATAATTCCTGCTGCGGTCAATGTGGGATGTTCCTTTCCTTATACACCCCAGAGGATTAACATAGTGGGACTTGATACTGTAATACAGGCATGTTAGAGTTCTCTGCAGCTCTCACCATCCAGAGATGTCCCTGACTCTTGTTCTGGGGAAAGAGTTGATGTCCAGCTGGGAAGTTTCTGTGGTTCTGATGAGAAGGTGGTAATGTAACACCATGGCCAGCTTCACCCTGAAGCATGTTTCTAATTAGTAGGAATAAGGCAAGGGGAAAAATACAAGTGAGAGAGTGCTTGAAAGTTTAAGGGCATTAATTGCCTCCCAGCTGTCAGGGTAGTAATTAAATTCATCTTGTTGACTTCAGCTTTGTTGCGATTATATGAAATTAATCTTCAAACACACTGAAAGATTCATTTTAGTGCTGAAACCAGCAAATCCTAAACAATATGCAGAGAAGCATTGGCATGCGTCTGGCAGTCACCCAACTAAAAATGTCAAGTTAGAGAAATGTGAATAAACTTTTCTCACAGTTTGCTTTAGCCCTTTATTTTTTTCCCTTCTTTATTCTCCTGACCAGGCTAGAACTGTGTCCATCTCTCTGGAAGAGCAGAAACTCAGCTGACAAATTGTTTGAAGAGGTCACAAAAGTCCAGCTGCAATTCTTCTCCCGCTCCTTAGCTGAAGCTGGATTAGATGTAAAGGATTACTTGGAAATTTCAGCTCTCAAAGAACAAATCCTTCCTGCTTGTTAACTTTCGATTAGTGCTGTCAGCCTCCCGGTGCTATGCATCACACACAATTAAAAGCAGTTTCTGCCCCAGAAAGCTGGAACTCAAACTCCCTGCTTAGTATGCAAATGCATTACCTGACTTGTGCATATGTGTCAAAAATTTATGCATCAATGTAGTCAGTGAAAGCTTGCTATTAACATCAACTAGTACGCTAAGCTCTTTTTATGTAAGTGAGGTGTGCATAAATATGTTCATGCATTTTACATCCCCACTTTCAGAAAAAAATGTCATTTTTCCTTGAATATATAAATACCCTTGTAACTGCACTTACTGAATTAATTAAATGATGTTCACTCTTAAACAGTGATGTACCAAGGAATAATTTATTGGGTGGTCGTTTACATCTAGGCACAGATAATGTTTATTATCTCTGCTTGCTGCTTTTAGCTGCTAGGTTCTGCCTAAGAGAATTTGATCAAATTGCCAGCATGATTTAAATGTTTATGTTTTTATGTCATCTTTGAGAAGCCAGCAATCTCAGTAACCAAAACCTGCAGCAAGAATGACCCACTTTGCAGGGTATGAGATGATCAGGTACCCCATGGTGTGCAAGATCTATGTGGAGAAAATAAACAATGAAATCTATATTGTGTGGACAAGGAGGTAGCAGAAGAGTAGCAGAAACCAGTAATGTTTTCTCTCCTGAATGTGGATGCTGAGTTAGTATTTTTGAGTTGCATCCACTGAGCAAGCATTTGCAGGTGAACTGAATGCCATAACTTCCTGGGCTGCTATCAGTGCTCCCTTGTACCTGCTTTAACAATGGGGGATGCCCTTTCTCTTACCCTTGAAGCAAGCAGTTGGCACAGGAAGAGAAGTAGGATGAATCAGTTTATAATGCTGAATTTCCTATACCTTGGTCTCCAGTAGCAATACTTACTAGCCACTGCCAAAAGAGGACACTCACTGGTCCCAGAGGTGTTGCACTCCGTGAAAGGTACCTGGAATCAGTGTGTCCTGTGGTGGAGAACACTGGGAAGTAGTGGGATCTAGCTGGGTCCTCTCTGACTTCCCAGAAACTTTGCTAGGGTACGTTGCTCCATGGTCTGATTGACTGGCAGCTCTAGTGTCCTCTTTTCTGGATACCCATCCCCACTTCTTTGTAGCACCTATCTGTTTCCCTACCTGGTCAAAGGCTACAGTCAATACCTGCCTCTTCATGCTGTGTACCAAGGCTTCATAGGATTTCTTTGGGGATAACTATTTGACATCAGCCTGGATGATGGAGAACACTACCGACTCATTTTACCTTCAAGAGCCTCATTCAATCCTGTGATGCTGTGTTACAACATGTAACCTCTGTTCCTTGCCTGTAATACAGACTATGCTGTACAAAAAATGTCAACTGATAGAGGGCAGAGCTCAATTTTCCAGAGCTTGTATTACAAGGAAGGGGTTTGCACATGAAACCAGCTCCTGGATGCAAAGCCTGGCTGTTGATGTGGCCAACATGCTTTTAAAATCATGGGTTTTCCTGAATCTTACTAGATATTGCCTTATAGTCCAAATTTGTAGAAGTCCCTGTACAAACTGAAAAGCACTGGGGTATTTTTACTCTTCTGGCAACCCAGAAGTCTTAATGAGATGAGAATAGCCATGATGAATTTTATTGCCATTGGCTGTACACCTAACAAGCATCCGTGGCAGCTTCCAACCACGTGCTTGTGTTCAAGCTGAAGGCAGCTCTTGGCCTTGCTCTTTGCAGCTTCCTCCTGAAGGGAAGAGCAATAAGAAATGACTGCCAACATGTGTAATATTGCAAGACATGAATTTCCATCAGCAGAAAGAGATGGGACTGGTATCTCAGATAAATCTTCTTTACTTTGTTGACTGCAGCATCCAAAAGTTTTCATTTGGATTTCAATGGGAAATGAATACCTTGTCGATGTGGATTTGAGCAGCACTAGATCTCTAGGTAAACTTCTAAGATAGATATTCAGTTCAAGTCCCAGTATTAAAGAAGTTCAGGTGTGCTCTGTTAGGTCATTCTGACCTGGCTCCTGTCCCAGAAAACTTGAGATGTTTAACTAGGGTGTCTGAGGAGCCTGGTTGTTGTATGCTCTCTCTACAACCTGTGGTTAGAAAGAAGCCTGTAAAAACAAGGATTAACCCACCTGAGGTTTGCAATATGGAAAACTGAAATAAAGATTGTAAGGCATGGTGTGGAGAGTGAGGGTGCTGAGGGAAGATGAGCCACTGCAAAGTTTGTTATTTTCTGAGGGAAATGCTGGAGTTCCTGGAATTCACTGTACCAAGACCTGCTGAGACCTTGTTTAGTAGAGCTTGCCACAGGAATTTGGATGGGTTTGCTTCACCTACTAAGATACCTAAGAAAATAAATTGCAGGCTCAGGATACAACCTAACTGCTGATTTTATGACCAAAACTAGCTTCCCATCCACCCTTAGAGTCTGATCCTCCATCCCAGCAGGGGAGCGCGACAGTGGTTTGGGTTTGCAATAACAGACGCTACCCCATCAGGGGAATTCATGCTGTTACCAGATTCCAGCTGGAGCATCTGAGCCCTGGGAGAAAGCAGTCCTCTGCCACCTTCCCACCAGTTCTGTGGCTTTCTGTGCTGCCAGGAGTCCTGGAGCCCAGCGAGGCGCCTGCAGCTCTGGGGTCGGAGCAGCACAGGCAGGAGCAGACTCTGTGCAGCTTCTCCTTCCTGGAGCTGGCAAGATCTGCACTGCAGATACATCCTGGGATCTCCTGGTTGTTGAGGATCTTAAACACAGATTCCCTCTAACAAGACTTTCCCTACCTTTCTCGTTAGAAAACAGGAAAATTACTGACTCTAAATTTAACCCGAAGCTTAACTCCTTAACCCCAATTTCTTTCAGAACTATTTATTTTAGACTTCCCTATTATATTTTGAGCAGTGCTGACAGGCGATAGTTCTGGAATAGTGAAATGTCTTGCAACCATGGTAACGCAACATACTCATTGGAAAGTTTTCTGATACTAAAAGAATTAGTTTACCACAACCTCACACATTAGGTTTCCTATGCTATTCCAAGGCTTTTTGTTTAAAAGCACAGAACCATTTGAATGATCAGGTAACATTGCAGAGAATCATGCTACACAGCGTTTGCCCCTGGAACACGTGACAGCAACAAGCCCAAAGGAATCTCCTTTGGAAAGCTGTCAAGCTGGAAAAATTGGAAGTATCATCATCAAAGGATGCTTTTCATCTATTCCAGTGTAGAATTCCCTTGCTTCAGATACAAATACAGGTAATAAGAAGTGGTTTTATAAATACATTAACAACAAAAAGAGGGACAAGGAAAATCTACATCCTTTTTCTTCACTGAAAGGGTAGTTAAGCATTGAAATGAGCAACTGAGGGAAGTTGCCCATCCCTTGAAGGAATCCCTTCATCCCTTGAAGTGCTCAAGAAATGACTGGATGTGGCACTTAGTGTTATAGTTTAACTGACAGGGTGGTGTTTGGTCAGAGGTTGGACTTGATGATCTTGGAGGTGTTTTCCATTCTTAAAGAGTCTACAATTCTACAAGCTTTAATTTAGCAGCAATATGGCTTAATTGGTAAAGAGAAACAAAAGCCCTCCCACTGACAGCAAGAAGCAATTCCTCTCCTCTTTTTCACCTCAACACCCTTTCTCTCACTGTGATAGGAGAAATCACTGCTACCTCCACTGTAAATATTACACACAATTTATGTCTCTCCATTATCTCTGTCTCTCTCCTGAATTTATATCTAATCTTACTCTTTTTCTTCTGTATTATGCCAAATTAAAATCTCTTAAGTGCATGAAAAATGGTGACTGTAATGCCTGAACAAAAATTAATAAAGCCAGGAGAGAACATGAAATCAATAATCTAATTCTGACAGCTTGCTTTGTCTCTGTGGCCAGGCTATGAGGATGTACTAGTGTTTCCCTCTGTTTAAAATTAATTGAACTATTTTATCATATCAGATAAGAGTGCACTCTTTGTGCTATTGAAGTGATAATTATGACATGATAATTATGGTCTGTGGCCAGCATGATTCTGTGAATGAGTCAGCACAGGCAATTAGTTTGAGACAGCAACTTTATGTGAACGTGTCCCTACAGACGGGAGCTACAGGACAGTCTGGCTGCTTATTATTTTCTGATTCCTTATTCACAAGAGGATGAGGCTTTTTTATTTTTGTTGTGGTTTGGGGAGTGATTTGGGGCTTTTGTTATTGTGTTTCCAGTTTGGATAATCCCTTTGTATAAATATATAATGGTTGCAGGAATCAGAGACAGAAAAAGACAGCAACACAACATGTCTATAAGGTTGTGAATTCTGAGCTCTGTGATGGTGTCCTTTGAGAAATTCTGTTTGATACCAGGATGATAGGGGCTCCCTATGCCTGCTGTGCCTTAGTGTGATTCCATTAAAATGGATCCACCTCACAGTTTTCTAAATCATCCATCACTGTAATTTCCTGCTGACAACTCTATGCCCCTCTGAACTCACTGAAAAGCCTAAAGAGTGTCCTGGAAGAAGGAAGACAAAATACTTGTTAGCAGAAAAGACTAGAAGCATCAAATGTTGCTAAAGAACTGCTTCGTTTTTACAAGCTCAAAGCACAAGGGATTTCATCCCAAGCCATTTACAGTCTGAACCAGGAGACAAGGTAAGATAGAGATAACAAAAATATGCAGATAACAAAATAATGAAACTGTTTTGGGAGACAGGGGAGAGTGTATGGAAGTAGAATTTTTATATCATTTGGTTCTAGAGGGAAGGTAGGAAAGGAGAGGGTTGTTTGCTTCCAGGAGTTCTTTCCCTCTGTGATCTCAGGCGAAAAAGAATTAATTCTCATCTCAAAACACATCAGTAAATCATTGCAATAAATAATACACAGGGCAAGATACTGAAAAATGAAGAGAGAACACAATATGGAACAGCTGCTTACTAAGTGAACATCATCCATTCTGTGAGCTGATGAGACAGTGGAAGAAACAGTATGTGGTCATGCAATTAATGATGATGCCTATCAGTTTGATCCAAAAGAGCTGATTTAGGGCCACCTCTCCTAGCTTCACAGGGTTTAATTTTGCAGCCTTAATTTTTTTTGACTCTGTATGTAATTATATCTTAGCTGTATTATTCATTTATCACAATGTTTATTTCAAAGCTGCTTCCACCTTAGGCATGCAAATGTGAATGTCATAAGATCAGGCCAGAACCAAGGCAGCTCAAACGGAAAGGAGATATTTTTATTCCTTGAATGTCATAGTATGTTGCCATCTGTGAAATTTCAGAGAAGGTGCCATTCCCTCATCCCAGATCCCTAGTAGATGTGATGAGCTGCAAGGGAACTGTCAGCGAGAAGGGTTTGTATATAACATATTGCCTCCTGATAAAAGGAACCAACACATCAACACATGTACAACATGTCACTATTAGGTCTGGATTTAGAGCTCAAAAGACAGATCCTCTCTCATATCCGCAGTGCTCCATGGAATTCTGCATACACTGTGAGAATGTGATTCCTGGAAAACCACGGGCTTGTCCCATGGCTTGTAGGTGAGAAAAATTATGTGTCCTGCAACGTTCACAACAAAGGCATTTTTATTTACTGGGAAAGACCATGTTGGCTTGAGAATAAACCTGTGCTGTGCTTATGGCTTGCAGGTCAAAAAGAAATTGGAAAGATTGCCCTGTGCAGCCTAAGTGACAACTGTTTGAGTGACATCATAACAGAACTCGTCCTCGATGTGAAGTGCCTGGGCTAAACCCCAAATTCAGCTGTAAGAATAGCTCAAAGATGAATGTCAGTGTATTTTCTTCAATAAGGAATTACATTCCTTAATGTTTCTTTGCTCTATTCGTGTGATTGTAGTACCATTTTAAATATCCTCTTTCCTCTTCTTCCCCCTGACACACAGAGAAGATGCTTGGACATGATAGCCAGACACATCTTCAGTAGCATTTTCCCATCACTTACATAACTGGATATGAATATTGATAATTTCTATCTCTGACACTCTTCTTGTTAACAGGTTTCAACCTGCAAAAGAATCCAAAATGCCATGCATAAAATCCTAAATATTAAAATTCTCAGTCTCTGCCAAAAATAATATTTCTAACTTCCCAGTTTCTTCCCTTGAACAAAGAGAGGAACGAATAGGAAAAAAAAAAATAGTAAACTGAAAGAAATGTTGGCTGGAGAGGACCTCTGGTGGTCAAAAGCTCAAATTCCCATTTGAAGGATTATCACCAGAAAAGCCAATAAAGAAAGCTCTTATCAAGCAGAGATGCTCCCCACTTGTGTTTTTAATTATGTATCCTCGTTCACTTCACACAGTGAGGCAGGTTTCTGTGTTACTGGGGAAACCACAGCCTAGAAACAGAGTGCTTGGCAGGGAGAGGAGCTCTGAGCTGTGAACAGTGAGGCACCAAGGGTGGAAAGGTGATTTTCAGCTCAGCCCTGCTGTCCAGCTGGTTGGAATCAGCAGAAAGGAGCGTGAGCTCAGGTGCACAGCTGTGAGCCAGTGGACTGTGCCACTCAGGGCTGCTTCGTGTCCGTGCGCCCCAGCAGGGATGTGAGGGCTGGAGATTCAGCACGTCCCCGGCATTTCTGATTCCATGGGACATGGCTGGAAGGTCACAACAAATAGCTGGAGTCATTTGAGAAGGACCATGAGCTGTTTGGGAAGGGCACCTTTTCAGAGATGGAGCAGGAGCTATAACCAAACCCCTTTCATGTGCTCTGGTCATATTATGGCAATTAAATTGTTGCATGGGGCCCCTGGAAGCTCTGCTGGGATGGCTGAGGAGTTTTCTTGAAGTAAGCTCTGTATAGGGTGAACAGGACATCTCCTTTTGGGGTTCCCCTCCCAAATTCCAGGTCAGAGGAAGGAAGGAAGTTTTGCATGTAGGACTGTGGAGACACTGACAGAGCTGCCCTTTGCAGGAAAGCCCTGAGGCCACCATGGCTCACACAAGTCCCCAGAGGCTGCCTGGCATCCTCTGCCCACTGGACTTCATTCCCATATTGCTGCAGGAGCAGCCTGGAGGTGGGTGAATGCTGTATTCCTTTCTTCAAGATCGGCTGTGCCCTCAGAGAAGTATTTCCCCTTTCATGCATAGAAGGATAAGACATGAGAATTCATGTTTTTTACGGATAAGGAGAGATTCTTTCCATGTGGCTAGCATGGAATACGTAAAAGGGACCAACTCTGGCAATTTCAACAACCTGTTTCAGATTTTAGGGCAATAGTCCCATTGTAGAAAAGACCTTGCCCCGTCATATAGACCTTATGAATAAAGATTCGCTCATCCCTATCAAACTCCATGCAATGACTGTTCAGATGCTCAGATGGCACTGATGTAGTGATTGACCCTAGGTAAACTTTTAGGGTTATTTCCAGCACAGAGCAATGAGTCTGACAGGAGCAAAAGGGTTGTATAGTATCTCAAAATAAGTGGGGAGAAGAAAATCAGCATTCACTTGCTGAACTGAGTTTTTGGCCAAAATTTTGTTACTGAAGAAGTGTCTAATCAGTCTGATTACACCAACATATGTTTTACTGAGAGTGACAGTAATGCTGAAAACATGGCAGTATCAGGATGAGAACCAAAATGTCTTTACACAGGGGCAATGTTTAATAGAACAACTGATAACAAATAGAACAAAAGTAAAGTTAAAAAGACTATACTGAAAAAGAAGCAGTACAGTTGGAACTCTACAGCTTGTGGCTATTTGATCTGAGTTTAACTTACTGTGAAATCCAGCCTATATCTTTGATCAAAGTTCCCAGTTCCTCTCATTGTGAGTGAAGGGAAACAGGACATATGGCCCCTATGATGCCCTGCATGGGGTTGCTGGAGAACCAGTGAAATAATCTGAGCTTTCTTCGTGCAGTTTGAATAACAATTTTTAAACAATTTATCCTACAATGACATCTGGTGGTTGTTTTCCTTTGACAGGAAGTTCTTGCAGAAGTATCCTGCCAAGAATTGCCTGAGGATTAATATTCCCATGGCAATAATTAGCTGGGGTTCTACTTTTGGGGAAAAGTGCAAATGTGTTAGCAAAACTGAACACTTTTTCAGTTAATAAACAGCACACAGACCCTCCTTGGAGACAGCCACTGTGGCTAATTGTCTTGTTGGGAATTATGTGATGGTTGAATATCCAGCAGACAAGCCACTGATGCATTTGGAAAATGTACTGGTTCATTCTGAGAGCAGCCACTGTTCGGCCCATGAATATGCTGTGGTTTATCAGACATCAGAGCCCCCCTGCACCCATTTTGGCAGCAGAAGTTATGAGTGCCCTCAGGAGCAGGGCATGTCTCTGTCAGCAGATGAGTTGGGGTGCTGGGTGCTCTGCAGAAAGTGATCCCCAGGTTTGCAAGCACTGCGATGGCAGCAGGATGGGAATCTTAAGGAGGCAGATTGTCTCCCCCAGACAGCCCATATTAAAGTCCTAAAAGACAAAATGACTCTCAGTTGCCTCTTTTCCTGGAGCTAGGCACCGTGCACTGACTGGAGAATACTGCGAGAGACAGTCCCCGCTCCTGGCTGCAGGTGCCCGCTCGGGGGCTGGTGATGCCCAGCACTCACCAAATCCATCCAATCCGTGGGGCCCCCCCTCTCCTCCTCGGTGCTGCTCACATCCTCGTGGCCAGAGCGTGGCCCTTGGATGCTTGTCCCTGGGGACATCAAGGTGGACACTTCGCAGCCTGTGGCTATCACAGGGGCATCTCCTGGCCACCAGGTGGAACCCAAGCCGTGCCTGTCTTCTCAAAGTCTCACTTTCCTTTCAGAAACTTGTAGGCAACTCAGTGGTCCTCTTACATGAGTTTTACCCTCATGGGGTTGTCTGGACGGGACAGGCTGCAGGGGGCAGTTGCTGCCCTGTCCCAGGAGAACTCAGGTCAGCAGAGGGAATTGCCCAAGGGGAAGTTTCACAGGCAGCAGCAAGATGTGGAGTTTTAAAACTAATTTCTCAAAACAGACACTGGAAGAGGAAACTGAGAACACGGTGGATACCATGTGGAAGGAGTAACATGAATGAATTTCGTGGACTTTAGTCTATATTAAAGTAATGCAACAGGGTAACAACTAGGCCCTGGCAGCTGTTGGTGTCCAATACTGCCTTGCTATTGGAGAAAATAGCAGAGAACTGCTGAACTGGGTCTATAAAGGTCTCAGTCATACAGTCAGGATCCAGCTCTAGGCTGGATTTCTATCTGATACTCAGCATATTCAAGGCCAACATTATTAGTGAATAAAACTGAATATTGTTTCAGTTTGACTTGAAACTAAATTCTTCACTGTGATATCCTCTGACTACATCCTCAAAGGTGTTTGCTTTGGAAATTCACTGGTTAACGCTGGGAGGCACTTATGATTATTAGTACTGACCTTTTTTTTTCAAAAAAATTCTTTTTTTAACTTCAGTATTTTACAAAGGGTTTGGAGGATTTTGTAAAATGTGTGTTTTCATAAAAGACTGGACAGAATTGTGGCTTTTTGTTTGTTATTTTGGGTGTTTTTTTTGGTTTTTTTTTTTCATTTTGGCCTTTTAGAAACTTGGGAACTTATACTTTTCAGTCTTTTTCCTAAGGTTAAGCAGGACCTCCCCCTTACCAGAGCAGGATGAGGATGCAAACAGCTGTTGCTGTTTACGCTCTAGGATTGTGCAGGCTCCCCCCAGAGAAGGTATATGCACAGTAGCTCATACATTTGGGACCCCTATAGCTCTGCTGCTCCTGAAACTCTTTTCCCTTTGCTTCCCTGCCGGGACCAGCAATTATGAGTTCTCTTATTCCTTCCCCCAGAGATGAAGCCCATGAGGATCATACATGGCTAATACTCTATGGCTTGTTGACTCACACATCAAAAATAATTTCTTAATATCTTTGTTCTATTTAACCTACTGTTTCATCTCATTACTGGCTCTGAGAGTGTATCTGTGATTTCTGTTGAAATCCCAGGCTGCTCAGTGTCACAAAATCTTTATAATCCTTACATAATTTTATGTTTGGTCTTGTTTATTTGCAGTTGTTTCTTGCCACTGTGGTATCAGGATTTGAACTCACTTCTTTCATGGTTTAACATCCAAAATGTGTGAACATCTTGCACCACGATACTTAAGATGCCATAACTCAGCTCTGCCATCTGTCTGCTGGTTGGAGAGTGGAGTACTAGGACATTTCACCAGAAAATGCCACAGAGGTTTGCTTCAACATCAAAACATGGGAGTTTTGTTTTCTTGTCCTTTTCTAAAAATTTTACTCTTCTATCAAAATTTGACCTAATTAGGTCACGCAACCTGAAATGAAATATTTCCTTTCTAGGCCAGTGAAAACTTTCTAATTGATCTAAAATTTGATCAGAGTGTGTTTTCATTTTTCTTGAAAGACTGTTGTCTTTGTGAATTTGACTGTTATCCTCTTCTCTTGAAGGAAATATATGACTTGAAAACAAAGTTAGAAAACCAAGTGGATTGGAAGGTGTGTATCTCCCCTCTCTCACGTGTAGTTTCTCATCTATAGCATTTCTTTTCCTGAAATGCCCCAAGACCAAGAGCATTAGGGCTCTGGCAGCTCATCCCTGACACATTACAGGACCTTCCCCACCTCCAGCAATCCACTTTTCCCTCTGCCAGAGGTTCTGTCTTTCCAGGGGAGCTGGAGGAGCCAGATGTGTGTCACCTCCCCACATTTGGCTCAGGCTGCAGGACCAGCTCCAGCTCCAACCTCCCTCTGGAGGGGGTTTGTGTCAGCTCAGGGATTAGCACATGTTCACTTCTGCAGCACTTTGTACAGGAGCAGCAGTTTCTGACGGGGGGTTAGGGCAGATGTGACTTGTGTCCTTCCTAGACCAAACCCCTTGGCATGTGTGCACCCTTGATGTCAGTGCTACTGAAATAACTTGTGCTTCTTCTCTTCCACCTGCCAGATATGTGCAGGAATGAGTGACAGGCATGAAGCAATATAAATGAACTTTTTACAACGACAAAAAGATTCCAGAAGCTACAGGAAAGCTGGTTGGACATTGGATATAAATGAATATGCAGAAGGGTAACAGATTGTATATGGAGATTTTTTTGTATGTAAAATCACTCATCTCCACAGACATCACTTAGTGAGAGCCTCATCCCTCTCAGTAACAAGCATCAGTGTCACCATCTGCTCCCTGGTGCTGCCACTGCACAATGGCCTCGTTGTTCTCAGCCTTCCAGGAAGTCAGTTGCTTGAAATACAATTTTCAAAAGCCATTCTACTACTTTTCAAACAATGACCAAAAAGAAGTGAGTAGGAGTCAAAGGTTTTAGCAAGATTGGTAAAAACACTGATAACACACTAGACTGCTGGAGGAGAAAGAAAAGCCAGAAGTAGCCCCAAGCAGTCCATGCAATCATTTTCCTCCCAGTGGACTGAGTTTATTTATACTTTTCTATACTTCCGTTGAGCCAAGCTACAGCAGCTGAGCTCCCCAGTGCGGTAATTCACCCTCTGCAATCAGCTAAATCAGGTTTTGTGGAAAATAGAGATTTATTTCAGCTGCTATAGAATGCAATACCTAACTCAGCGCTTGCCTGCACAAACCCCACCCTTCCTGCATCACTGTTCCAGTTGTACTCTCATCTTCAGCATCAATCTGAAGTCAATTCACAGTCCTCAGGTGTAGTGGGAGGTTTGCTGAGAAGTTGTTGACACTCCCACTGCAGTCCTGGGCTTATGACTTAGGAAGATAGTTACATTTTCATAGGACAAAACACTTAAAATATTTGTTCACCTGCAGTGTTTGAGCCTTTGGGAAAAACTTACAAAGATATTTCTTCTGAAAAATACAGAGTTTGCTTTGCTGCTGTGGTTGTCACTATGTGCTGATATTGCCCAGCTAAGAAATACCTGAGCTAGGAAAATTTAGTTTTAATTAATTCATTTACCTGCATCATAAGGCACATTTTATTTTCATCTGAAGACAGTCAGGGAATACTTATATATATTTTTCTGTTATTCATCCTGGAGGATTCAGGGGAACTTGATGCATGGAAAGGTCGGTCAAGTATGACCAAAGACTGAGGCAGCACAGCTCCAGAAAATGGGTCTTGCCTAAAGATCTTGGTAGCAAAACTTATGCAGGAATTAGCAAATGTTTTCAGCTTTAAAGATGGCAGATGTTGTTCCCCAACTTTTCTGAGCTGGTTTTGTTGGGGTTTTTAATTTATTTTGCTCATTTGTTTGGGCTCCACTCCCAATGCTCTCCTCCACTCTGCATGTGGCAGCAGGTGAAGACCCTCGGTCCATTTTACAGGAGTCCCCTCTGTGCCCACCCGGGTGAGAAGAAGGGGATGAACCCCAGAGCCAACTTGCTGTACCTGACCTTACGCATTTTAAGTAACACTCCACTCACAAGGTTTACTGGTAAACTATAAAAACATCTCCCAAACCTTGCACATCAGGGTGGCACCTGTTGGGCTGGCACTGGGGAAGAGGCACAAGGGTGAAAGGGAGGGGACAGGGGTGACAGGACCGACTCACAGGCACTCTGTGCCACAGCTGTGCTGGCTTCAGAGAAAACAATGCATGAGTAATTCAGTGTATTTTACTTTGTTGCAATGAAACAGTCTTTTGCTGAGTCTCGCTTGCAGAGAAATGACTCGGAGCCACTAAGCTGTCATGCCGCATGCAAGAGAAGAAGGGATTTGGGGGATTAGCACTGGCTGGATTAATCCTGTCATATTTAAACAGCAGTTGAAGTTACTGTTGGCACAGAGAGCCAATTTGGGAGAATCATCTGCCTGTTAAGAGTTCAGGCCCTGTCTTCATCTCATTTTCTGACATTTCCCTATGGTCTGGACCTCTGTGGCAACAAATAATTTTTCTGGGAGCTTGTTTATGGTGCTTTTCTCACAGTACAAAGTCACAAGTCTGAATTCATTCCCAAGAGACCTTGTGAATGTTGTGAAAGTTGATTACTTAGACTCACCTAGACAGGAAATTTGAAGAAGACCAAAGTGCGTATTTAGCATCCTTATTTCCTCTTTTCTGATGTCACTTCTAAAAATTGCTAGAACACTTCTCTTACTAGACTATAATTTTATTTTTTGATTCTTTTCCCTTCTCCTTGTCTCCATCATTATACTTTGAGGTCAGGAGTTAAATGACATTTGTAATGACAACTGGTAGTCATGATGACTTTTTTTTTTTTTTGAGGTTTTATATGAAAAGCTGGTTTATATTGGTCAAGAAATCACTTTCAAAGTCCTGCTATTTATAGGGATGTGCACTGAACGTGGCATTTAAGGACATATTGAAAAAATGCACCAAAATGTCCAGGATGTCAGTCCTGGTGGGACTTGCTTGGTGGGACACAGTGATCACCAGCAAAGCAAACCCTCCTCCAGCAGTGTGTGCTGTGAGGTTGCTCCGTCTGTGCATGTGCAATAAAACCTTCATTCCTGTGGAACACCAAGCTGTGGGCACGTGCAGACGTGTAGCTGGCCAAAGGTATCTGAGGTGCTGCAGTGTCTCCACACCTCACCAGGAACATCTGGTAGCCTGCCCAGTAACCTCAGAGACTGCAAATCGGTGCTACAACACTGATGAAGCTGCACTGAGAATCGTGAGGGTGCTTGAAATGAGCCCCTTTCCCTTCTGATTGCACAAATGTGGTATTATTTCACAAATGCCTCCTGGCAAAATGGCCCCATTTTGAAATACGGGATGATGAGCTGTCTGCTAAATGGCCCAAATGGCAGCTTAGCATCCTGCCAAACAATTGGCAGCTTGGAAACACATCCCAGGAAGGGGAGCAGAGCAGGTGCCCTTGCTCCACGTCACAGAACGTGGTCCTGAAGCAGCAGGTGGTTCCTAGTGCTAACTGGAGTCCTGGTTGCCATTGTGCCACCCTCTTCAAACTATCATCAGTCCATGCATTGATTCTTTTTGCAGTTTAAATGGTCACAAGGTGGTCAAATTGAAGTTGTGCCCCAAAACCAAAGTAAAATAGCACTTTTTTTCCCAATAAAATAAAGAAAACTTGAAGAGAAGTAAAGAAAACTTGAAGAAAGAGAAACTGTGGCATTGGTCATTTTCTGGTGGTGGTGGTTGTGGGTTTTGGGTGGGGGGGTGGTGTTTTTGTTCTGAGAAGGAAAACATTCTCTTTTTTGGCTTCAATTAGAGTGGGAAAGTGAGACCTACATTCTTGATGGTTAGGAAAGCAATTGCTTGCAGGGTTTGCTCACACAGAGGCTGAAGAGCTCCCGTTCCCCAAGTCTGGAGTGCAGAGCGTCACACACGGGGGAGCTCACTCAGACAAACCCATGTCTGGGCCATGGGATTTTCCAGGCCTCAGTTTTATGGCTAATAGTAAGAATATCTGATAGTAGAAATATTGTCTTTTGTTTACCACATTGTGCCCACCAGAGGGAGAAATTCACTGCACAGTAATGGTCCTTATTTACAGGATTATATGAAATTGAGACACTCTTCCTAAGAGTATTTGCTGCAAAAAGAAGATAATAGATTTTGCAGATAAAGCGTTTGAAAAGATTTGGTTTCCAAAAAGTTCTTATATTTCCTTATCTCTTTATGTGCTGCATGTTTTGGGTTTTTTTTATTAATTTTTTTTCCCCCAGAAAAGTCAGATCCTTCCTACACACAAAGCTGAAGAACCACTAAATTAGCCAATGAGGACTCAGGATGAGTTGGCATTTTGCTGCCACAGCAAAACATTTGTTTTGCATCTTCAGAACTTTATCAGAGCAATTCCACCACCTTTCCTGGAAAATTGTGCCAGGACTTGCCATTGTCCCTGCTCAGATATTGCCTTGTGGTATTAAACAGTGCCAGGAATGGAAAGAAATGGATGCTGTTGCTAACTGGGGTTTGAAGGCATTAATTACCTCTATTTCTCTTCCATGGCAGAAGATTATTACTCTCTCACAGACTGTGCAGAATTTCAAATAGGTTGTTTCTCTTTGCTGCCTCTTTTCAGCGCGTCTTTAAATAATAACATCAGTGCCCTTTTTAGAATTCAACCACTTTGCCATTAAGTAGTAAACAAACTACTTCTGCTCTGGGCATGCTGATCTGCATTTCCAAGACTCATCAATAATAAACACTACATGTATTCTTCTGTCAAAGATATTGAATCACGGAAGACATCTGCACAAAAACATGCAAATGAGAGTTGAATGCTCAGAGGGTGAGGAGAAGGCCAGCTCTGAGGGAAGAAGGGCTGGGATATTATTTTTAGCATATTTCAGCATCTTTAGCCCTTGAGCTCAACTTTTTGGTGCCACAATGTATCATAACACATCCACTACTAGTTGTAATCCCCTTGGGTTTATAGCATGTTCACACACACATGTATGTCGGGTGAGACTCAGGGGAGATGGATATCAGTGTGAGTGAGCTTAATACACTTTATATGGCAGGTGTTATTTAATTTCTAGCAACACCTAAGACAGAAAAGCTGAGCAATGTAAGGCACACAACCAGAAAATGTTACACAGGAATGGATAACCTCGGAGTGGTGAGACACTTCCCTGCTGCAGAGTTCAGTAACTGGAATGCTGACAAGGAGCTGCAGCAAGTGCAAGTGAAACCCAGCCATCCTCATCTCCCAGCAGAGCAGAAAGAGGTTCCTGAACACGTCATGACAGGAAATACTGTGATTTTTCATAGATGCAGTCATTTTTGGGTTTGGTTTTGGGTTTTGTCACTTTTGCTATAATGAGGTAAATAGATTCCTTAAAACGAGGTAGTTGTCATTGAGTTGGGAGGAAAAGCAGGGGCTTTGAGCTCCTGAACACAGTTAGAGGCAAAACCAAGTCATAGCTGCAGAAGTTTAGTTATTTACCACTTTCATTTTACTGAGCTTTTCTTACTAGACTTCTCTTTGTCCTAGAAATCTGCATCCTGAACTATATACAGAAAAGATCTAGTCCAAAGAGAGTCTTAAATATGAGCCTGACTTTAATGTAAGCATCTTGAAACAAGTATATTTTCATATATTGGGCTTTTATGTTTCTGTTGCATTCAAGCTGTGATGATGATTTTTAAAATGGGAGCAGTTGTGCTGAAAATTATATATATATCAGGTATTAGTACCATATTTCAATCTTGAAGTAAATTTCAAATCAAATTACTAGAACATCTTTCTAAATATGCAAAAAAAAAAAAATAATGCATGTAATATTTTGGGTTGTTTGTGTATAACTAAGGTGTAAATTATATGCCACCGCTTTCTAATTTGCTTTAAACTTCCTACCTGTTTACATTTTCCCTTTCCAAGCTGCAGGGCTTTCATTGCTGAAGGTATATTTCTGAACACTAACAAAATTAAGATATAACCTAAAATTTTCAAAACTCTACTAAACAATCCCATTTTTTTCATTATGTAATCACATGTTGTTCTCAAAAGTTCCTTTTTACACTTTAGGGCATTTTCAACATACAAGGGAAACAAAAAAAATCTAGGGAGGCAAAGAAGTGTCTGGGAGCCATAAACATTGCATTCTTATAGAAGTTGAATTATTGACCCATTTTCCAGCCCCAGGAAAGTCACAGAAGTTTTTACATTTTGTTTGTCATTATTAATGGCCTTTGTTTGTTATATAAGGGAGAAGAAAGGAGGGAAAGAATTCTGACTTATTCTTTGGAAAAATTTCAAAGCCCTCTCTGTTTTCTGTATTTTCTCGTGCTCGGTGGGTACGTATCCTCACCAGAATTCCACTGAATCTCAGCTGCCTTTGAAATAAATTTCAGATCTTGAGAAGAAATGCCTCCTCTACCACACTAATGCTTTAGTGCCAGTTTTGGGTTAAAACAAAGGCTATGGGAATGTTACCCTGGGAAAACCCAGAGCGTGTGTGAATACCAGCCTAGGGCTCACCCAGAGGGATGGCGAGTCCAGGTCAGGCTCAAACCTCTGCTCTGACAAGTCCAGATCAAATCTCTGAACCTGTTCACCACAGAAAGAGTTTAAGTGCCAGACCTTTGGCCACTTTGGAATTACTTTAACAAGCGTGTAGGAATGGAGAGCTGCGTCTGGTGTCACACACGCTGCATCCGCACCCAGACTATCGGCTATCGGCTTTTCTTGGAAAGGAGCAAAGTCCTTCATTGCGCTTCTTGGAAACCCATCCTGACACAGAATAAATCTTTAGTGAGTGTTTAAAACAAGTGCATTCACAGGAAAGGTTTTGAGTGCAACAGCTTAACATTTTCCGATTACAGTGTGCTTCCTAATATGAAAAAAATTAGCATTTGACGGAATGACATAATTAAGTATAATTTATTCTGTGTCCCTTCCCTTCCCCTCACTTTTTTGGCATATTACCTACACAAAACTGAAAAATTATTTCAGAATCTTCAGCCAGGTTCCCAGTGAGCTAGAAAATTCCTTTATGGGGAAAAGTATTTGTATTCACCTGTGTTGAAGCAGCTTAAGGGAATATCGCTTTTTTTAAACTTGCACTTAATAGGTTTAAGACCTCCATTTTAATGTGTAGATATTGTGAGCTCTGCAAAAACTATGCTTAAAATGCTATTCCCAAAATCATTAGAAATCATTAGTTGTATTCAACAGGAGCTGGGCAGACAAATCCCCAGAAAACTTCATGTCATCTCACACACTTAAAAATGCAATGGAAATAAAGACAGCAAATAAGAAGCACTGATTTACTTTCAAACACCAATATTTTCACCTCTTTAGAGTAACAGAAAAGTTTCAGAAACATTGTTAGAAGCATGACTTATATTTTGGTCTTTCAAAATATAGACTAGTATTGATTGCTGTAGTGGTCAGATTATCTATATATTTATATTTTCATCTATTTAAAGACCTATGCTTAGAACTAGGATAGACTACATGAAAGGGGAAACTCTCCATATATGTACTTTCATAGCTATCAGTGATATAATATACATATAAATGCACACATACAGAAGTATAGAATGTCCTTAATTTATCTTGTTAACAGTTTAATGGGATATCTCTGAATTGAGCTCTGTCTTTGCTGTCCTCTCTTCTGTGTATAACTGAGGTCTCACCTCTGAGCTTGTCTGCTTGGCATGAAAATGAGGTGTCTGATGATACACCCCTTAAAAGCTTGTCTGCTCTCTATGTAAATGCAGCCTTGGCTACCTAAAGTCTCCAGATCCTGTTTGAAAATGTGACTGTGGAACTTTTCAGACATCAGATATGCACATAACCAATCTAAAAAAAAAGAAAATTGATGGTTATTAGAGTTCGTCAGAATTTTGAGTTCATTCAAAACACTAAAGCTTGAAGACTTAATTTGTTTCTGAATTGGAAGGAGCAGCTGAAATACTGAAATCTGCTGCTGCATGAAAAAAAGTCCAAAATTCTGATAATTTTCATAAAATAATATAATTTTATATATATTAAATTATTCCAAGTAAACAATTGACTGTCAAAAACAGCTATTCCCTGGGTAGTGCTTTCAGTGTTGCTCTTTTCTTCTTGATTAAATGAGAAACACTCTGAAAGACTTCATGGTGCTTTTCCAGTTCAATCTCCACTTGATAGTAGCTGTACTTAAAACTTATTTAAAAGGTCAGAAAACATGTAAATGTCATGGTATTTCTGGATCTATTTCACACTGTAACTTGACACATTCCCAGCAAAGCCTATGGAGTAATATTTATGACAGACCTGAAAATAATATAGGAATATTCAAACTAAAATAAATGAAAAGGGGTGGCAATATTTTCATAGTAAAACCTTTATTTCGACATTTTCAAAGCAGATCACATTTTACTTTCAGAAATTTTCTGGAGGGGGGTGATTTCATTAAAATGAGTAACTCTTCATGAGGAACAAACCCCTCTGTTTTTCATCAAAACTTTATTTCCCTGAAGAAAGCTGGTTTAGCCACAAGCTTACAACTAGAACTGTTTCTTACCAAGAATGTAATTATTTTAACCTCTATACATTCATTTTATAAACTTAAGGTGGATTCACAAGTGTCAGGACCAGCTAGTTCACCATGAAATGTTCAGGAACAGAGAGTTTCCATGTTGCCAGGAAGGTCTGGCAAGAGAACAAGAAAGACTTAGTGAGCAGAAATGTCTCCATTGCATTGAAAAAGGATGAAATATTACCAGTGTTTGATCCTATGATGCTCCAGATCCACACAGACTTGTGACAACCCACAGAAACACACTGACCAGCAATTTGGACGTGCATTCCCTGAGGTGTGAGGTTGATGCTACCAACCAAACCAGGGGCAGTGCCCAGTCAACTCATTCTAGTCCCAGCAAAGCTTCTAGTTCCCAGAAATGCAAACAGGATATGCTCCATGCCTGGGGACCCTTCTCCATCAGGAGCAGGAAAGAGAAATGGATCTTCGCTGCACTTTTGTGACACTGCAGGTTCATTTGGCTGAGCTGCTTTGAGGAGCTGTGTCGCTCTCCTTATCTTGAGTGTTCCCTCAGAGATTAAAGCACACCTGAACTCAGCAGCAAATCTTTGAAATTAAAGCAAAAAAGTAGAAACCATTTTTTTCCCCCAGGTAACTGGGGAAACAGCCAGAGTTAATGTATGTGCTGTCAGGAAATAACACGGTTGCAAAAGCGGATTTGGCTGTTCAGTTCTTTGAATTTGGGTGTGGGTTTTTTCATTCTGCTCTTCAGGAGGTACTTCCACATGCTTCCATGACACTTACTGGTTTGTGATTCACATTTAGGCACTTTCTACTTGATCGATGCAGAGCACGTATTTTAACATACTCAAGGTAAGATCTCCTTGCAGTGAAATACAGAACTATTCAAATGAGCTTTTTTTTTTTTTTAATTAAAGAGCATATTTAATTTTGAGCCTCACCTTTTGGGACCATTTTTCATTTTGCAGTAGACTTCAGATCTCAGAAGTCTGTCTGCAACAGAGCAATACATCTGCGTCTTTTCTACCACAACCTGGCTGTTGCATGGAAACTACAAAATTTCCAATTTTTATCCTTTTCTTTAATGTGAAGATACAGTAAGAGAACACCTTCCATGGCTTGTACTTTAAAAATGCCAAGAGCAGTTAAAAAAAGAGCCTGCTTTGCAATTAATATGTATAAGGTCTGAAGAAAAAGCCTTCAAGTTAATGTGTACAAATCTCCTAGCAGTTTAAAAAATTTCAAATTATCATGGAGCAGACACAAATGGGCTTTAAAGTTCTCCAGGGCTCTTGACATTATAGCAATTGTTGTCAAAGAAGGACATAATGTCTCTCTCAAAGCAGAATCTACATAATGCCCCTGAAAGGTTGAAAAGGAAAACAGCATTTCATTTGGAAAGATGGGAAAATGCTTCATGATCTTCCTCTAGTGACCTGCTGGTACAGAACAGGATCAAAAGGCAAAAAGTTTAACTCACTAGACTTCTTTTAGAACTTTATACTTTCTTCTGTATTTCTCTTGGAAAAAAAAAGACAATCTTCTTTGAAGGGCTGGACTATCTATAAAGCACTTGAAAATCTCATGGGAAATTTTATAGGGTGGATGTGCTCAGGAAAATGAGCTTTTTCCCCATCAAGCACAGTCTTTTCAACCTGTGAAGCACCATCTGCATTGCTCTGTAGAATGGTTTTGAAAAGAATCACTGGCAAAATGCACAGGCCCTGATTCTCTCATCTTGGAGATAAAATCATGGCATCTACAATTCATCTGAAAAGTACCTGTTCAGCACAGAGCCAGAGTGGGAGCTGCACACTTACCATCATAAGTCTTGTTCAGGTCTGTGAATAAATGTTTCTCAAAAGGGACCGGAGATGTGGAGGTTGAACATTTTTCCATCTAGCCAGTAAAAGTGGCTCTTCCTCTTTTCTATCCAACTGCGAGGTATCACTTAAACCTTGTACCTTCACAAATATGAGAAAATTCACTGACTTTCCATTAGCTTGGAGGAACACATTCTCCATATGTTCTCAGGACCCAATAAAACTATTAGCAAATATGAGAGTCACACAAAGCACGTCCTGCATCTCCTCCCTTTCAGTTCTGTTTGCAGTTAAATCCCTCTCATATCAGCTCCGAGCCTTCAGTTTATACGGGTGTTGTGTCAGACCATGGGGATTGTCAACCAAGAGAAAGCACGTGTAGCATTTTCTGATGGAATGAAGGGGGACTGCAGTCATGCTGGAGGATTTGGCAGCTGTGGGACACCCAGAAACTTTATGAGACTTACTGATCAATGCTGTGGCAGTGCAAGGGCAATCAAAAAGGTTCGGGGTGAGAAGACTGGAAACCTTGTTCTAACTCTGAAACGCTTACATGCCTTGAGAAAAAATCCTAACTCTTTTTTTATTAATGCTAGCAGATTATCAAGTACTGGCTGGATATGCATTTTATCTTCCAGGAAAATGGCAAGGCAGATATTTAAGGAAATTCTCAGTTCTGGGAAAATTTATGTTACAGTATTTCTCTTCTGTTATGGGTAACATAAGCCCGGGAACCAAAACTCTGAACAGCCTTAAAGATTCAAAGTCTCATGAGTACCAGAGAGACTTAGGCTCCCAGACACCTCATAAACAGAGACTGTGAATATTGCTCTCTTTTACTTCTGGGATGACTGAATGATGATTGAAGCAGAAGAGAGAATAATGAATAACTAGGGGTCCCTCACATCATCATCTGATCCTATTTCTGTACAGATTTCTTCTCTTTCTTTTCTTTCTTTCTTTCTTTCCTTTCCCTTTCTTTCCCTTTCTTTCTCTCTTTCTCCCTTTCTTTCTCTCTTTTCTTCCTGCTTTCCTCTTTTTACCTTTATGCATGTTTTTCATTTGGTGTGTTCTATTAATTTCCATGTCTAAAGTTCATCTTGTCCTTTTTCCCTCCCAATCCCCAGTGCTCCTTTGCTTATCTTCCTACCAGATTATTGTTTCAAGGTTGTTAGGTCTCCTCCTCCATTTTATTTCCCTCCTTTGTCCTGTCAGCCATCATTAAGCTTTTCTTGTTTCAAGCAACATTAATCTTTAGCCACTGATCTTTAAATAGAATTGAAAAATAAAACATTGGACTATTTAGTTCTGTTTTCCTTACCTAGTCTATTCCTGATACCATTTCAGAGTTTATGTTATTACTTACTTAAATGCAACTTCCTGGACTGAGAGAACAACACTTGACTCAGACTTGAGTCATTTCTGTTTGATGCAGAAATTTCTTTCATTAAAGGTACTGTAGAATACATTTGGATGTTCATCAATACAAGATGTGTTTAGCATTTAGGACAATCAGAGCAGATCAATAGAGTTCAGGGTCAGCTCAGATCTAACTGTGGATCAGAGTTTGCAAATTTGCAGATAATGAAGGTGTCTTGGGTAGGCAAAATATCTGTCAGTCTGTATGCTGAACTGGTCTCCCAGTAAATAGAGGTGGACCGAGGAAAATTTGTACAGTTACACTTAAATGAGCATTGGAGAAGCCTCAAGAGAGATGCACTGCAGCATCTGTGACCTCAGTGCTCCTGGTATAAGAAAATCATAGAATGATTTGGGTTGGAAGGGATCTTAAAGATCACCTACTTCCAACCTCTCTGCCATTGGACAGGGACACCTTCCACTGTCCCAGGTTGCTCAAAGTCCAACCTGGCTTTGAACACTTCCAGGGATGGGGCAGCCACAGCTTCTCTGGGCAACCTGTGCCAATGTCTCACCACCCTCAGAGTAAAGGATTTCTTCCTAATACCTAATCTAAATCTAAACTCTTTCAGCTCGAAGCCATCCCTCCTTTGTCTGATCATTTGTCCCATCACAGATGTCCAAATAGCATTTTTTTGCTTCTGAAATGAGGAGGGCACAGCCTTCATCCCCTTGTCTGTTTGCAGGGGTCTGTGTGCGAAGCTCCTGAGCCTCATCTTCAGTTTCAGAGTGGGGAATAAGCCTCCAGTCTCAAACTGGTGGAGTGATCTAAAATCCTGGTGGAGAAAAACTGGCCTAATAAAGCCAACGAGTCCCAAATTACCAGGAGTGCTCAGGACACCAAACCCCAACCCCAATCCTGTACAGGAGAGCTGTTCTCATTGCATGGCAACTGCTCCTTGTTCTGCTCTTCAGCTCTCGAAGGCACAGATGGGATATTTCACCTTATTTTGCAGTTCTGCCTTGGGTCATCTCGCTACTGAGTGGGTTGCAAAGCAGAAAAACATTTTTGTAGCGTACACCACAATTTGAAACAAGCTTTTTAATAAGTTGATCCAGTTTGCTTTCCATGTCTAAGGCCTATTAGGTTATTTGAAAACTATGGTAAATTATCCCTCTGGCTTGTATCTTTTGCATCACTGTTGTGTCTAGAGTTTTCTTTCTCTCTAACCTTGTACCAGGAGACATTCAAAAGAACATTACCATCCCTCGCTGCATTTAACTAAACCAAGACATGACTCTTGGGGATAGCCTAATGGGGAAAAGAGCAGGAAGAGAACATCATCTGTCAGCATATTAATGTTCTAAATTAATGCACATCCTTCTTCATAAAGATGGTTTCTTCAATTCCAAGTCAAATAATATTGATTCTCGATGCGACACGAAGACAAGTGATCACTGTAATACAACTTAAAAAGCAACGTGAAGAACAGCTGAGGCAGGAAGAAATAGAAACCTGACAAGTGTTTTTGCCAAAGTGTCAGTAGAATTACACTTTTACTTGAGACAAGAAGTTTTAAACATGCACAGGTAATTTCGGTAAGTCTTTTCTGAAATTTGAAGAAAAGGAAAAAAAAAGCTGCCTAATTTACAGTTTCTTAAATTTTCATACTATTATTTTTATTATTATTATGTAAGTAGCTCTGAACAAAATGTTTCATAGAGTATAAACTAACACATTACTGTGTTTTTGAGGGAAATAAAAAGTTGTATATAGTATTCCAATATGAGAAAAAAATTTCACATAAACTTTATCTTTCTTACATCAAAGCTACCTCCACACCAACCCCTAAAAAAAGAAATGCGCAGAAAAGGGATTCTCTTAACATTTCTCCTACTGTTACATTTATATACAATATGTGCTATACGAACTCTATGTGTCTCATTTACCATCTTCCTTCATGGATTCAGTTGTCCTATAACAAAGTCCTGACTGTCTACCACCTCCAGTAATACAATGCATCACTACCTTTCTTGGAACACGTTGAGACTTGTCAGTGTGAATCTTTCTGTCTCACCAGTGTGCAAGTCTAATGCACATGCAGGCACAATGCAGACCCTATGATATGGATGGGGTTTTTTTCACTGGGGAAAAATCCTTGACCAAATCCCAAGCATGGAACAGAATCCAAATGGATGTGAGTTGAAAAAGGAACACTCGTATGTCAGGGACACTAATTAAATCTCTTTTGGGTCAGACAACCAAAGTGAGTCGAGCTCTCCCAAGAAACAAATACAGCACTGGGAGAGGAAGAGACTGCAGTGGAGTATCAATACTGTAATAAGATGCAGAAAGCCACAGAGAGATGCTGAATAATCTGATTCTTCCTACGCAAATCTGAGTCCTGTAGTACCAGATCCCTCCTGACTCAGACGATCTGACTCATTCTGTACCGTGCTTGTGACTTCACACGTTTTCTCTCATGACAATCCTTTTACCTTCCCCTGTGTAAATCCAAGTCACTTTGTCACGATGGACACATTCAGTATGACAAGATTTTCTGTATCAGAGTTGTTTTTCAGATCTTTTTGCTGCTCCCCTCCATGTCAAGCCTTAACCATGTCCCTACCTGACACCCACTGTCTCTTCAAAGCATGAGCACACACATACACAAACAACACATGAAAGGCTTACTATAAGTGAAAGACATCATTCCCAGTAATTTTTGGAATCAATACTTCCAGAGAAGTATTCTCTAATATTCTAGAGAGTGTGACTTCTAGAACTGGACTGTCCTCACTCTTCACGTGCTGCCTCTGGTCTTGTTTTCAGCTGTCCCAGGAGCTCCTCAAAGATGAAGCCTGTAAATGGCTCCCACTAAAGACTGATGGGAAGGGGATGGACATGACTGTACAAAATTGTGGTCTAAATTAATCTCAGCCTTTTAACAAGCTTGGTGTTAAATCTTATTGCATACTTTCCCCCTGCAGATAGTATTAAGCTGCTCCATTTTATTTATCTTACCTTGTGCTATGGTTTTGATCAAATCCCTTGCTGGAGGTTCCTCTTTCCATTATTGACTAAAGTAGGAGCCTGAAAAATCTGTGAAGATTTGTTTGCTGTTTTTAATTACTAAAGTTAGTCAAAATGGGTTCCACTCTTGAAGTGCTCTGTGGTCTGCACTGTCTGTGCAGGTTGCCAGCTGCTCCAGGCAAAGAGGTGCCCTTCTTGGTAATTGTATTTTAGTCATGAAATCCACTTCTTATGTGTGTTGATTGATATCCTGGGGACTTCCGATACCATGCACAGCCATGGAAAAGCTGTCTATGAAGAGCCTAGATAATTGCAAAATGACTTACAGTCAGGCATGGAAAGGCTACTGCAGATCCAGCTATTGTTATAGAGCAGCTCCCTCCTCCAGCCTGGAGGAAGAGAAAATGCACAAAATATGTCTTTGTGTTTGATGACATGTTCAATGTTATACTTAGGAAAACAAGGATTCACATTTCAGCTACTGTAGTGAACATTTCAAACAAGACTTCCAAAGAAGAAGAAAAAGGTCCAATCCATTATCTATAATTATAGCGCAGGAATTTATATGGGGAGTAGGACTGTATTTTTCTAGTAATTTTGTTGACATATTCAGTGCAGTATAGCTTAACATTTCTGCTTACCAGCTCTTATTTGCATCCTCTTCTTTGCATCCCTGTGCGACAGAAATACTTGGTACTACCAAGGATTAAAACAGGGAGTTGGAACCTGAAATTCAGAATGTTGTGTGGCCCCACGGGCAGCTCTGAGAGGAGCAGGGAATGCAGGCTCAGACAGGCTGGAGAGCAGTTCCCTCACACAGAATCTCTAAAGGCTTTTGCACCTACCTTCAGTATCTTCAAACTGCAGAAAGGGAGAAACCACTGAAACAACAGAAACTGCAAATCAAAGTTAGGCATTAGGAAAAGGCCACGTTGCACCTGCTGAAGATAAAAAATAGTGGACCTGTTTGCCAAGTATTCTGGAAAACTCAGGACCTCTGCAAGCCCTTCCAGTGCAGGAGGATGTCCTTCTAAGGGTGTGTGAACAGCAAGCAGTGAAGCACTTCCTTGCAAACCCTAAGCAACATCCTATGCAGGTCTGCTGAGAGCTGTCAGCTCAAATCCTGGATGCCAAGTGGACATGTCAGTGCAGGACTGCATCTCAGCTAATCAACAGAATTAATTGCCACGGCATTAGCACAGTTATATTACCTCCAGTTCCACAACTAGAGCATATGAGGCTGTATGAGAAATCTCCTTGTCTCATCACATAAATATCCCAAAATAGCTTGTTTTGTACGAATAAAATTCTCCATTCTTAGATAAACAAGTATTCAGAGCAGTCCATCATATTGGCTCATAGTCCTTCCAAGTACACCCCTCTGGAAGTGTGACCAGTGTAGCATTTATCCATTTGCTATACTCTGGATAACCTCCACTGTTCTCTGACTTTATTGAAGAATGTGTCCAATTTTCCCTAAAATATAAAATTATTCACCATGTACTGACATAATCTAAAGTAGTTAATGGGTGCTATTACAAAGGCTTTGGCAAACGTGAAGGCACTTGAATTCAGCCCTTCCTAAATGTGCACTTAATGGAACACACAGATGGGCTGTAGCACCCTGCCTTGGAAAAGGGAAAGATTCCATGATGTAAACATGGTACAAGGGATACTACCAGTGAGAGGACACATTCAGTGCCTAAAAAACTTGTCTGGGTTAATGTTGCCAATATTACACTGCATTAACGGAAATATTACGTTACATTCATTACATTACTATTACACAAAACTGCACAATTCTAAGGCCAGCAGGCAGCTCACCATCTTCCTTCAAGTGTATAAAAGCAAGCACTGTTGAAGTTTGTTTTATAATGAAAAATACCAAACATTTCAATATTACTTTCATAAGGAAAATCTGTTTTTATTTTCTGTCTTGGTTGTAAAAATAAAATATTTCTGTTCATACAGAGCCAGAGCTAGTCTTTGGTTGGATACATTCTTCTGTTCTTATTGAGACATATGATATAGAACACAAATAAAGCTTCGTGAAATGAACTGAAATATATTTTCCAGTCTCCTTGTCCTCTCCATCTGCCACATAATCGTGGTCATAGCAACATCATTCCATGTGTGATGCGTTTTTCTTCTGCTTCTATACTGACAGGTTGTCAGCATCCAAGCCCAGCATGATCAGAAAGGATTGAGAAGGGTGAACAAGTGGAAGTAGACACAGGTAGGTCTGGCACATCCACACTTTCAGGTGACCTGTTGTGTTTCTGGCTTTTTGGTAAAGAGCTGAATCATTTTTGGTTTTCTTTCCTGTAAGACTGGGTTCAAGCTGAACAGACCTCAAGCTTCCATTTCAGTTTCTTTACAGAATTTAATGTGCAGGAAGTGAAGCTAATTTGGTAGCTACTTCAGAAGTGTTTACTCACCTCAGTATAAGAATGGCAGAATTTACTGGGGAAGGAAAATGGAAAAATGGAAAGAAATTAAATATTGAGAGATTATGGGGGAAAACAAACAAACAAACAAACAAAACCCAACAAAACTGAAAATTAAGCAGAGGTACAGAAAACATTTAGTTCTGCACAAATACTTTTCTCCTGCTATGCTCAGAATCAATCTGGGTGTCACCCAGGTACCTTACTAATGATCCCTCTACCTCTCACATCAACAGTAGGTCAAGATTAAATTCAACATTGTTAAAATGCAGGGACTAGCTATAAGATGAACCCTTAATGAAGGGAGCAATAGGTCAAAAGAGCACATTTGTTACTCACCAATCCAGTAAAACCTTTCAATCTGCTGAGCAAAACACCTCTGTGCAAGGGTAAAATAAATTAGTAGGGTCTTTCTGATGGAGACAGTCCATGTGTGAGATAATCTCAGCAGGTCTGAAAGCCAGGAGACATGCTTCTGCCTTTTAGTGTATTTGTTGTGGTATCTTCCATGCCTTTCACATTTTAAATGGTTGCACAGTAATCCTCAGGCTCCACACATTGAATATGCCTCAATGGGACCGGCTCTTGGTTCTTCAGATACTCCTGCTACTTTTGAAGGCAGTCTGTGCTTATTGAAACAATCTTTTTTTTTTTTCCTTGAGAGGTTAAGTTAAGGGGTCAAAGAGAGAAAAGAAATACACACACAAATAGACTCAAGGAGTGACATGCTAAAGGATGACAGGGATGTAAAAGGTTTATGTGGCTTCAAGGAGAGGGATGGGAAGGTACTAAAAAGTGAGAGCTATTCAAAGGTTCTGGGCAGACAAATCACACACCAAGCTGACAAAAATACCATAAACTAGCCCTCAGCTCTTTCACCTCTTCAAACAGCTGAACTTTTCTGAATCTCAGAAAATTACATCCACAGACTTGGAAGCTTTTTTGTTTTAGAGAAATTCAGTAAGAAAGCATTCATAAGGCACTAAATGATCTATTTTGACACAGCCATGATCCTTGCAGGATACACCTTTTTTTTGGTCTCAGAAAGTGTGTTTGCAGAATACTTGTAATTCATGAAGAAATAAGAGTTTATAAATGTTCATGGCCCAGAGGTAATAAATATGGAATAATACGGTGTAGAAAACTATTCCCAAAACAAGGCTATCTAAGAACATGGGACCAGATTCCAGCATACCAGGAAAGTGATAAAATATTTTGATGCCAGTAAGAATTGCAATTAAAATCCTCTGTCAGATTTCAGGAGATAAATAATTACAGTGTTTAAAAAAAGGCTGAAGCATTATAGTAACCTAATTCCACATGAATAGCTAGAAAAAGCAGTTTGGCTTTCTACTATCAAACTCTGTTTCCAAGTACTTGCTGCCATAGACAACACAAAATAAAAATCAGCAGAGATCTGAAAAATAAAGTCCTCCCAGACTTTTTTTTTATTTTGTTTTGCTTGTGGCTCATAACTGGATGTGGCATCGTTATAATTTTGTAAAAGCTTTTCAGATGGAGTTTTTCTGGTCTGGTTTCCCCACCCTCTAACAAATACAAACAACCTGCAGCTGGTATTGCATCCTATATTTCACATTCCCAGCTCTCTAAATCCCACATTTCTGATTCTGTAAATGCATCAGCTACGGGAGCTGATGCAAGTGGCTGGAACCTCTGTTCATACTCTATAATCTAATGCACTTAGCGAGCCAATGAATATGTGTGAAAGGAGGGGCTTTCTGGCTGAGGGGCTCCGTGCAGGGGAACAGCTGTTGAACAGCAAAACCTTACTCAGAGCCAGGCAAGCACACTCACATCCTCAGTGGCTTTGTGCATCCAGGTCTGCCAAGGCAACTCCACCCACCCCTTGTCTCTCTGCAAAAAAGTGAACAAACTAGCACAGAGAAACATAAAGAAGACCAAATCTCAGCTGTGAAACATTTCAGCAGATCAGTAATGGCCTGGATCAGTAATGTCTCCTGGTTAAACCACCTCGCTCTACATGAAGAACGTTTCAGGGGGTACTTAAACAGCACTGAGGATTACTTAGCCTTCCTGTGTGGGCCCAGACGGAGCCACCTGTTCCTGCCCATGGCTTTGGTGTACACCCTGATCTTCGTTGTTGGGGTGGTGGGGAACTTCTTAGTTTGCCTCGTAATCCTCAAGCACCAGAACATGAAGACCCCGACCAACTATTACCTGTTCAGTCTCGCTGTCTCGGACCTGCTCGTGCTGCTTTTCGGGATGCCACTGGAAGTCTACGAGATGTGGAGCAACTACCCCTTCCTGTTCGGGCCCGTGGGCTGCTACCTGAAGACGGCGCTCTTCGAGACGGTGTGTTTTGCCTCCATCCTCAGCGTGACCACGCTCAGCATAGAGAGGTACATCGCCATCCTCCACCCCTTCCGTGCCAAGCTGAAGAGCACCCGCAGGCGAGCCCTGAGGACCATCCTGGCGCTCTGGGTCCTGTCTGTCCTCTTTGCCCTCCCCAACATGGGCACCCACGGCATCGTGCTGCAGCATTTCCCCAACGGCACCCTGGTCCCTGGCTCTGCTACCTGCACTGTGGTCATGCCCCTGTGGATCTACAACTGCATTGTCCAGATTACTTCTCTTCTCTTCTATGTGCTGCCCATGGGGGTAATAAGTGTGCTGTACTATCTGATGGGGCTGAGAGTAAGTTCTTACTCCAACTGTGCTCAGTGTTTCCTTGGCTCATTGTTGTGTGTTTGTGTCTGTATGTGTCTTTTGAGTGATTATACCTTTTTCTTGCCCATCTGTTTTCCCCCAAAAAAGGCAAAAGTATTTCAAACCTCTGAAAAAAAAAAAAGAAATAAGAAAAAAGAAAAAAAAAAAGTAGATCCAAATCCTTCTTTGGTGAAATCCCATTCTTAAATTAATGTTAGGGGATAATTTACCCCAATCTTTTTATAAAAACTTACCATCACTGCTGCTCACATCCAAATGCTACTGAAACACTCAAGTCTGTAGATTGGTTCCAGCCTCTCAGAGATTTACACCTTTGCAGCAGGGACTAGAAGGGAATGGAGCAAAAGAAAAATGTGAAAGGAATAAAAACAAGCAGGCTAGTGATCGAATCTTGTGTATTATTTGTTTTCCCTTTTCTTGTGACTGTGGAATTTCCATTGCATTAGTTTCTTTTTCTCCTTGGTGATAATATTCACTTGTTAAAACTCACAAAGCTCTCATAAACTGAAATGCTACCTTATCACTGCAGTTAGTAAATTCTGCAATCATTTCCTTATAGAACTGCAGCACAGTTTCACCAGGCTATCTTAGTGCTTATTTTCATTCTCTCTTCTGAAAGTGAGTCTAGTATCAATCACATAAATGTGGGGATAAAACAATCAGTATCACACTGTTATAAAGCTACTTAGCACAACATTGGAATAGACTGTGAATCGTAGCGAGTTGATTACTTTTTTCTTCTCATACATTACAGATATTTTGAAAATATAAATCCCATCTCATCGCACTGGGTATAACTTAAAGTTTACAAAGATGTGTCTGATCACATAGCAAGAAAGCGAGAGGAATGAACTTCATGTGCATGAAGCTCAACCAAATCTCTGCTGGTGTACATATCATTTTGTTGTGCTGGCTGACATTTACTGTTACCTGAAATCCTACAGAAGCAATTTTTACTTACCCAGGAAAAAACCCAAGGATTAACTGCCAGAAATCCATAGCACACAACAGATCCTCAAAGCAGTGAAGGGGTTAAATTATCCACACTGCCCAGTGGCTGTTGTGGGATCTTTATATGATTTTGATGAAAATGTTGCAAAATAAGACCTAAAGGGAGGAAAAAATTCTGTAAATATGGATGTTACAAAAAGAAAAAGAGAAATTAATAAATAAAAAGAAGACTTGAAGATTGCAAAAACTTCTGTTTGCAGCAGCAGATATTCCTATACTCCATCCCAGAAGAGAAGCTCTGTACCAGATGAAGACTTCTGTAAATTCACAGATATGTTCAAGCTGTCTCTCCTAAGGGCAGTAATGTTCATTGTTTGTGTTTTTTTTTTCTGTAAATCTAGCTCAGACTTTCAAATTTTAAACAGCATCCAACCTGACTAGATCTGCGTTATGCTCCAAACTGCACTAGGCAAGATAATTTCATTTCTTCAACAGAAATGATAGAAGAATGATGTATATATATCGTTTTTTCAAGAGGAGACACTTTTTATCTGCTCACGAAGGATGAAATCTGTGAAGCTTTAGCAATACTCTGTAGTCTCCTGAGTGCTGTGTATCCCTCACAGAATGTGATGGAAAAGCTCACAGCTGATCCAAAGGTTGTACAACAGCTCAAATTCAACAAACAGAGACGTAGCCCTTCCACATCCAGGCTTTGTAGAAAGGGCATTTCCTTGCCACAGTTTCTCCCTCAAGCTTTGCCCTTGCTCAGGATGCTCAGGAGAGTCTCAGGATGCAATAGAGGAGGGAATGCAGGTCACGTCACGTGTCATGAGAGGGCAGCAAACACGGGTCATGGGGTACCTGAGTTAATTTTAAATTTTATTCCTTGAAAAATGAACAGTTTCATCAGGCTGATTACCTTGTGATGAATTACCTCATGATTTACTTGGGTATAATTTTAAGGCTTGATGATTTAATAATAATTCATTGAGATGGTCAACAGATAGTTCCACCTTGCCCCCACTGACACATTCTCTTTTGCCATGGGGTTGAGGTAAAGAAAAGCACACCAAGGCTGCAGTTGAGCAGCAGATGGCAACAGCTTCAGCCAAATCCTCAGAACAGGCAGGACTGCAGGCTTTGGCACAAGCCTTGTAGTTTCTAAGTATCGACTTTTCCATCAGCTGGAGAGAAAGTTTGTGTCAGATAGGCCAAGGAGTTCACAGAAAACATTTCTGCTTTTGTAGAGTGGCCTCACTAGGTTTGCCTGGGGATATGTGAGGCCCTAATTTCACTCTACCTTCTGATTTCTGGTATGAAATCCTGTTGTTAATAAAGATGTGGGGGGAAAATCCAATTTTCAGCTTCTTGCTCCAGTCACTTTTAATTCTTTTCCAGTGAAAGGGTAGTTTCCATCTCCAGGCAACCCTACATAGCCTCATACATCACAGCGATGTACAAGTAACCTCTACCTTGGCTGGAGTTCTGTCAAACCATTGGCATTCACTCAAGTTACAACCTTTGCCATGGAGTCATTTATTTATTTATTTATTCTCCTTTGTAATAATTCATTGTTTTATTAAACTCCAACTGCTGAGTTATTCTTGCTAGTTAGACCTTCATCCCTTGAGGCTAAAGAGGAGCCTTACAGCATCATCAAAATGACAGGGGGAAGGTGAAAAATACAGATACATGTGTCTCTGGTTTATTACAGCACCAGAACACTGTATTCTCTGAGGCTTTGGACTATGCCTAGAATAGATTCTTGTTGAGACAGAAAACCACTGAAGGTAAACGAGGGGCTTTAATCAATCTGAGCAGACATTTATTGCTAGATGTGTTACAAATCAACTGAGGCTCTTCCTTAAGCAACTGTGGCTATGACTAAAAGTTACAAAGGCAATAACGTAAAACATGAGAGGCTGAATTGCACTCTGATTATAATCCCATTTACATGTTTTTCCATTTTATAAATAGAATAAAGAGAACACTGAAAAAAGGTCTTATGTGATCATCCTTAGAGAAAAATATTATAAGTCAGAAATCAGAAGTTCCCAACTTCAGGAAGCTGGGACCAAATAAGCACTTTTCATAGATGATTTCTTTTGTATTCAAAGCAATCCTGTTTATCTAGACCTGGTATTTTCATCATCAAAGCACCAGTGCTCTCACCATAAGCATATTGGGGAAGCATTTCAGGAAGGATCAGATTATTGCTCTTTATGTCCATTTTTTAGAAGTCCAGGAAAAACTACTGGAGAAGAACCTCACATTGTTGTAACTGAGCAGTATGTGGCTGAATCTGTGTATCATGCACCCTGGCTGTCTGAAAGGGAGCAATATTTGGGTTTTGTTCATTAGATGGGTTGAATATCAATTAGTCTAAACCACCCAGGGCATGAAACAAATTCCTTTGAATTTTACACGATTTTTTCCAATCATTCCAATTACAGCTGTGTTATACTGAGGCCTCTCTGGGTATTTTTTTTCTATCATTGGTTTGTGCTTAATTGTGGGGAACCCTTTTAGAAAAATAAACAAATAACATTTTGCTAGAAGAGAAAATAATGCCTAGTAAAATACCATTGAAATTGAACACAAACTGTGAACCAAATATTGACTCACTGAGAAAAAAACAAGCGGCGAAGTGAATACAAACTTGCTGTTAATATGTAGGTTCAGATGCATAAAATCTGCAGATTGTTTTGAACCTAAAAGTTCAGTGTTTCTCTGGAGAAAAAAATGAAATCTAAACTTTTTTCAGTGAGTCCCAAGTTGCCCCCAGTTTTGCTTTCTCAAACTACAACTATCAAAATATCAAGCAGGCTATGTCTGGTGGGGATGTGATCTCTTCTTTAAGCTCTCCTTTGGTTTCCTGCCTTTTGACAGTTGAAAGGAGATGAAACTCTGGAAGTAGAGGAAATGGCTGTGAATGTTCAGAGACCATCCAGGAAATCAGTCACGAAGATGTTGTGTAAGTAGTAAGTCCTTCTGTGTTTTATTTACAGTGGACAGGAGGGTGCTCAGGTCTTAAAGGGAATCAAGCAAATTCACTGGATACAAGAGTTATGAGTAGCTGTTATTAATTAAAAAAAAAAAAAAAAAGAAAGAAAGAAAGAAAAGGTTTATTGCTGTTTTATCTGGACTTATAGGGCGTGGAAGCAAAACACCATGGATATCTACCAAAAGACTCAGAAAGCAAATTTTCCTCCCCAGTATGAGAGGAGTTAGAGCAAACCTACGTGGCAGATGCTTGCATGGCAGTTCTCCAATATCCCTCACTCCAAACTGGCTCTTGCAGCCCTCTAGGGAGCATCTCTTTTTTTTTTTCTTTTAATGCAAATAGTCTGTAGTGCAAATAGTACATTTATAAAGGATGTACATCTGTTTTGCATCACACCATGAGCTCTGCTCATGAGCAGAAATCACAGAACTACCAGATGGGTCAGGTTGGAAGGGACCACAGTGGGTCATCTGGTCCAATCTCCCTGTTCAAACCAGGTCATCCCAGAGCACATGGCACAGAATTGCACCCAGACAGTTCTGGAATGTCTCCAGTGAAGGAGACTCCAACAGCCTCCTTGGGCAACCTTGTCCAGTGCTTGGTCACCTGCACAGTAAAGAAGTTCTTCCTCACGTTCAGGTGGAACTTCCTGCGCATCCGTTTCTGCCATTGCTCAGCACCACCAAGAAGAGCCTGGTCCATCCTCTTGACACCCTTCCCTTCTGATACCTACACACATTAATGAAGTTCCATCTCGGTTGTCTCATCTTGAGACAATCCTGCCAAGTCACATCCATCACCTACTGCTGACCTAATCACTTAGACCTTCAAACAAAAGTAGCACCTAAGAAGACTTGCACAT
>JAYRBT010000028.1:11378988-11421363 GCA_036023395.1 Myiotriccus ornatus | reverse complement strand
ACATTCAAGAGAATTTATGCTCCAATCACCCCGAAAGCACTCACATCACTTCCTAAGTTAGGGCTGTCTTTAAGGCAAAGAACAACTTGCTACTGAGATGGTGTTTATGCAGGAAACATAAATCACTTTCACTATTTTCCATAACAACATTATTCTTTCAGACACCTTAAGTCACTGTCTGAACCAGGAAATTGTACTTTGAAGCCAGTTTGATTTTCAGTGCCTGGAATGGGTTTAGGCTCCATGCATGCCCCAACATTAGCTGGCTGTTTCCTGCTCTGTTTGAATGTCACTGTGTGTGCATGCATTGGGTTATCCAACACAGAAACTAGTGTAAGACAGGAAGTATGGTAAAAGTTTTGAAACCATTAACATAATTTGTATATTGAGTCTTTCATTCAGCTTTTTGAACTCTCTCTGCTCTGTGCAGGTTAGTGAAGCACATCCTCCCATAACTGACTTGTTTTTCCTTCTCCCCTTTCTCCATTCCAGTTGTCCTCGTGATAGTTTTTGCTATCTGCTGGGCTCCATTCCACATAGATCGACTTTTCTTCAGCTTTGTTGTGGAATGGACTGAGCCTTTGGCTAACACATTCAACTTAATTCATGTGGTGTCAGGTAAAGCTTTCTTCTTCCACTTGCACAGGGACTGGGGGAAAAAAAGTATTTGTGAATGGTTTACTTGGAATATGTAGTCATTTATTTTCTAGGTGAGATGTGTGGAAAACCTTATTGGGGTTTGGTGGGCAGTGATGAGAATAGTCCCTGAATAAAAACTACATGCAATTTTCTGCAGCTTTCAAGATCTGAACATGTTGTCCAATACAATATCTGAATATTCACAAAGAAGGAAAAAAAAAATTATACCATGCACCATTACCTGCTTTTCCTTCTTGGAAATGTTCAGAAGTGATGCCTGCTGTTGTTCAGCTGCTTTTCATAAGGTACACAGGAAAAAGCATCATCCTCCACAGGGTCTCTGGAGCAAATGGGAGACCTTACCAAATGGCAAGACAAAAGACTTACCTACTGCTCAGAACTGGGTGATGAAACCAAATGTTTACGGCCTTGCCAACCATAAAATGAAGGCTTTTTCAAAGAGGAATCTTATTCTCAGTCTGCCATGGGAAAACACTGAATGTGGCCATTAGGCAGCTCAGACAAATCTGATATTGTGCAGTTGTCCTGGTGTGCTGTAAGAAATTAGCTTCCCTTGGCTGGAAGTTGTCCTCTGGCAGCTTTGATGGGGACACCAGCTGTGCAAATCCTGCTGTGGGGATGAGGGCAGTGCTGGAGGCAGGGCAGGGCAGCTCAAGAGAGAGCTGGTTCCTGAAGAGATGGAGAGAGTGAGCTCCAATTAAGTCTCTCCCACTTTCTTTTCACTGTAACTGCAGTGTTTGAGCTAATCTCAGTGAGACATCCCTCTGCATATACCAGGAAGGCAGCAGGCAGAGCTCTGCTGTCGCTGTCTCCACCCTTGCACCAAAGCTTGGTGGAGCTGTATAGGCAGAGATTTTCTTCTTCTGAGATTGTTTCACACACAAATTAATGTCTCTCTCCCAGGTGTTTTCTTCTATCTGAGCTCTGCCACGAATCCCATCATTTACAACCTGTTGTCCCAGCGCTTCAGGATGGCTTTCCTCAGTGTGATTTCTCCTTGCTGCAAGCACTGGGCCCCTAAACATCCCACCTGCAAGATTTCTGCCCAGAAGAGCATGTTTGTGATTGAGGGTCATAATCTCATGGACTCTGCTGAATACATGAGTGCCCCTGGCACACACAGGACATCTGTCAGCAGTTCTCAGCTCTCCACTGGGCTGTGACTTTCCATGTTATGATCCAGGTGAGAGAGGAATTAAAGAAAATTACTCCAAGAAAACAAAAAGAGAAGAGACCTTCCTAAAAGACTGATTTGAGGAAGCAAAGAAGAGATTAGAGGGTGTCTCATTGAGCAAATTCAGGAAGAGACTGTATTTAACATCCATTTGAGAAGCACTATATTACACTCAGGCTAATAGTAGGGCTGGGAATCTCAGTTTGTTCACTGCAGTCCATGCCAGTGAAGAGCTGCTTTGAAAAATGAGACACACTCTCAATGCTACAGCACAGGAGAGAGACACAGCTTAGCCAGTCTTATCAAATGGCTTTTTGTGCACCAGCTTAACATCAGCATTTACTTATTTTGAAATGAGGCAACTTGCTGCATAAGCCTTATCTATCTAGGTTTGGGTAAGCCAGTCCCACTTGTCTCTGCTGTGACCTTCTCGAGGGATGGCTGTTGCAAACCTCTCATGTCAACATGAGCAAGTAGGCAAGAATGAGAGCAGCTCTGAGCTGGGCTGACAGGGATCAGAAACCAGCAGTAGCTATTTCTGGGGCCAGAAGAATCATGGAGCCAGTAATTGTAAAATACATGTAAAGCAAAACCTTTGCTTTCTGAGCAAGGTGAAGATCTGGGGGGGAGGGGGAGTGATTAATACAGCTAGGGGAGATACCTGCCCAGGGAATGTGCATCAGACAGTTTGATTTCTGCCCATCCACCTGTGCATGTACAAAGGGTACCCTGCTATGCCCCATCTCCTGCAGTTTGTAAGAATTTCTTATCATTGCTTCAACTTCACCAGCAGAGCCCTGTGGCCGTGCTTCAGCAGACTTCACACCTGCCTGTACCAGGTGGATTGCAAAGTCAGAGATGAGATCAGCGTGGATTAGCAACAACCAGGAGACAGCCTGGACAACATTCACAACACAGGGAATGGGGGCAAACCTAATACAAAGGCAATAAAAAAGGGAATTTTGCAGTGATATTGCAATTACTGAATTCAGGTTTTGCCATAAAGCCCAATATAGGTTTGAAAAACTTCCTGCATCCCAGTTGTGTAAACAGATCCTGAAAGCAGTGCACTTACATCCAAGCTGATGAGCTTGGAGGGACAGGACCCTACAGAGTTGAGTCAAGGGAGGTCAGGAGGAATCCATTACATGACAAAGAATTCTGTAAGACTATCTGTCCCAAGTTTCAAAGCCTGTTCATTGTGTTTCGGAGAAATGCTTGGTTTAGCCACTGCACTGGGCCCAGGCTTGGCACGCACTGCCACAGGAAATCATCCCATGTGTGTCGTCAAGGGACTGGGAGTTACTTTCACAGTCAGATTACACAGAGTTATCACAATGAATAAGAACATTAGTTCCTGAAAGATGATACACTGTATGCATGAAGGATTATTCCAGTCTGGGCACTGGGGATCCAGATGACATTTCCCACCTCGGGAGGAAGGAGCTGTACTCCTGTTTCTGTGGCTTCTTACTTTGTTTCCCCCAAAGTCTTCTGTCTGTCTCTCTCTGTGGGACTCTGAGGTGAGGTGAGACCTGGGAGGCTCATGGAAGTTTGTGAGTCATTTTTTTCCTGTACCACAAGGGGAATTCTAGCCCATGTTTTCTCTCAGACCCATTTTACCATCTGCAGTCTTGTCGAACAAGCCAGGGAGAGGGTAAGAGCTACACAAAAGGCCTGCAGAGAGAAGGCAATTCCTGCTCCCTGAAGACAGCTGAAATGCTTTGCCACCCCCAAGTGGACACTTGCATTTTATCATTACCATTTCCATTTCCAACCAGTTTTGCATCATAATTTTTCCCTCTTCCAGACGTAAAAGTGTGATATCCCTCTGGACTTGCTGTGCCAGTGGTGCCTTGCTGCCTGTGAGCTGCCCAGGTCCCTGTTCTCCCACTGGGCTCTGAGCTCTGTGCTCCCACTGATGGGCCCGGGGGCCACCTGGGCAGAGGCTGGGCTGGATTTCCTCCCTCACCCTGTGCCTCCCTTGGGCAGCTCCCTCACTGAGCTCAGGAGGTTATCCTCCTTATCCCAGCTTCATTCCACTGAAAGCAGGTCTTCTCCAACATCCTAGACACCCACCCATGAGGAGACGGTGTAGTTTGACATACTTACACGTCCACCATATGATGGAGACATTCCTCTGCAGGATTTTGTGGCTCTTTGGATGCATTTTATGCATTTGGGACCAGATGGTGTTGGTGGGTGAGAGCCATCCACAAGTGACGCCGCTCTCTCCTCTATGGGAGAATCCCAACCCTTGGCTGCAAAGCTCGGGGTGGATAAATGCACCTCCTGACTTGCAGATGAGCACACAGACCTGCTGACAAGGTCGGGGTGTGAAGCTGTAGGGTAAAGGCTTTGTGTAGTCTTAAACAAAACGGCCACATTTCTGTTCCCAAGGAGGACACCGAGTTTTGTGAGGAAGGGGAAGGAAGGGGTGGGAGGAATGTGCATGGATGGGGAAATTTTAGAAGAGAAATAGTGAGAAGACAATCATCAGGAACTCACCTGGGTCTGAAGTAACTTATTCTTCTGCCCTAAAAGCAGTTTTTATCACATTTAATTTGCTGTCAGTCAAAAGAAGTGACACTCATAACCAGAAATTACTGGGCTTTTTTTGGCTAAATATCAAAATCAGAGCTGAAAACATTTAGGTTTGCACCAAATCAAACCTCCTGTGAAAGTGTTGGTTGGGAGAGACACGTCAAAATTCCTCTAAATTCTGCTAAAAACAAAATAAATGCAGTGGAGAAAGCGTGGACTGACTGGAGACTCCAAGTTAAATTCCCTGTGACTGCACAGCCCAGTACCCCCTCATTCCTGAGGGATCCACTTTGTCTCTGCAAAGTTGTCAATGTCCACTGGAGGCTTTCCTTTCCAAAAGGTTGGTGCTTGAGTTATTTATCACTCTGCTCTGATATTTACCTGGCTGCATTTTGGAAGCTGGATCCAAACATGAAAAAAATGGGAAGATGGATAGAGATGTCATGAAAGCTGATGCTATTCCTTAATTTATACATTAAGAAGCTTTCACAGCCAAGTGCTGAAAAATGTTGGCAACTGGCTGAGAAAAATTCATGTTGCAAGAAAAGGGAGAACAACTCACTTTCCTCCAAAATGGTCCAGTGTGATAGAACTGTATTTATCTGAAATCAAGCGTGTCTTCCTAGACAGAACTGTCTATTGATTTATTTCTCTGCTTCTGTTTCCCTCTGGGAAACAAGCAGGTGTGTAAGCAGAAAGTGTGGAGAGTAGGGGCAGCACTCTGGCGCTGTGAACAAAACGTGGATAGTCTGAAATGTACTGCAAGGAAACACTCAAAGGAGAGAAGAGTTGTGTTCATTACCAGGGAGTGACACACTGATCTAATGCCAGATTCAGCTGGAAAAGACATCATGACAGCAGGTGGACAATTGTGCTAAGTTTACCTGAAGAGTTTTTGAACACTACTGTGTTTTGAAGTGTTTAAACAACAGCTTACCAGTAAAACTAAATGTACACTTCAGCTGCAGAGCTGATTATATGTATCTGTGTGTAACATGAAAATAAAGGCCTGGTCCATCCTCCAGCAATCCTCAAGCTTCTTGTTTCTCCCTCAGATTTCATGTGATTAGCAGAAGGTGGAGATTCCCCAGATGCAGGAACCTCACCTGGAGAGTCAAGAGTTGCTGATTTTCTTCCACATTTCCTTCCATTTACATTTAGGTTAGTCAACAGCCTGCTTTGGTCACACTCCAGACACAGCAAGCTGAGCTCATCTGCCACCAGAAGTAGAAGACTTTCTGTTACTGTCTAGATTTTTTGAAACCCTGAAAAGTTGCAGCTGATATTTTTAAGGTAAATTATCTTAAATCCACTTAGTTTTTAAAAGATTAATTTTAGGTGTATGGAAGCTGTTGGAATAATTTGCTTCCCAGTAGGATAGCTAATTCATGAATGAAATACTGAGGTGTTTATGGTAAAAGCCCAAATAACCTTTTTTTCATGCGTCTTCAGCTCATACTATGTTATGCAATGGAGCAGGTTCCTTCCCAGAGGGACAGGCTTTTGTTTGATTTTTTTGGCTAGTAGTGGCTTTTCCAGAAGACCCTTTGACTCAGATGTCTGTAAGATGAAGATCTCCATCAGAGGAAAACTGTATTCTTCTTCTAGTCAAATGAAGGGGGGGGTGGAAAGCCATGCTAAAATCAATTTATCTGATCTATTTCAGTCATCTACCTTAGGTGTTTTACAGGTAGTTTTTATGCATATCTTTTACAATTGAAAAACACAGCTAGGCAGCTAGGCACAGGTCACCTTGAAATGATGTGTGTGCTTTGTTGCAGAGCAGATATGTTTATCAGACCCTTTCAATTTGTTTCATTTCTTCAGAACCCAAGAGACTCCCTTAGAAATGACTCACTAGGAAAATCATGCTCTAAATGAGCAAAACAAATGGCTAACAGCTAACTCACCTCTAAACAGTGGGAGAGCAGCATCCTCAGGGCTTCACCTACCGTTCTGTTCATTGGCCTGGGGCTGGTGCCTCTGGGACACCTGGACCACGGTGCTCTCACAAGGTGGGGAAATTCCAACAGAGCTCTAGCACTTGTAGGGTCTGCAGCATTTGTTTGCAAGCTTGCAGTTTTCTTTCCCTTACTTCCATAGGAGCTGGCAAGGGCAGGACAGATATCTGTCCTGCCAGAGAACGTGCTAAACACCTGCCTGAACTCAATGGAAAGTCTCCAAAGAGAAGCTTTTTCATGCTGCTGTTGACTGCAGTGCAGGTGGGTTGGGCAGCACTGAGCAACTGCAGCAAAAAACTACACGACAAGTTTTTGAGAAACAGAAGAACTCACCAGACTTTCTGTGAGGAAGGAAATAAAGCACCAACACAGGAACTCCAGAGGTACAGTTATGGTTTATTTAACCATGTACAGACTGTTAGCTGGCTTGGTGGGAAATCCTACATGCAGAGGGGTTTTTTTGAATGGGAACAAACTTGGTTAGTACCACAAAACTCAGCTTCCCCCAAGTCCTGCACCACTGATTCCTCCCAGCTCAAGTTACCCACTCCTGCAGAAAAACAGACCACAGAAACAGCAACACATAAATAAACTGACATTTCAGTAGCAATGGCAGGACCCTCTGTTGGATCTCAGACACACATGGTATGCTCTGGGGTGACCAGAATCCATTCCTCAGCTGCTTGCCAGTAACCACCTGCCTCCCTGCTCTGAGCTTAAAATGATGCAAATCAGTCCGTGTTCCTGCATACAGCAAAGATGAACAGGCAATTGTCACTGGCCCAGATACATCCAGTTTGCTTATGTATCCCAGTCCCAAGGTGAGGGGCTGACTCACGTGGAGCTTTCTCTCTCTGCATAGAACACTAAACAGTCCCAAAGTTGGGTCTCATGGCAGCCTACCAATTCCCAGCAAAGCCACTGCACTCCCCCAAGAGGCAGCAATGACTGCCAGACACGATTCAGCCTTAGCACACTCCAGTTTTCATGTGTCTCTTGCATTAACAGCAAGGAGCTCTCATATAAGGGTTAGCCTCAGTCTGGTTCCTTCCAGCCTCATTTCTTTCCTGATCTCCCCTCCTGTGAGGAACAGATATATTGAAGGATCATCTTTCCTCCCCATCCTCCCTGTCTTTTTGCTGCTAAGAAATTCCACTAAGGATTGAGTCTTTTCTCTGCAACTTTATTTGCCAGCTGTAGGGTTTTCACACTGTATTTGTATTCCAGTCCCGATTTCAATTACCTGGCTAACCTTTTCAATTTTCACACAGAGTGAGAATCAGAAAACAGCAGGTCCTTTATTACAACTCACACTGGTGGGGAATGCTTCACCCCCCCTTCCCTCTCCGTGTTTGCAGGAAAGCTCTGTCAAATTCAAACAAACTCATTGATAATAACTTGTCTATTTACTTATGCTTTGCTGACTGTTAAGTATTCTGGTCCCTTCTACAGACCTCTCTTCCATCCTCATTTTATCTTGAATATATTGCATGTTACAACATTTCTAAAAGCCAAGAAGAAACAGTTTTCACACTTCACCCTGATGCTTGACTCCAGTGGAAATTCTCACCAGTGACAAACACTGGAGAAGGTTCAGGAGGGGCTGTTTGCTGATCCTTGATAAGCAAGACATGGTGGTGGCCAGTCCTTATGTCCATGTCTCAGGGCACTTCCCAGTGAAGGCTCAGGGCACTGCAGGGGTTCCCTCAAATGAAGAGAAGAGTCAGGCACAGGACACCACTCTGCTGATCCCAAAGCCACTGCTCTGCCACCAAATTGTGCTCACCACATCTGTCACCTTTTTTGCCCTTCTCAATTATTCAAGTCATACCCCTCTTCTTATCTCCTTTATTATTCTAAGCTTTTGATCAAGCCTGTGGTCTTTCTGCCCCATCACTCAGCCATCCAGATCCTAAAAATTATTTATTTGATTGGGAAGGGGTGAGGATTTAGTACAATAGACCTGTTTCTTAGCAACACCATCCCATCTTTCTTACTCTTCTTTTGTTATTTCCAGCTCATTATCTTTGCCCATGTTCAATTCCAAATTAACTTAATTACAGACAGATTTCATATCTGTCTAAACCAGGAGGGGCACTTGTAAAACATCCCTCCAGTCAAGAGTAAATGAGGGCCTTGGCCTATGCTAAGTAGGCTTTTGGAAAGGCAGCTCAGCTGTGCCTGTCCTGCTCCCTCCAGAGACCTCTCCTGGTTGCTCCTAAATCCCACTGTTCCTTTGAGCTGCTTTTAAGTGAGGCATTTCATCCATCCATTCTGCAGCCAAGTTCATCACAACCCTGAGCTCCACAGCAGACATCTGTATAAATCACCAGGTGAATGCTTATCCTGTGCAGACGCCAAGGGCACCGCAACCTTTGCACCTTCTCTTGACGTATTCAGATGGGGGGGAAGGAAGTGCCTTGCTTCAAAGTCTGTGCCTATTGGAATCTGTGCAAATCTGAGATAAACCTGAGTCATATTGAGTCTGAACACTGGATGCACTCAGTCCAGGATGACCTCTGATTACTTACACACTTGGTAGGTCAAAGATGTCTCTTGGTAAATGCAGCTCTGGTTGCCCAAAAGTCATATAATGATGATAACTCTCTCCTCGGAGACAAAAATACACCAACTGGACTAGATCCAAGGCAGCCCCTCTTACCTCATCCTCTCCTTAGTCTGTGATACCAGGTTTCCTTTGGAAATCAGGAGCAGGATCTATCTCTAGCAGCTGCTGCATTTATCACCTTATCGTAGATAAGGTTGTACTGCAGTTGCTTACCGTTCACAGAAGTTCTCCACTGGCAGAGGAAATACCTTCTTCCTTCTGCTGGAGGTCAAGTAGCTACTACCCAGTCAGGACACCTCTTCCTAAATCCATCAAGTGATTCCTCACTTGCAGAAGCAGAATGCTGCACTGAGAAGAATGAGGAGAGATCTATATTTATACAATAAGGAAAGTGTTGTCAGAGATCAGCCACCAACTGAACTGTGCTGAAGGCACATGAAAACTATGAAACCATCTATGAAGACAGAGGGGGAACTAAACTCCCACCAGCCATACAAAGGGCAGGGAGGGTTCTGTGGCAGTTATGAGAGGAATCAGTGATCTGGATTTCTGGCATTAGAAGAGGACACCTGTAGTTCCTGGAAAGGAAGGAAAGCCTGGGTGACTATGCAGATGGTTGCTCCTCATTCAGGTGAGCATTTCTCCCCAGCTGTTTGCTGCCCTGGAAAGTAGAACCACAGGTTAAATTGGGATGTGTTTTCCCCCCACTGTCACCCTGCAAAGGTGGAGTTGCAAATCATGCACGTGCACTGGAGTGAACTAACTCGAATGCTGGCAGCAGTGCAGCTACAGGACAAGCCTTGCTGTGTCTCTGGTGGCTGACCCACACAGCTGGTGGGGATGCTGCAAACTCCACAGATATAAGCACACTCCACGTACTATAAGACTATAGCACATGAATTGCAGTCAGGTCCTTGTCCTCAGTCCTGGGCTTTCCAAAGGACAGAACCTCATTTGGAATGAAATTCCACCCCTTCAGGCTCTTCTCTTTCTCTTTTGCCTCCTTTTTACTCACCACTTTGGTCTGTAGGGAGAGAGGTCATAGGTAGGATATTTCCTCCTTAGTTTATGTGGGCATTTTCAGAATTATTTACCGCAGTTGAACCATGTTGTGTTTACCAGCTCAGCAGGAGACTATTCCCAAGGTCTGTGTTTAGGCTGGAAATGTCTGAAGAAGGCAAGGAGCAAATATCTGCCCTGAAATCTGAACGTGGGTCTTCTAAAAAGCATTTGTACACATCTTGCCCGGATTTACAGTCCAACCACACTAGTCAGTGCCCACTGGAGGTCAGTCTTGTGCCATGGAAACCTTTGTGGGAATGAGGCACTGGGTGCCCAGTGATTTCCAGAAGCCTTGGAGCTAAGCCTGCATTTGTGGTGCACAAGACGCCCCAAGAGAAAACCTGCCCCGGCTCCCTCGGTGTTGATTTGTGATTTAGAGACTCTTCGTGTTCCCATTTCTTTTGTCCCCTGCTCAAAAGAATCCAGTGCCCCGTTGCTGGATAAGCTCAGCAAGAGAGATGGATGCGCATTCAGTCAGCACAGTGCAGGCTCACAGACACCCAGGGTGCTCCTCAGGTCCCAGCCAGCCTGTGCAGTGGTAACACCTCATCGAAGCCACCTTGAAAAATACTCTTGTTTAGGGGCAATTCTCAGTCTTTTGAGTTTGTTTCACAGGGCATGGCAGCATAATTAGATACAAGCTGCACATTCTGGATGACAGATCAGGATACTGATGCACAACCAACACAAGTACAAGCCCAGATATACCTAATTCAGAGTCATATTCCCTGCAAGTGCCTCTAATAAGGACTTCCTACACCGAATCCCATTCAAAGAGCCACTTCCTCCTATTCCTTCTGTGAGATCCTCCAAGAAGAGCTCAACAGATATTTGACTGGAAACAAAACCCTTAAGCTAAACATTTTGATAAAAAGATTTCCTCTGTCAAAACAAAACAAAACAAAATAATAAATAGATAAAAATCTATGTTTTTACTACAGGGTCCCACAAGTGCCAGTGCAAATGCACCTCTGGGTGAAGTCAGCTCTTCGTAACTCTTATGCCTATATAAAAAACATGTATCAGAATGGTCTATACAGAAAATGGAGACTGAAGTGCTCAGTATGTGCTCCACACATATTCCTTATTTCACCTTCATGATGACTTAATTTTTCTCTCTGAAACAAGGATGGCAGAGTTGTTCTCTGCCCTGTTTCCAGTCAGGCCTCATCTGGAGTGTAGGATACACAACATCCACACATTCACTGAAGCTCAAGACTGAAATGAGAGCCAGCACTGAAAAAACCATTTGCTGGCCTCCACTACAAGCAGCCTGAAGCAGGTATTTCTTGAGCTTTGCTGTAGCAGCTAGAGAGTCATTCCTTTTCTGCTATTTTTCTAGCACAGCAATAGAAATATTGATCTCCACCACTGGCTTCTTTCCTGTGAACGATCAGTTATCCTTTGGTGTTAAAAAAACCTGCAATTATGCATTCTAAACAACCAGAGAACCACAAGGGTTGAAGGACCTCCTGATCTCTTACCTATTAATCCCATTATCATTCCTGCCTGCACGGCCTTGGGCACACCATGTCTTTCCAGCAAGTGAAGGGCTGTACCCACCTCTCTGTCTTCCACTCACCTCCTGCTTCAAGAAACAGCAAAGTTCTTCCTGAACCCAGACAGTTCTTACAGAGGGACTAGAGCAGATGGAAAGCCAGCGACGTGGAGGGGTCACTCAGTAATATTAGCTCTCCATAATTTGGAAAGAAAACCCACAGCACTGCAATCATTACTTGGAAGATGTGGCTCTAACCAGGCCAGGACCTTGGCAGCCCACTGGTGACACAGAGTAGATTAGAATCCAAACACATGATGGGTGAGAACAGAGATGAGAAGACTGATGACTTTGGCAGAGCCCATCAGGTGTCCTTGCAGAGCTGCCATCTCACTGGATACTGGAAACTGTGTTAGGGGAGTAGGATACACTGCTTTCAGTAAGATCCACAGTGGCACAATACACATCAGTGAGCTCAGGCCAAGGGGAGATTCACATCCTTTGCTTTGCATATTAATCACATTTGCATGTAGAGCTGAAACAAGGTTAGTGAGGAACAGAGCACAAGCCTCTCATTCTGCCTTCAGTATTCACCACTACAGCTTTGGTCCTTCCTCTTACAAGTCATACATTTTCATTCCTCTTTGGTTTGCCTTTTTTTTGGTGGTGGTGATGGTTCCCCCCCCATCCTTTGCTACAACAACTGTGCTATGTACTACGGCAGAAAATATGACATGTTTTCACCTGGCTGTTTGGGAGTTTTGCAACTGATGGTTCATTACCACTTTCTCATGAGATATTTATTTTCTTATGAACATTTTGTACTTCCACAGATGGGACCAAACCACTTACTGCTATCAATAAATCACAATTGCTAAAGCCCTTGTTTACTGCCAGGCTGGACCAACTGTGGAACTTAAGCATGCTGAAGACAAAAGCTTTGAACCAGGGATATATTTAGCTGTTCATATTTGAAGAAGGATTGGAAGGAAAGGAAGAGTTTATAAAGTATATAGGTAAAAAATAGCTGCGTGGAAGCAGGACAGCTGCTGGTCTCTGTGAGAACGACTCAACTTCATTCATTTTGCCTCATTTACTCCATCAATCTGCCCAGCACATTTTGGAGTAAGGATTTGCTCAGCCTTCCTAGGATCATCTCTCTCCCTCTCTCTATCCCATATCCCAGCTGCAGGCTCAGTCCTGTTCATGACCCAGTGATGAACTGCCCTGGGCATCACTGGATAAAAAAAAATCCCTTTTGCTGAAACACTGAGGGGTACTGGTGCATCACTGTTCAGTGATGATCAGAGGGAAATAGTGCTTGTTTTAGAAATGCTAAAACAAAAGGCCTTATGGATATTGAGGGTTTTTTTGTTAGTTTGATTCTGGCAGAAGCAGCTTCTCGATCCATTTATCAAGCTGCCTGAAGCTCCCATTTCAAAGCTGATGAAGATACAATAAACAGTAAGCCAAAAAAAAGTCCTTTGAAAGGTGCATCCAGAGCAGTTTAATAAATAAAAGATCGTGGGGGAGAGGAGGAGGGAGAAAGAAGAAAAATCATCAGTGCAAGTTTTGGCTTTCTTCTGCTGTCCATTTTACAGCATAAATTTAAATAAATGAATAAAGCAGGTTGGTGGAATCATTTTTCATTCTCAAATTCGCTCTATAAAAATTTCTGTCTGTGAACTCATCTTTCCACAATGGCTCATGTCTTGCAGGCTACCCTCCAAACTGCCCTCCAAACTGCCACTTTTGAAATTTTTAAGCATATCCATCAGACTCTGCACAACCCAGACTTTCTTTGAAAAAGCACCTGTATTCTTGAGTGATGAAAACTCCTTCAGGAAACTCCTGTGCAATAAACCCCGACCCTGCTAAGCACTTGGATGCCACTTAGCTCAGGTGATCCCAAGCATTATACTGTTCCCTTCCCCTGCCCAAACAGAGGTGACCTTGGAGTCTGCACTAAGCTTTAGTCTTCCATAGAGGAGATACTGTTCCTGCCCAGATCCCTGGAGGTTTGAGTCCTAAATAAGCTGTCAATTGTTTGTCTGGGTGCAAGGACAGCCTTTGGTCACGTTGGGATTAACTGTCACTTGCCGTGTTCTCTTTTCCATTTGGATGCATGGATATCAGGCAAGCTGGGAGCCTCCTCCAGTCCCTTGCTGGGTGTTTTGTCCATTGATCTCTGCAATGTGGAAAGTGACTGCAGATCTTCCCAGTGCATTTTGTTTATCAAGAGCTGATGGATATTCAGACTGGATGTCCAGGTGTGAGTTTCCACATTCTTCTTCCAGAAGCTGCCACCAGGTTTCTTTGAATTGCAGGAACTTTTCTTCAGGTCTGATTCTTTCTTCAGATGATTTAGGTTAAGACTCATGGACTTCAGCAGGTATCATAAAGATCCTCCCAGCAACAGAGGGAACAAAGAGGGAGTTGCAGACAGAAGAAAATATTGACAAATGAGACATGGTGAAATAATCAGAGGAAAGTGGGGAGAAAAAGATAAGCCCAGAGGAACAAAGAGGAGAACTGAAAAGTAAAGAGAAAAAAATTATTAAAGAATTGGAGTTAGGATGAAAGTAGAGAGAAGAAGGGGAAGGAGAAGGATGGGTGAAGATAGAAAAAAGGAAGAGAAATATGCATAAAGAAAAATACATGCTGTTTTTTATTAATGCTTCACCAGATGGAAATGGTATCAACAATAACAGAACCTCTGAGCTCCAGAACAATAGGTGAAATAATTCAAGCACCACTTTCAGATTAAAAAACAGTGAAGGGAGTTTGATTTATTTCCCAGCTTTTCTTTTCCTTCTCTATATATAGAAAATAACCTCATCTGCTTACTCACATTCTGCGGCTGATCATCACAAAAATATAAATAAAAGAATGAACCAACCCTTCAGTGAAGACAGAAAACAAATCAGAGGCCTCAGTGCTTTTTCATTGTTGCAGCTGGGTCCTGTCTTCACATTTATTTATCTTTAAATTTTCCCTTGCACTCCAGAGACCATATCCCATAAAATGCCGGGTTAACAAGTTAACCATGAATAATTCACGAGATAATTATAAAACATTTACACCAGAACATTATTATCTTGCAACTAAGAAAAAAAAAAAAAACCAAATACTTAATGTCCTCCACTGTTGATGGCAAACCTCCTGTGACTGCAATGTTCTTTATCACTAAAATTAAATGGAATTAATCTTCGATCTGCTTTGGTGCCTACCAGCACAGAATCACAAAGAAAAAACCACCCCCAGATGATATGGAAACACAAAAATACATAAAAACATACATAAATACCTTTGTGTGTGTGCTTGCACACACATATATACGTGATTCTGAAACACGCCCACAGAGGAGATTCAATTTCCGTCTTCCTCCCACAGACAGACTCTGATCATGAGGGGTATAAACTTTCACGCTGAAGGGATGGATTCAGAGCTTGGCTCTGGGTTGTTCTGACCCCCACACAGGCACACACACACACACAGTTCCAGGCACAGCTCTTTCCCAGACTGAAGAGACAGAGCTGTGCATGTCGTGAGGAGCTGTGACTCACGGTGACAGCCTGTCTCTCACAAGTGCAAACATAAACACACGTGGAGTGGAGAGGACACACACACAGAGCTCCACCACTCTGTGCCATACACTGAGGGGCTGTGGTTTACAAGGTTTTCCTTCTCACATCCTTCCACTGCAAAGTAAAAAAAGTAAGCCTAGAGCTTAGAGCTTATATAAGAACAAATTTCAGTTTTACTCTGGTGTCACCAAGATCAGGATTTTGCTTTGTATACACATCCAAAATTAAGACTGTCACATATGTGGCTATAAAGGCTCCTATGAAAGCAGCACTGATAATGCAAATCTCTAGTACAACAAGCAGACAGGCCATTAGTACTTCTGCAGTCTGCATAAAAGCTCCTCTGTCACCTTCCCTCTGGACATGAGGCCAGAAAAGTGTCCAGGAATATCCTCAAACCATGCCTTCTCTATGTGCTGGTGATCCCTAGTTGCCACAATACTCCTGAGGGCTTTAATGGGCACATACAGGAAAACTTCAAAAAGGTTCTTGCTTAATTCACAGAAACTGTCAGCCTGTTGCTAGAGAGATACAGGTTTTTCAACAATGACGTCTCTCCCTCAGGAACGCAGGATAAATGAGCACCACTGAAATGCATCTCCACTAGACAACTCCTTTGGTGAATATAGGCTGCCATGCTCGTAGGAAACAGAGCCAGCCAAGAGCGAGGGCTGGAAGCCGCTGCACATCCTGAAAAGGTGAACACATCCCAGGAGATTTGGCACTAAGCTGATGGCCAGCGAAACCAGGCAGAGCCTGAGGCGTTATGGTTTGATTAACCATGCACACCTTTGTTAAAGGATTAGGAGGACTCTATCACTGGGATGTTTGAATTCTAATTGAAAACCAGTCCTACCACACACACATTACTGGTCTGGGATGTGGGAGTAGATGGAGGGGGGGATGTCTATAGCATCTGTTTTGGGGCAACAAGGGGGTTCACAGCTCCAAAGAACCATGTTTACGTCCCATCACACAACAGCCCAGAAAACATCACAGAATTGTACAAAACTGATGGACACAGTGGGGACCAGGCTTGGAATTTCAATCAACAATGCAGAGCCCATTTAGAAATCTGTCTGCTGTATCTGAGTGTCAACAAACACTCATGAAATTTCATCTCTGCATCGATTTGCAAAATAGGAAAAATGCTTCATGAACAGCAATATAGTCCCGTGTATACAGCTGCCAGCAGATGCCCTCTGGGGTGATTCTTGTAATTCGCTGTTTCTCTCAGCAAGATGTCATTTATCATGAAGATTATCATCAACATACGAGCTGAGGATGAACCGTTAAGAAGGTCTATTATCCTCAACGCTGAAGCACAGAGGAGTTCTGTTCTGGGTATTCTTTGGGCACCTAACTCGGCTACCTCCCACAGGGATCTGTGGTCAGGAGAGTGGTGAGCAGTTTGGATTAAGAGACTCCTGTGCCATACACTGTCCATGGAGGGAAGTAGCCCCCATACCTAACTCCGAGCCCATCACTGGCTCTCTGAATGGCCAAGAGTTCCATTCCCGAGCATTCTATCTCAGTGTTATTGTTACAGTGCAGTGCTGGCATAAGGAATGCAACAAGACTGTCTATGAATGGCTTTAACGCCATCAATTTGATCCTGCAGCTAAAAACCACTAATTGTGGTGCTGGATGTTGTTCAAGTCCCCCTCAAATAAGTAGCTATAGACTCTTCCTCAGAGGAAATACTGTCTCGGACAAAAGTTAATGTCAGCAGGTAAAGATAGGTGGGGACCATGAGAAGAGACAATCTCTAATGGTTTTATAGAGTCTGAACCTATCAACAGCTTAACTAGTGTTAACCAGCTAATTACAGAGGTGACAACCCTTCAGCTGATTCTCCCTAACCACCTGGGCACATACCCCACACGTGATTGCAAAACAGAGCTCCAGCCCAATGCCTGAGGACGATGGCAGTACAAGGGGATGTGTTTTAGCTCACACATTTGCTTCTGTTCTCCCTGAATGCCTCTTCCTAACATTTAAGATCATTTGAGTATGAAAGCTTCCCAGTGAAAAGAGCTGAAGGCTGCAACATTTATTTCTCTCTGTAAGGACAAAGGGAGGATCGAGTCCAAACTGTTTCTCCTCAAATCATGGATCAATCGAGCAACTCCGGTGATGTCACTATCCCTGGCACTGAGACCTAATTTAAAATTACCTCAAATCTGAAAGATTGATTTTCACCATCAGCATTTAATGTCTGCTGTATCTTTCTTTTCCCAACAGAGAAGCAAAAAAGAAAGGAGGAAAGAGAGAGAGGGAGAAGGAGATGGTTCAGATTCAACTGCAATTTAGCATTCATTTGCATTTTTAAATTAGTTAAGCTATGGACCGTTGCAAAGCAATGACAGAGAATTTTTGTAATAATTAGTCTGCTGGGAGTGTAGAAAAAGCTGTACAGGCAGGTTGCACCAAAAGAGGAAGCAATATCCAAATGCTCAAAGTGGGATTTGCAAAATTTACTCTCCCTCATATGGGGCCAGATCCAGCTCAGCAGACACAGAGAGCTACAGCTCAGACAACTTCATCTGCACCAGACACTGACTACAGCCAGTGGAGGGAAAGGGATGTTTTCAGACTATGATTCATCTTACCCTAAGTAAAAATCTAAATCAGGCCAGATGATTAGACACCTGAAGTGACATGAGACCAATCTCATCAGTGTTGTTTACAGTATAATCTTAAATTCTTCAGCCTCTTCGTATGTGTCAGCCTCTCCTCAGTGGGCACCACACATCTGACCCAGTCTCCCTTCCTGCTGCAGTTCCTACCATAATTCTCTTAGTGCCTGTAATGAGATCTATCCCCCTCCTAAATTCAGTGGAAAGTCATTGTGACTTCAGATATGACAGAAAATGCTCAGGGAAGGAGGAAGTGGAGGATCCTTCAGCTCATATAGGGGGATACAACAGCACTTCACTGTACAGTGGAAGTTGCTGCATATTCAGCAACCTGATTTGAACTCACTGATTTTGCAATGCAATGCCTGTTGTTTGAGATGGGTGAATACTGCAATGTCTCCTTTTCTGGATGGCAGAACATGGCAGCACTAATGCTCTCTTTGCTCACTAAATGCAAGAGACCACCCGTGACTAAGCATGACTTTAGACACACTGCACACTGGGCCATCCTGGGAGCAACTGTCCATCACCCACAGATGCTCTGTCTCGCATCACTTCATTGTCCTTTGCTTGCCTTCCTCCAAAAGCTGGCATTTGTTTCTCAGTGTGACGGCTGCTTTTTGCTTCAGTTTGCCCTCTGGGTGAACTGAAGCACAAGGAACATGCAGGGAATTTCCTGAAATCCTTCACCTGATCTGAAACAGCAACCCCCAGTACATTTTTGTTTATCCATCACCTTCTTTGTCCGTAAATGTGAACACGTTCTGCTCCAAAGCAGCAACAGCCTATTCCCAGCAGCTCACCATCAGGAATCAGTCAATTCAATGTACCTGGCAGGGTGATGTAATATTCTCAGTATGGATGAAAAGTGAAATGATACGGAGAGTGGAAACTTTCCCTGACCCCTACATCAGCTAAAATATGTCTGACATTTCATTACAAATGGCATTTGCATCTGTCCGTATTCATCAGATGTAAAGAAAACTGAACCCAAAATCAGCAAATACGTAAAACCCAAACACTCAGAAGTTAGACATTACTCATAACGAACAGTTTGCCCTAAAACAAGTTGCCCAGAGAAGCTGTGGATGCCCCATCCCTGGAAGAGTACAAGGCCAGGTTAAATGGGGCTTTGAGAAACCTGGTCTGGTGGGGTTGGAATGAAATGAGCTTTAAGGTCTCTTCCAACCCAAACCATTCAGTGATTCAATACATATTAATGACAATGGGATCAACAATTCAAACACTATATACACTCAGCTGTTGTTTGGACCTCTGTTACAGAAAATTGCATGAACTATCTAGAGAAATTAGAAAGGAACAACAGGCTGAGGGCACAGCAGGCTTTCAAGCACAGTATGGGACTACAGAGCATCAACATTTTACAGACACTAAATCTATAATGGTATGCCATGTGGGTATATAAGAAACAGCCAGTTTTTTAAAGCTTTACTTTGTGTCTCCTTCCAAAGACGTACCTGTAACTTCAAAATCATTCTACCTGCATCAAATGCATTAACTCTATGACCACAAAATAGAGACCCCATTATTCTGACTACAAAGTGAGTGCAACTGGATTTCCCTGAAGGAACCCAAACCTTTACGGTTTTATTACCATGTCACTCTGAGTTTCCAGATGTATCAATCACAAAGGTACATTTTGTTTCAGCGTGGACTTAAGTGACGTGATCCAACTTATCTCTTTTGAGGACAGAAGAGCAAGAAGAACATGAAAACTAAAATAAACGGCTCTACTTATATTATGGATACCAAGAGCAAAATGTGCCCTGTTTCTCATTTGTTAATCACTTGTTCGATTTTTGGGACTGAACTGCTGTTTCAGTTATTGTCCCATAAAGTACTTTTCCATAAAAATAAGATCCTGTAAAACCTACACCTTTAGACAACTCCCCACTCTGACATAGCCAGTGTCTCTCTATTTTACAAAATAAAGGCTTGAGTGCTCATTCTCCTGAGTTTCCCTGTATTATCTTTGATTGTCTTGGAAACCCAGCTCACCCTGAGGCCAGCTATTAACATCTTTCAGCATAACAAAAGCCTTTATTGTCCCACTATTTCACATGCATTCTGTCAAGACACGCAGATGAATGAGTTACCAGGGGGTACGTTTGGGTATAAATTTACAAGGCCTCTACTCCATCATAATTGTCTGTATTCATATTCTCATTCTTCATGCTCATCCAGATGTACTTGGAAGTGATTTGTCCTCAGGAGGAAAAAAAAAAAGGGGGTTGGTTGCTTTGCATCTGCTCTGTAGAAACAAAGAAAAGGATGTCCTGGGGCTTCTTGTGGAGTAGCTGACATCCTGGGAGGTCACCCAGTAACCCTCCCTGCTTCTTCCTTCTGTGGGATCCATCGTGCCTATTCCACATTATTGAAAAATTGCTTAGTGAAAATATGAAAACAGCTATTTAGTTTGAAAGACAATTTTCATCCAAGTAGCTGAAGTGTTTCAGTCGGAAGGAGACATATTAGCAGGGAGAAAACACCAAATGGGGTTTTTTACTCTAAAATTCTTGACACTCTGCACGTATGAGCAACCATCTATAAAGGACATGCACTTTACAGCACCGTAAGACTCTTCTTCAAGCCCAGCTATAATATTTCTCCAGAGACACAACCCAAGAACATTTGACTGTCTGTATTTTTGTGTGTGCCTCAGAGCTTTTGTTGGCATGACTATGATGGCTAGTGGGCATAATTTGCTCACATCCCCAGCTGACAGCCAGGACAGCAAAATCTCATAGCTTATGCATGCTCTCTGATTCTTTTTATTATTTAGTGGATTAACTAAGAATCCAGTAATGGTTCCAATAACTATTGTGCTCTCACTGAAGCAGCAAATAATTGAAAACACTAAATACCCATCATAACCAGTAAATGGCAATACAGTAATAGGCAGGCAAGTATTACAGAACTTCTCACCCAGCTGAGGAAGGCCAGATATAATAAAAATCATCTTCAGAGGAATATGCCATGAAGGGCATTTGTCTCTCCAAAGGAATTCAATGCACCCTTCTAACCCATGGTGCTATTTCATCCTGAATGAGAAGAAAGCTAAAAAACCTCCCTAAGTTCAGCTCACACACACATAGACTCAGTGCTTATCTGTTATGTGAGTACACTGACTTCAGTCATCCTCAGCTCACAACAGCAGCGTTGCTTATTTTATTCTTTCTGACTACTTACCCATTCCACCAATGCTGGAATCACTCTGTAATTGTGAGTGCCATATGGTGTCCTAATTATCGCAGTGCTTGTTGTATTGATGTGTTAGATAATCAAAATGTAGGGAGAGAAGAAACAGGGAGAATCAGGCATTTTGAGGAAAAGGCTTGCTCAATGAATACCACTTACTACAAAGAACTCCAGGATGCCAAGAGACACATCCAGGAAATGAAAAAGCCTGGGCATGAGAATACCAAAACCATCATCTGCCTGGGGTCTTACAACACTACTGTAGAAATGTGACTGGGATTGGATTTTGTTTCTCTTTCAGCTTCAGTCTCTCTGTGGCTAGAGAACATGACTGTAGTTTATAGGAATAGAAAAGTATTATTACTCCAATTTGTAAAAAAATGGAGGAGGGGCAGATAAAAGATACAAAACACCTGGGCTGGCTTCCCCTTCTGGCTTATATTGACATAAATAATATGCAAGAGTGGGAAAGTCCATATTAACAAGAGAATTGAAATACATTAATGAATTTGCACTGTTAAAGTGATGCAAGACTTAAGAGGCATAATCACAAAACAGTTTCCCCCGAATTTCCTCTTTCACATTCATTAACTCTCTTAGTCAAACCCCCTCCCTTTTTCAGATTCCACCAATAAAAAATGACTCAACTAAAGGCCTTAAAGTACCTGGGGTTTGTACCATTGTAGAGGATAACAGGTTTTGCTCTAAAAGCTAATGTGCCTTTTTCACAGTGGTTCTAGAATTGATGTTCAAGGGCAGATTGGACAAGCAGCTACAGGAGGAACCCAGTACAGCTTACTGAGAATCACATTAATCTTACGAAATCCTGAGCTGACTACACTCAGAGAGTAGGAATATCATGGAGGAAGATTAAACATGCCTGCCCTATTCTTAGTCTTCACCAGGTGTGTCTGCTTCTGGCCCCTGCTGAAGACCCATTACTGATGCTGTCAAGCTACTCTGAAGGCTCAAAGATATCAATTCCTCAGTGACTAATAACTTACAGATTCAGCTGCACCATGAACGTCTTCTATACACTCCAAGTCTGATGAGAAAACAGAAGATGATGAAGATTATTCGTCAGGAAGGAGCTCTCTGCATTCCTGCTAATGCCCTGAGCAGTAAACAGAGACAAAATGCGACAAAAATTCAGACCTGGCTCTTGGCAGAATGATTCTCATAGTTTTTTCACAAACTGGATGTGGCTTACAAGATGGACAGAGCGAGTCCCAGGGTGCCAAGTTCAGACACTTTATGGTGGAATAAGAATGTGTTCCCACAGGAGTAAAACACCTAATTGACCCATAATCTAACAGTGAAACAATAGAGAATAAAATTCCCAGTATAATTGGGTTATAAATCATTCCTTTGATACCAGGACCTAGCAATTTATTTTGAGTATCTGAGTGTTTATTCTGAGGAAATACAGTGGTTTAGCTATATTTAAACTCTTTGGTTGGTGCTTAAAGGGGAAAATGACAACTGTGCACAGTGATTTATTTCTCCACTTTACTTGGACTGTAAAGGTGTGAAGACAGAGCTTTTAAAAGCAATCCTTCCAGGGGCCCACAGACACTGTGCAAGTGCTGTCCCTCCTGGCTCAGCTTTCTGTGCTTCCACTCAGAAGAGCTGGTGATGGGCAGTCACCTTCATTCTCTCCATGACACCTGTCACAGTGTGCTGGCTTTTCAATGCTCTTTGGAGACCATTTTGCCCTCACTAGTTTACCAGAGTCAGTGCCTCACACAGGGAGCCCACACAATAACAAATTCCCTCACACACGTATATACTGTTTCTCAGGTCATCTACAGTCCCTGTCCCTTACACGCATGACTCCTCTACACCAATATTAGCAGATGTGTTTAGTGGACACAGGGCATGGTTAAGGCCAGGTGGGATGGTCACTCCCTGATGTTTGTGAGGCACAGCCTTTACTTCTTACCAAAAGGAGCAGAAATAGTTTCTCGATGCAGTTTCTGGAGGAAGTCCTCAAAATTAGCAGCAGGACTGGTGTGAGATGAAGACCAGACCTGACCTGGGGCTGAGGTCAATAATCATGTGTGAAAATATTTTATGGCACTTTTGTTTAACCTGAGGTTTAGCACATAAAATTAAAAAAACATACTCCCATCCTCCATGGAAGGAATATGAGCCACCTGCCAACCCTTTCCCACAAGCATGTGGCCAGGACAGAGAACATGACTGGCAATTTCCTTTTCCTGACACTTATTTCCACATTCATCCCTCCAGGAAGCAATAGCAGGGCCATCACTGGAGTTCTGCAGCTGTTCATGTCTCACTCTGTGCCAGAACAGTGACCTCGGTGACAGCAGACAGGAAGCAGTACAATAAAATCCTCCCTGTGCCATGGATTTACAAGGACAAACTTCTCCTATGGCTGGCTTTTCATTAGAATTACACAAAGAGAATAGCTGAGGTTTAGGAAGCACTATATTCAAAGCAGACAGAGATGCTCCTAACATACAAAAAAGCACTAAAGTCCATTAAAAGGGAAAAAGAGGGAAAGGTAAAATTTTTCACCATGCTGTTCTGTTATCAAAGGAAATCTGGAAGCACTGGGCTCTAATTGCAAATTTGGTCATGGAAAGGCAGCTCTAGGAAAAAGAAGAAGCAGGAATTAGAGCTCTTTCTAACTAAGATCCTGGAGAACTGGTGAGCAGCAAGGATCTTTATGACAAGATTAATCAGGACTTATTAATCATTACTGCCCAGTTTGGACAGGGCTGTCTAGAACTGTATTTTAAAGCACATAGGCCTGATGGTTTATCTCTTCTGATTAGCCCTTCAAAAGAATATTCCTGTAAGTTTAAGCTGCAGCATCTCTGCTGCAGAATTCTGATGACATGATAGGCCATTATAAATAGATGATTTGTCCAAGTGAAAGAAGTCCAGCTATTTAGGCCAGGTCAGAGCGACAAGTTACTATGCCTCTAACGTAATTTTTACTCTCACATAGGGCAGAGATCCTGTTAAAATGCAAAAGCACTTTGTAATTGCAATTTGCAAAACAACAAGAGAAATATGCACAACATGATTTGCTGATAAAGCAGAATTTTGTCAGAGTAGGACACTGTTTAAAGGTTTACCCTGGGGGCACCAGCTGTTTTCCAAAGTACCACTAAATGACAAAAGAAGATACACAATAGAAGAAGAGCCAAGAATAAAATATGGAAACATTTTACATGTAAATAACAGCACAAATACAAGAAATCTGTGGGTCTGCAGATAGTATAACCATCCTAGAGAGACATTAACCACTATACATGCCACTTTGTCAGGATGGGAAAGCTTCAGGAGGAGGGTATGAGACAGCAGCTACTTTATCCTTTATCAGTACACAACAACTAAAGATGCTGATACTCAGTACTTAACATTTTCATCCATTATTTCCTGTGGCTTTTTCCTCCTATTATTGCAAACAGCAACTGCTTTTTGCAACATTGTGAATGATGTTTAATACATAGATGAAATGAGAGCTGGGGCAGAGCAGTATTAAATGTAGAGATGACACTGTTTTAACAGGCTGTCGGCCTTTGCTATGAGCATGCTTTCAAAAATTAGACCAACAAAATCCACCAGGAGAACAGCAGCTTTTCCAGCAGCTGTTAGAAAGGGAATAGGGAATAAGTCAAAGCCAATAACTTCTCCTAGGATTAGACTATGGTGGAACCACTAGTGGCTATGAAAATCAAGAGTCCACACGCAACCACTCCCAGTATCTTTAATCAGATTGGGAGGGTGAGCAGAGAGCAAGCCACTTGGACTTGTTCCTTTGCCACCCTGGATCTGAGAGCAAGGAGCCAGCAACTCAAAAGTCAGAAGGAAAAAAGATGTGTGTAGCCAGGGAGGAGAAGACACTCGAGTAAAAGGGAGCAACAGTGACCCGAGCCAAAATAAGCAGAACCACTTGCCTGAAGGGCCCTTTGTTCCAATACCATACATGAGTTCTGATCACATCAGCCCTTTCTCCAGGAGAGACAATCCCTTAAACAGCATCGGCAAATTAGTCCAGTCTGCAGTTGTGATTAGTGCTGGGTAGAAAGCTGTAAGGGAGAGAAACATTAACGTAATTCTGGCAAATTATACACTGAGGAGAATAGGGAAAACAAACAAAAAGTCGCTGAACCTGCAGGTGTCAACACAAAACAGAAAAGACTGATAAGCTTGTTTTCTTACTGCAGGACTGTAGCATGGTGAGCACAGGGAATGGGAGGGATTCTTGCAGCAGCTGCTAGCAGGGACTCAATACACAGCACAGTGGTCACCTCAAACATACATGTGAAGCCAGAGCCATAGGGTTCCAGCACTTGGACTTGTTTTCTCATTTTTCACCTGCAGTGAAGCCTGTGTTGGCAGCCACATGGGAAGAGCCAATTATATTTCTGTCAATGGCTGCAGCACACGATGCGAAATCCCGTGTCCCCACTGTACCTCATCTCAAGGACTCAAAAACCACGCCAGGGAGTTTGAGGCTGAGCACACACTGAGGAAAACCTGAGTGCTCCGAGTCACAGGAGGAGACTAACACCTTATGGACCTATTTCAAGGGCTGGAAAATCCTCAACCTGTTTTATTCTCTCAGTTTGTTCACCTGAGCACAATTCATCACGCTGCACTGTGCAGGAGAACACACACACACATCAGGACTGCAGCTGCAGTGGAGCTGAGCATCAGAGCAGGCAGGAACAGGGGCTGATCCAAAACACCAGCTTTGAGAACTGCTGTTACAAGGTACAGCTCTGGGAGGGAAACGAGAGACTGTAGAGGTTTTTTGCTGTTTCTGATGAAATGAAGTGTTACTGCCCACTGAGATTCTCCATGTGTTCTGCTGTTCAAATACAATTATTACTCCACCCTCAGCAGTGCTTTTGTGCAGTCTCAGCCCAGGGACTGCTTTGCCTGCTTTATCTCATCTTGCATTGCCACACAACCCACAGGAATTGCTCCAGCCAGACCTCAACAGACCGTATAGCACAGACCAGAACTACAAAAAAAACCACTGCATTCCCCACCTCGGAGCAAAGGGAAGGTCTTGAGGGAACAGATGCTGCAACTTGTTTTCTACTTTGATTCTTTTCACACCTTCCAATCACTCACTCCAAGCTCCATAAATACTGACAGGGTCAAAACACTGTCCTCAGGATCTGGAGCAGGGGCCTGGATAAGTGATGGTCAATACAAAGTACTTTCTTCGGAAGCAATTGCCTCCAGCACAATCTTTTGCTCATTCAGTCTTCTTTCTCCTTCAAGCAAAATCTGCCAGAACTGGCTATTTCCAATTTTTTCTCCTTCCTCTTCTTCTTTATTTTATTTTGTGTGCTGTCCCAGCCTCCCCTCTCAGAAGTGATTCCCTGGGGAAATTCATGTCCCTTGTACTTTTTACTGTGTCTGCATAATAGAACATTATCTGCATAATTTATCTCACACCACGTGTTTTCTTCCTTCTGGTTAAGTGTTTACCTAAAATAAATATATATTGTCATTGTGTACACTGAGAAAAAGAGCCAACAAGCCTGTCCTGTGTGAGAACTTTATCATATCCAAAACCTGAACCACCAAGAACATGTTAGCTCAGTCTTTTAGGTCAAATGTAACTGCAAAGTTGATTCTCCTCCTGCCTCTCTCTGTATTTTTCAGTGTTCCATTCTTTGTGTAGATCTGGTGAACTCCCCACTGGGCTGAATCCAGATAAAATCTGGAATTTGAACACAGCCCACAGAGCAAGGAATTTCAATAAGACAAAAAAAAAAAAAACACAAAACTCTTCCTTTAGCTCCTTTTATCACACCTCTGCACAGCAGAGTATGTGGCAGAGATGTTGCTTCCATACTGGCTTTCAAGGACCCCAACTGCCAACCAGCACATCTCACAGCTCACAGTGTGCAGGGCAGCTGACAGTGCACTTGACCATGTTTTGAAGTTAAAAGTGCTGAGGCTGTTGTGGTCCTGTCAACGCAATCTTCATCCAGCTTCTCCTACGCTCTCCTGAGCATGGGGACAGCACAGTGCTTTGCTGATGCTGCTGGGATTCCCAGGTGTTTATAGCTAGGAGAAAGAAAATCTGACATAAAAACACAACAAAATATTGAAGCCTGAGGTTTGCACAGCAAATTTGAATCACAGTATATTAGGGTGAAAACATGTCCTTAATACTATGGGGGAACAGTTATTTTACTGTGTCACTACATTTACACAATTAAAACTGAATTTGATGTTTCCATCTTTCTTCCCATTTTCTCTTATGGTGGTTTCAAAAGTGCCCCAGTTTCGTTCCTTAGCACAACAGTGTCCCGGTCCCTGTTTTGCATCATCCTTCTCATTTGCACCAGTTCACCAGCAAGATCAGAGTCTGAGGTTAGAAGGCATTGAGTCTACCCCATGTGAGGACTGTCATAAAGTTGTAATAACAGGCAAATTTAAGAAGGAGGTTTGGAGTTTCCTCTCAAACCCCTCACTTCTATTTTCTACAGATATTTTTGGATGGGCTGACTTGTCCTTGGAGATTCTAGATATCTCCAAGTGCCATTTCTAGAGTCAGTTCAGGTTCCTAAGCACAGGTGTTTGGTACCACTTCAGACAACTGAGGGTCTCCCATCTAACTTCTGGAAGTGCTGGGTCTCCAGAAAGCCCACTGTGGATGTCTCAGATACTTATGTGTTCCATAGTGTCCCCTTTCTGATTTCCTTAGTCCAATTTACTTTTTGTAGGGGAAGAACCCAAGTAAGGCAATAAGAAGTTTGCTTCACTAAGTAACTCACTATTAATTCCCTGATGCACTGTCACAAGACTAATGGCCTACTTTAAAGAGCATCCCTGTCACAAGGTGCTTTTTCAAAAGGATTCCCACAGAGCAATGAGAAGCAGCACTTGCATCTAAAAATTACAATGTGAGAGAACTCAATCTCAGCACATTGAACTTGGATTTTATTGAAGACCTTTCGATCTAGGAACATGTCACCTGTTGAAGTCAGCTGCAAAGTCCACAGATTTGAAAAATAGTCTGTCTCCGTTCTTGATAGTAATGCTCCTCTGTGAATTTTTATGTTTTAGCACAAAAGCTCAATCCAGACTCAAAAGCTGTGGAAAACTGACCTGTTTTCACTACAGGCACTTTGATAATCTCTAAGCCTTTGAAGCTCCAGCCCCAGGGAAGTGACACAGAGAGACATCGAGGAGGATTTTCACTGTGGCCACAATGGGAAGAGGAAAAAACAAGGAAGGTTTAACCCAAAACACATCAAAACTTTTCAAAGCTTTCCATCTCCTCTCAGCATCAGCTGCTCCTCATAAACCTTCCTCAGAAGTCAAAGGCCACAGCTTGGGACTTCCTTGGAGGGAAGTTTTTCCTCTTTCCTTGTTTTACTACATCCACCATTCTCCCTTAATTACAAAAGTTTCCATCTCATGTGCTCCTCTGAGCCAAGAGGACAGTGTGAATCAGGATCCTCTGCCATCAGGGCTACTATCAGGATTCACCCTTGGATTGCTCTTTCTCACTGTTTCTGTGGGTGTCTCACCATCATGTTTAGGTCAGTCTCAGAGTGGGATCTAACACAGGTGTCCTTCAGGCATGTGAAATCACCCTGACCTTTCTTATTTCATTTTCCCTGTGTTTGGGCAACAGTCTGTTATCAGTAATGGGAAGAAGTTGTCCCTGTGCTGTATCAGCACAGGGCTAATTCTACTAGCCTACTAGGCTTTCCTTCAAAGCACATGGAAGGGTCTCCAAAACAAAGTTACGATAGGAAAAGGTGAGAAAAGTGGTCAGCTGGCTCCCTTTTGCTCAACTGGAAGCCCATATCCAATGTCAGCCACCTTGTTGCCTCTTAGGGAACAAAAATACCACAATTCCACCTTTAAACACTCTGATTTCAAAGTCAGGATCTGTGAGACCAGGCAATTACAGTGCATTGCTGATTCCTTGGGAACACCTACCAGTATCCACTCAAATGTCAACACTCAAAGCAAATACTGATGTAGGAATGGTCACCTTAGCAGTGCTAGGTGTCCTAGAGATTTAATGATTTGAAGAGAGAAACCAAGTTATAATAAAACTTAACAGCATCACCTGAAAGACAACAGATAAGTTGCCACAAGAAGAAAATAATTTCCTATCAATTTTTGTCTCTGTTAAAATTATCTTTGTACAAATGTGCAGTGAGAATGGGAATATGGTGTGAGTTGTAATTGATGGTAATTGATTTCTCTCCCTCAGCTTATATCAGTGAAAGCTCAGTTTTTCATTTAGTTCTGGGCACTGGACCTCAAAAAAAAAAAAAAAAAAAAAGGGAGAGAGAGAAGTGGAACAACTGCAGAAATTCCAGAGACAAATGTGAATAGAAAAGATTAAAGATGGTGATCAATGAGCGAGCTGGTGGTTCAGGCAGAGAAAAGAAAAACACTGGTGAGAGCATGAGAGCCACCAATTGTTTAAAGGTTGTTGGAAAGAGAAAGGAAATAATGTGTTTGCACAGCCAGGTGGTAAGCACAAGAAATAATGGGCTTAAGTGACAGCAAGAGATATGAGGGTTAGACATCAGGTAAAGGTTCCCAGTGGTGAGGGGAGTAGGGGACCAGATTAGATTGCCCAGGGCATGGTAGAATCTCACTGTTGGAGGCTTTTAAATAATAAACATCCATCAGAAATTATATAGATAGATGGCTGATCCTTGCTAAAGGGGGAGGAAAACGGATAAAGAAACTTCTTAAAACCCTTTCTCCCCTGTTTCTGTTTTTGTTTCTCTGATCCTGTAAAGCTGCTAAGGAGACCTCAGCCCATGCAAAATCCCAAGGATGTGGTCAAAGACAGCTACAACAAAGCCTCTTGCAGAGTCCTTATAAACCTCTAAAGAAGCCAGAGGGCTGCCCAGAAATATCCACAGTGTGTTACACCAAGGTGACAAATGAACCTCTGCCATTTTATTTTGCACGATGTTTAAACCACGGACTAACTTTTAGTTATATAATTAGTTTCACTGATACCTCCAAAACTACCTGCCTGGTGAAGATGGGGAGTGTTGCTCCCTTGCTGAACCAGAATCTAACCACAGCACCCTGCCCTGGGCCACTGAAATGGGCTTCACTGCCAACACAAAACCTAGCAGTAGAGAAGTTTTTATATCCTGGAGTAGCTTCATAACCAAACACACGAGGGAACGGTCCTGCCTATATCAGATAAGGGCCCTAAATGAGAAAGGCAACATTCCCAGGGTCCAGTGCCAGTGCCCCTTCGATTATTGCAGGATAAATATATTATTATTTGCCAGACTGATCTTTCTCAGCCTGTTTATTCATATCAGTGGTAGAGACAGGAGCTCTCTGAGGCCCTTTGAACACGATTATCTTCCTTTCTCTGCGTGGGAAGAGATTCACTGTCATTCAAGGTGCTGTTGTCTTCCATTGTCATCTGTAGGACGAGGAATATGGACTCTGCCATGGGTTGTATCAAACACATCTGGAGAGTAAACTTCTTGCAACTTCATGCTGCCACCTATGAAGGGCAAGCAAGGCTTATCTGCTTGCCAGAAGCCAGGAGGTCCCCAGGGAGTACTGCATGTTGTTTCTCTGACCAGTCACTCTGTGTCATCCCTTGGTTTGCCCACTTATGCCGGCACAAGCATTTTCCTACTTTGCAAAGGAAAGCCAATCTGTGTTCATGTCAGGGTTCCAGAAACGTCTGATTATATTCCTGTGCAAGCAAGATGCTTTCCCCATGCCTGCTAGGGAATTCTGCTCTGCCATGAAGTGCCAAGTGCCTTTTTTTTTTTTTTTTCTACAAGTGTTTCCTTGGAACTTGTCCTATAAGAAGCCAGGACCTGCCATGCGCCCTGAAGTGCTCAAGAGAGCCGGTGATCCAGGTTTCACCATTCAGCAGATGACAGGAAATATTGCACAAGGAAGTACCAGGAAGCCAGTGTCTCTTAATATGGTGTGAGTCTTGGGGCTGTCCTGTGCAGTCCAGGGGTTGGACCGTGATGATCCATGTGGGGTCCCTTGCAACTCAGGATATTCTATAATTTACATAGTTGCGTATTCATCCCCCAGATAAATTCAACATGATTCTATTTAGGGTTATAGACTTGTCCCATTAATATTGGAATGAAACCTTCTCCTTTTTACTTCATTAAAAGCCTCAGGCAAGAGAGATCAAGCTTAACTTTATCATCGTTCTGTTTCAAACAGCATGTACTAATGCTGAACAAGACTGAAGGAGAGGCATTTATTTAATGTATTTATTTGTGTGGTATTATCAAATTGGAGGTCCAAAGATTGAAATCCTACTCGTCCCAGCACTGTGCACACACTGGTTAATACAGACTTTGCACTAGAAGAAGAAAGACACTGAGATATGCTAGATGGTGAAAACAAATATTATCATGTGCAAAGCAGCAAGGTGGGCAATGAGACAGAATGAGAGAGAGAAGAGAGAAATTAATGATATATCCAAGGTGACTCAGGAAACTCATGTCACAGCAGTGAGCTGAACTCACATCTGCTCTGTTCCAGCTCAGCACCTTTCCTACAATCAGCCTCCCTCAACGTGCTTCGTTTGTGGTCAAAATCCCAACAAGGGAAAAGAAGAAACTAGGAAATACTGCAGGAACTTTAACCCCACTATTGAGTACTTTTCATGGTGTCCAGGCAGGTAAGTTTAGTCTTCAATAATGTATGACAGAAAGCAATTTAAACCAGGAGAGGCAGTAGCAGGGCAGGGGAGGTAGACGTGAGTGCTGAAGCGCACAAGCCAAAGGAGACAATAATGAAAGGGAAAAAAAGCTGTGAGCCATAATAACAGCTTTTCTTAACAGAACTTAACTAGGTTAAAGTGACCTCCGAGAGGTGCCAGAATTTTAACAGCCAAATTTTAACGTGAAGGATTATGGATATTTCTGTATAAATTGCCCTTGTTTTACATAGACCGTTTTGCTGAGCACAATGTTAATTTTGCAGCTCCGCTGGAGCAGCAGCTTATAAGAAGATAAACAGAAAATGATGCCTTTAGCAGCTGACAGATACCTTGGCTAAGGTAAGCTATTTACATGAAGGGTGCACCAGCTTTCCAGCAGTGCTGCTCTGAGAGGGGTGGGGGAAGGTGGCAAGAGATGGGAAAGGACATACTGTTTTCACTCTGATCTTCACTCTGAAAGCCAAGGTTAAGTCTCCCCCAAGTCTGACCCCAAGCCTGTGCCAGGACATGCACTGTCTCCAGCTGTGCCTAGGCCAGTTCTGCACTGAGGGATGTACCCACCTCTTGAGGGACAGCAGATGGGAAAGGAATAGAAAACTGGAGCCGAAAGCAAGTGACTTCCAAAAGCACCATCCTCAAAAAGTCTACAGCCACATCTCAACAGCTGTAGGATACAGGCTGCATCAGCTGTGGCACAGGGGTGAATGAGCAAGCAGGGCAGCTGCTTTAGCCCAAGCACTGGGAAGTGAAGAGAGAGGAAGGAAGAGGTGATTATTTGTGCCTCATGAGGTACATGTGTCCCTGCCTCTCTGGCCCAAGCCATTACATGCTCCAAAGTCTCCCAGACACAAACTCTCTCCTTGACTTGCCTAACTCCCAGGTATTAATGACCTAAAAATGGGGATATTTAAGAATTAATCATAACAAAATATTTTTAATTTTTAACCATCTCTTTTCCTCTCTTTATACTTGCCTCTCATTAGCTCTTTTTAAACGTGAGACAAGTGACTGGCATCCATTCCAATTAAAAGTAAACACTTTTTTTTTTTTTTCAAAGAAAAGTGATACTACTGTGATAGCCACACTTAAATAGCACCAATAGATTTTCCTGCCTCAAATCATGGAGCTGAACTCAGTGGCTCAGAGCAAGGTAATATTAGCTCAGGTACAACCCCTCAGGACTCCACTTGGCCACAGACATAAATTCCTGCCTCCATTACAGCTTTGCCAATACCATTTCCATGCTGGCTGCACAGCAGCTTTATTGTAGTATAACACACATTCCACAGGAGTGCAACAGGAGTGACAGAATGGGGTTAGGACGCCAGAAAAGCCACATTATTCTTTCATCCTAGGAGCTGCAAAAGGAGGTAAGAAAGAGAAGGGCAAAGACACCAAAGGCTCGGCTCTAGGCTGCTGTTGCAAGTGAGTGAAGAGAAAGGCAGACAGAAAAGGGCTGTGCTCACTCATCTGCTCTCAGTGTAGGAAAGTTTTCAGAGATATTTCCCACTAGTCTTTCACTTATTATGCATCAAGGGCAGAGCTGTCTCCATTTTATTGCACTCTGTCATTCAGAGCTGGGCTAATCATTGCTGCTGAGGATGGAGGCAGCCAGTTGGGAATTCATTTCTTCAAGTGTCCCTCATGTTGCTTATTCACATCCCACTGCCCTGACTCGAGCTGTCTGGTGACTTTGGAAAAACTAAGGATACAGATATCTAAAGGAGACAGTGAAAAAAAAAGACAGGTATATGTGACAAAGAAACCAAAGGACAATTTTGGCACGTCCTGAGCTTGAGTTAAACTATCTAGAAGCAACCTTGGCTCTGATCTCCCCAGCACAGCTTTAGTAACGACTTGAAATGACCTCTGGGCAGAAGTCGCCAAGCCTAGGAGATGACCCAGTGCCTTTAAATGTGGAACTTTCCAGACTGTTAGAAAGTAATATGGGCTAGTGATGATGTCTTGGATAAAGCTGGGTCTGGAGCAGCTATCTCAAGCAGCAATGTCAGAGGAGGGTGTGAGTCCATCACTCTCTCATCCTGACTTTTCCAGGCAAAGAATAACACCTCTTTTTAATAATCTGCAGATCTATGCTTCCGAAGCTTTAAGAGAAAGGAATAAGATGAGCTCCCCCGAGGTGAACAGCATACCTTAGTGTTTAATTCACAGGAGGGTGTTACAGTCACACAGAGGTCGGTATTTGTGCCAGTCACTTGAGGGAGGCAAAGAGCCACTCTGGGTTTGGCTGGATTTCACGTGGTCGGCCTTCAAGAGGAAAGAAACCCATAAAACCCTCATGGTCAGTGCAAGGCTTGGAGATACCTATCAGCATCTGGATGGAAAAGAATGAAAAATGAGATGAAAAAATTTAGAGGGAAACAGAAAATTTAACAGGACTTGAAAGGATACTATTTCAGTAAGACTACCAAGTATGAGAGAGCTGCTCAGCACAACTTCAGATGGTATTTGCTGTAGACAATGGCAAGGGTTGGGATAGTTTGCCTGAAAGGATCTAAACTCACTGTAACATTTGGTAAGGGAAAAGAAGGCTTTAGAACACAAAGGTCATTTTAATCAGCTCAGTGTGATCAAACACTCTAATCAGCACAGATGTTTTGAGCAGATGTGTCAAACTTCTGCTCCAGAGTCAAAATATTGGGAATCATAAAATACCAATATGCTGTGCACAAGGGAAAGCACAAGTAATTTCCTTGGTGATGGCTGTGATCAGATCTGTGTCATGAACCCAAGAGGAAGTGGTAAAAAATGAACACAATTTCAAAAAGGATTGTAAGAATAATAGAGATTTTTCTCCATGGAGAAAAGCTACAAAGATAACGGTTACTGAAGAGAAATCAGAAAGATGAATGAGATGATACAACACAGACATGGTCATGAGCATAAAAAAACTTATTTGGCACTTTCATTTTTAACCTGACGTTTGAGAAAGCAGTTTGGGACAATCTGCACAATTAAAACAGAAATTGCTTAGAAGACTTACAAAGAAAACACTTCTAAGTGTTTAAGCAAAAATCACCACTGGAACTCTGAGCTGGGTGACACAACCGAAGCAACCAGCTATAGCCCACTGCAACTAAAAAGGATATTTAATGTAAGTGGCACACAATGTGATTTCTAGAATGAGGGCTGCCAGAACATTTTTATTTCATTGGTTCTTATTGCTTTTCCTTGGCAAGTTTCCATCCTCTCACTTCCATCCAACCAAAATGGATCTTGGTTTGTTAACTCGCAGCAACACAACAGGTCTCTGAGGAAAGTTTAACCTGAAAGAGCTGAGCCCCCTCTCAGCTGAGAGTTTTGCTCTGGAAATACCACTCAGGACTACAGAGGGAGCCTCTCTCTTGCCATTGAACAGTGTCACCATCTAAATTAGCTGACAAACACTCTGAGATTAGCTGAGAACATCCTGAGCTGTAAATAATCCCAGAAAGAACAATGGAATTACAGAATAGTTTGGGTCGAAGGGACCTTGAAGGTCATCTCCTTCCACACATCTGCCATGGGCAGGGACACCTTCCACTAGACCAGGTTGATCCAAGCTCCATCCATCGTGGCCTTGAACACTTCCAGGGATGGGGCAGCCACAGCTTCTCATAATGTGAGAAGCATTAAAGGCCATGTGTGAATGCACATTAAAGGAACTTCATTCACCTGTTAAATTTGGATGTATCTACCTCTTTCTTAGGGGTCACAAATGAGAGCAATTTACCATAAACCTCCAGAGATTGTGCAGTATCAAGGCAGAGGTAGGTAAATGTTTCAGCTCTCTGTAGAAATTTCTGGTCTGTTTATCACTGCAGTTTCAAAGCACTTACGTGAACGAAAAATAGTTTAGCAGTTCAATAGAGCAAGACAGCCAGTGTATCCATGCTGGACTGGACATGTGTGTGTTAGCTGCATCACTGACCATAATAATGTCCTGAGGTGCAAGTGCAGTATTCATATATTCTTCCAGTTGACATTTCAGTGTAATTCTGCATTAATAAAAGCAAAACTGAAATACCAGCACAGAATCCAGCTCACTCTAATCCACTGAAGCTGAAGAAACACTATGAAAGTCCTTTTGATACTGTGGATTGGAGCTGGGTCAAACAGACCTGTACATCCAAGGGGTGGCACCCAACTGCACTGCCCTCCCTGTTACCACAGGCAGGCAGCCCTTGAAATGATGACAAATTGGTTTGGAAACGCTCTGATGCACCTGGATGATTTTAGAAAAGTAGAGGCCTGGGGGATTCCCTTTCCAACCAAAATGGGAAATACATTTTTATAAAAACTAGTCATGCTACTTTTCTTTTGTTTTCACCACTGAGATGTCTTTGGTGACAATGAAAGTGAAACATGCACAGTCCCTGGGAGAGCCAGTATCCTACAGGCAGGCAATAACCCAGCTTGTCTCCTGAGAGCTTAGTCAGTGGCTTCACTGCAGAATTGTAGCCATTTTCCATCCCTTCCTTACTTAAATCTATCCCCTCATTACCTATGGATGGACTTGACCTTGGTTTAGGCCATTTTACAATCTCTTGGACAAACAAATAAACAGAGATATACCATAGTATTAAGAGTTTTCCCCATGGCTGCTTAGGACTAGCAACTAGAGGAGAAAAAGCAAGTACTAAACCATATAGTAAATTCTACATCTCACTCCGAGACACTCTAGGGAAACATCCATTTCTTAGCTCTCACAGATAACCTTGTCCCTCAAGCAAATATATCATTTTCTTTCCTAACAGAGGAATGAGTTACTTTAAGCCAGTACTGAGATCAATTCCAGCAACCCTGGGACTTTTAGTACAACACTGACTGTATGACTGGGTTGTAATCCTAATACTCTGTGTAAATCAAGGAACAGCTCCTAAACTTGAAAGTCAAATATCCTTCTGCCCAGGTGATTCACAACCAAAGACCTTGTGCTGGACGTCTCAGGGTTTCTTCAAACTTTGCATCTCACCTCTCTTTGCTTACTTGGACAAAATGTTTCCACATAGACACCTTCACACAAACCACTGGAGCTGAACCTCTTCTCTGCTCCTGTAGCATTGAGTTAATTATGAACTGCACTCCCTTGCCAGGAAAAGTAACCACCTCAGACACTCTAATCAGACATAATAGGGCTCAAGAGGATAAAACCAGATGTACACAAAATATATGCAACATGCATAATTTCAGCCACCCTTGAAGCAGGGACTCCTTACACAGACCCCTACCTGCCTGCCTGCAGATTCTCCATCTTCCCCTGTTTGCCAGAGACAACAAGAGGAAACCTGTGTTCAGCTGTTCCCTCTGTGCAGAGATTAATTCATTGACAAGGCTCTTAGGAATGTGCCAGCTCATTAATTACCGTAAGAACTATGTCAGCAAGAAGTAGGCAAGGTGACTGCTGAAAATGGTCAGAGAGAACCATCTATTAGTGCTTGCTACCCTGGCCATTACATGCCAAAAACCAAACCAATAACACCTGGCAAGCGTTTCTTAACTATGAAATATCACAAATTGCACACTTTAGTAATATAAAGTACTCGTGTAGACCAGCACTGGGGGAGCAGACTACAAGGAAATTGGCCCCAAAAGCAAGTCAGTCCTGTTCCAGGGATGAAATTATTAAGTTACTTCCAGTGGAGTCCTGGGAGTATGATGGGTCTCCCAGCAGTGGAAGGTGGCATGGAAAAATCCCAACAGCTTTGACATGCCACGTCATCTTGTTCCTCTATCTGTTATTAACAGACAGGGCTGCCAGAAGGTGTCCCATAACAAACCCACTGGGACACAAGGTGTAGAGAGACCCGGCTCACTAGGCTGAGATCTCAGACTCAACATCTGCTTACTTGAGCAAGTACTTGACTCAGCTCTGTGCTGTCTACAAAGGCAAAGAAATGGCCACAGCCCATTTCAGATCTCACAGCTGGTAGCTCTGTCTGGTGCCTCCCTCAAAGAGGGAACCGTGAACACCAGAAAGTCTCTGATTTGCTATTAAAATTCATCATTCTTCTTGTAAAGCCAACGCTGGGATAATGTGTCGAGGATTAGACCTAGGAAATCCATCAAGGCCAATACTTAGTCACACTCAAGTGCTTTTATGCCACAGTTGCTATGAGGAGCTCTTCAAAAACAGCCCCTTAAGAAGATCAGGAGAGCAGGGGGTCTCCCAACTGCTGTGCAGTTGAAGGCAGGGCCCTTCCCCAGACAGAGCCCATGCATTTTCAGTAAAGGGGCATTTGAATGTCAGGCAGTGGGAAGCAAAGTCTTGTCAATGCATCAAAGGTTTTGCTTCCCTCGGCTCAAAGCGAATTAAAGGAATAGAGAGAATAAGCTGGAGAAACTTAAGGTTGTTTCAACTTGCACAGAGCTCAGGAGAGCTCTGGAGTATCTGCAAAAACAAAAAGGAAGATCCATGTTACAACTTCTCTCCTTTCATGCTTGTCACACGACTGGTGAATTCGCATCCTGAGAGGAAAGGGCTAAATTAAGAGTTATGGTGTATCTTACCACATTCCAAACTATCTACCCATAACCTTTGCAAAGTGTGGCACAAAATCAGAAGGGGTCACCTTCTCTTGTTCCCCATAACCAGCCCACTTCCTTCTGGTGTTTTTGACAGATTTTCCTTTTATTTTTCACCTTTTCCTTTTCTTTGGCCAGTCTCACTGCAGCCATAGGGCTAGGAAACATTAATTTTATCATCTGATATAAAAGGGATATGACAGATCCATGCTGTAAAATGCCAAGCATCAAACCATAAGGAATTCCACAAATAACTGTTCAAATGTCCAAAGAGGGGAGGCGGGATATTGATGGCTCCCAAGAACTCAAGTGCACCAGCACTGCAGAGAGAGAAATGGGGCTCTGTCCGGGTTTGCAAGGTTTTGGGAGGTCCTTGCACGTGCTGTGAGAGCAAGACCTGCCAGCAGGCAGTCAGACCATGCCACCCCCCGAAACCTTCGTCAGAAGCCACTGCCTCCGGGTGACAGCATCGTCTGTGTCACTAACCCGGAGCGACTGATTGCCTTGAAGAAATCGGCATTTGCTGATGGAAAGCACAGAACGAGTGACCTGGTGTCACCCAAGGGATGTTTAGTGAGGTGTGGGAAGAAATTAGTGAAGGAAATGTGTGAGAGAGTCCCCTGGCAGTGATGAGGCAGGAACAGGCTGATGCTGAGCAGCTGTGGGGGGGTGTTAGTGCAGACCAGGGAGAAAGCAGAAAAGCCCGATGTGCTGGAGGAAAGAGGAGGAGCTGCTCTTCAGGGGAAGGGGGAGGATGGGATGGAAGATTAAAGAGACATTTGGTGGGGGAAGGAAGGTGAAGAGGCACCCAGAAATGCAGGTTAGCAATTCAGATAAAATGGATTAGATGGGGATGAAGGCAGCTGGGAGGGACTCGAACATGAGATTAAGAAGTGCACAGGGGAGCTGATGAGTGTTTGAGGGAAATGAAAAGCAGGGTCATCTGGATCCTGCTGATGGTTTTTAGAGGAGCAGAGTCTGAGCAGTTTGAGAGAGGGGATGGCCACAAAGCAAAACAGGTGTGCATAAAACCCCAAGGGACCCAGAGAAAGGCAGGGGGACTGCTAGACCTCCTTAGCATCCTCTGGGATCATCAGACATCAATCTTAGAAACAGCACTGCCTGGAAAGCACAGATTTCAGTGATACTGGGAGACCCAGCTGCACCCAGTGCTGCCAAGCATTGGACACGTTCGTGGGTGATATTAAATGGGGTACAAACCCTCTGCAAGAGTTCCTTACATTTCAATCTCTGTTTAGCAACGTGGTCCTCAGCCAGATGGACTTCGCTCCAAGCCAGCACAGCAGACAGAGCTCAATGAGACAGCTCCAATCTCTTGGGGACACACCACTACCCTGAGGGAGACTCACTGGCCCCAGTAAAAGTCTCCCTCCCCAGAGGCAGACAAGTGCTTTTGAGCCTGCCTGCCTGGGCCAGACCCGACTGTGACCCTGGACATCACATGGCCATGGCATCGCTTGTCACACTGAGAGAAAAGGCAATTGAGAGGTCTGAACGGTGCCGTGAGCAGATGACAGAGAAGCAGAAAAAGCACTGGCTCCATTCCTTGATCCCTTTTCTGGGCTGGGAATCAACTCATATGCCAGTTTGGTCAGGCAAGAGCAATCACATTGCTGTGCCCCGGCTCCTTCCAGCCTACGTGTCTGTTTGCTTTCCCCTCTCATCCTTTGGCATTTACTACGAGATCCTTGCACTGCAGGTCCTGTGAAATGGGCTGGAGCAGATCCTCACTTCGAGAGACCAGCTCCAGGATCATGGTCATCACAGAGCAGTGAGTGGGGCCACCAAATTTACCCCTTCATCGGGAATCTACATGGATCTACCCCCGTGCTTGTGGATGGACACGTTGTTACACATAGGAGAGGGGATAATGCCTCCAAACTGGGCAGTAAATACCCTCACTGTAGGCCTGCTGACAAATACAAATACTAGCCCAGAAAACAGTGCAAGAGCAGAAACAATCAGCCAAAAGCAGGAGCGCAGATGGTGCTACAGTCCTCCTAAGACCAAAAAACACACATTTAACTACAGCCTAAATGAGATTAACTTCAGGTCCTTGGTGCTACAAAGACCATGGGCTATCCAGTTTGAGCTACTTTCTCTGCTAACTGCCCAGTCAGGTATGTAAATAGTTACATCATTTTATAAAAATGGAGTTTATGATTCTCATGCCGCAGGGGAAACCTAAGGAAGAGAATAGCAAAGGCAAGAAGAAGCCAAGCCTGTAGACCAATTAATACTTTCCTTATTCTTACCATATCTTCCCCCATTTTCCAAAGGGCCTGCAGAACAAGTCACTTCTGATGGGGCCAGGCAACCACTCAGCCCAGCCCAGCAGCTGCCTCTGCTGCCCACAGTGTCACTCTGCTCAAACACAAAGCACAGAGGCTTATCTTTTCCCTTATTCCTGACAAACAAAAAGAGAAAAGCTGGGGGGAAAGAAGAGAAGACAAAGGGAAGAAAAGATGAACAAGTAGAACCTACTTTGAGCAATGGGGGTTAATCTGATTCAAAGCCTAAATCCATGTTAGCAGTTAATCCAGTTAGTAAGGCTTTCATTGGGAGCTTTGAGAAATCCTTTAACCTCTTGCTGTAAACCAGGAGCAGCTTAACAGCTCAATGTTCATGAGAAAAGCCTGTCAATAATGCCGCTAAGCAGGTATTTAGCAGGATTTAAAAAACAAGCATGTGACAACTCTTCTTTAATGAAGCAATTGGGCTTCTCTCCAGGAACCAAATGGTCACCATTTCCTTTAGTCTTGCCTGTGATCTGCTTTTCAAAATTCAAAAGAAGATGCAGCTCTAGTTCTGTCAACTTGTAAAGTATTCCTTCCTGGGGAAAGCACAGCAAAAAGCAGATTTTACTACTGGGGATTTTTTTATATACATAAATCTCATGGATTCTTTTGTCCTGAGGGATCTCCTCTTAAAAAGACTGCAGTAGTCAGAAAAAAAAAAAAACAAACAACCCACAAACCCAACAAACAACAACAAAAAAAACCAAACCAAACCAAAACAAAACAAACAAACAAACAAAAAAACCCCACAACCAAACAATGAACTTCTCTGCATTTTTTTTTCCTTTCAGAGGTGTCTATATTGTTCCAAGGAAAGCAAGCTGACAAAGAGGCTTAACGTTTCAGGTTTCTCACCCTACCCTGAGTCTGAGGATCAACAGTAAAGCAAGGTGGGGTTTTTTTAATCATTTCTCTACAAAATCGTTACATCTTTACCTGCAGAGACTGGCTAAATATGAGTTAGATATAGTCCAGAAATCAAAGTGTCACATGTCGCCTGGTGCTGTGTCGCAGTTCCTGGCAAAGGCAGAGCGTGTGCGTGTCTGGGGGACGCTGATGTACTGCAAGGTAAACTTTATCCCTGTCCTGGGAGACCAGAGGCAGGTGATTGTCCAAACTCACCCACCCCTGGTTTCTCTGGGTGTGCAGTTGGTGGAGGGTTTGTGAGGATGCACGGCTGTCTTCTGGACTGTGCTCCCTCACCCCTCTGACATTGGTCACAGAAGTGCCATCAAAGAATGTTTCAGGTACAGTTGTCTTCATTATCTGTGTGATTTGCTACAGATTCTCTCAAGTACCCACTTTTTAATATGTGAAGCCCTTTTGGAGCTGCAAAGCCCCCTGGAAGCCAGAGACCTTTTGATCAACAGGGTAGAAATCCCTCCACTGCCATGGTGGGGACCATCATCAGTCTGGAAGCTCCAGCAGAAACCAAGAATTTCTTTTGTGATATCCCATCCACCCTATTTCTTCTGGGGAACAGAGCAGTTCTGATCTACAGGGAAGCAAAGAGAGAAGCTAAGAGAGGGGATGTGTGTGACGCAGAATGAACGAGAGACAAAAATCATGTCTTTTTTTAGCCTTAACTTCTGACAGGGGCAGCATTTCACTGACGCCTCTCAAACCCCAGACACAGACACTCCCACTTCTATTCCATTTCACAGCTAGAAGGTCGTTTTTCCTTTTTTTCCCTCTCAGTTCTAGGGAGAAACCTTTGGTATTTGCTGTGTTCCAACAGTGCAGGCTGAGCGGCCCTTACAACATTAATCCGGTGTTAGCACCGTGCACCCGGTGATGCTCAAAGGAAGTTCAATTGCCATTCTGGCTGTTGCCTCTAATGCACAAGAGCTGGGAGTGCAAACAGGGTCTTTCAAAGGGAAACACTTTGCAGCTCTCAGTGCCTGAACGCAG
>JAYRBT010000028.1:11339615-11374524 GCA_036023395.1 Myiotriccus ornatus | reverse complement strand
CCATAGGTGGACATGCTAGCAGGAAGTCCACCCTGTGCCACAGTCCTTACTGTCCGTGGTTAACCCTGTGCCAGGTGCAAAGTTCCGTCTTCAGTATCCTAGCTTACAGAGAGCCCAGGGCCAGCTGGGCTCCCCCACAATTGGTGCCCAGAAGCACTGCCCAGACCTGGAAGGCAGATGAGCTCAGTGCTGTATGAGGGAGAGGACGAAGCTGCCCACAGTCGACAAGACAGTTTTGGCTCTGTGAGGCCACTGGACACTAACAGGACCCTATTCTTCAGTCCTCCAGCTGAGGCACAGTCTGTATGCCCCACTCAGCAAGATGTGCCTTCTCCTAAGGTAGGCATGTATTTTGCCCAAAACCCATGAAGTGCCTGAAAGCAGAGAAGTGTCTAAGCACTGCTCTGTGCTTAAGGTTTGTAAAAGCTACTTTTGCTGGCCTCTAATATTGCATTAATGCCTGCCAGTGGATACCCAAGTGCACTGAGGAGAGGGCTGAATGCCTCTCACTCATTACAAATTTGTGATGCTTGGGAATTTGTTTATTCCTAGCTAGAAAATGCTAAGCCCATCAGTTATGTCCCCACTATTCTCATCATGCCATCTAATTTATACTGACCTTCCAGCCGGAGCACAGCCCTAAATTGTCACAAACAGTCAGCTCTCCATTACGCGGCTCAGTGGAGTGTGGGGTAGAGACATCTGTGTGCATGGACCCAGTGCTGCCGTCTTAGTCAGCACAGGATCCCCAGGCATAATTAGCCTGGACGCTGCACTGAATCCTGGCTGACTCTCCTGCAGCTCTGGTCTCCAGCTCATAAACCTCTCCAGAGTGCCAAGGCACATGAAGCAGAGACAGTGCTGCAGTTCCCTGCTCACCTCTGGCATTACCTGCCTCTGCCTCCACCCAGGGCTGCTGCCACCTCCCTTTGGGACACACCTGAGGCTGCGGCTGCCTGCTGAGCTGGCAGTGACACTGGGGCTGCCACAAAGCCCATGTTCATTGCTTTAGCTGGACTAAGGCAGGTCCCATCCCTCATCCTAACAGCCCCTCTACACGGCCCACCTCTGCAGCCTCTCCTCTGGAAACGTGGGTGAGGGACAATCAAAAGTCACACAGGATTTAGTAATTCACTGTCTCACTGCTGAATGTCTAAATTACGGATTCTTCACCAGGGGCTTGACCAACATTGCGTGTGAGCTGAGACAGGCATCTTCTAAGAAGCTTCAGGACCATTACCACTTTGGTCTACTTCAGGATTTGGTCCTCAAGCAACACTGTCAGCAATTAGCACAGATGTATTTTAGTTCTGGTTATAAATGTCTTGCAGCTGCACTGATCAGAAGCTGAGCACAAATAGCAAGTGAGAGAAGTCTGTTTGGGCTCTTTTCTGATGTAACTGGCTCTGGATAGAGTCAGACTTATTTTCCTTCTTCCAAAAGCTGAAGGTGTCTTCAAATACATGAAAGCCGGGGGGTGGGTGGAAGGGGAAAGGGACCATTATGACCTCTGAATATTCAAATTGCTCAGACATAAGAGTAACACTGTCTGATCAGCAGAAGCTGGCCAGAAGCTCTCTCAGAGTTCAAGTGCTCATTAATTCATCAGTATTCACACAGGATATTCAATCAGGACTGAGACTGTTGTGAAGTTAAGATCTTCAGAAACACTACAAAATAAAGAGCATGGTGATGTTTGTCTTCCATCTTTCTACTGGTGACCTCCTGCTAAACATCAGAACCCAGAACTGCCTGCCAAGGCCTTGGAGATTACCAATAAGTCTTGCTACCATGACATATTTATCTCCAGAGGTACAGCACAGCACCTTCTGAGTAGCTGTACTGCCTCTGGTTCCCCAGGCTTGAATCTCTTCCCCAGGCACAACCTCGTGCCTCAGGCACTGTTGCCCAGGATGTGCCCCCTTCTCTCTGCTGCAGTGGCGGATGAAATGCTTTGACACTGTCCTTGCAAAAGGACAGTAGCCCAAGATGCAACTCTCAAAAGAAGAGGTAGAGGGTACAGTCCAGGCAGCTACTACAGTATTAACATGAACTGAGAGGGAAAAGATGTATCCCTGTCGACGCCCTGCACAGCTTCGGCTTCCAAGACTGGTTTCCTTCTTTCCTGCTCCAGCATCTCTGAGTATGTGGGAGCAAGACCTGACCCAGCAGCCCCCTCAGCTCCTCCTGCCACCCCCAGGGCACCGCTGGCTCCATGGGCCCAGCCGTGTTAGCTGAGCCATGCACGGCCCCATTAGCATCCCCTGAGCCGGCGCAGATGGACACGCTGGCTTCGGCAATAAACAGAGTCTGAAGCCATTAAAAAGCGGCGAGAGCAAAATGAACCCCCCTGCAGAGCTACTGCCATCAGGAAAGCAACACCAGCAGCAAACAAACAGAAAAGGGCACTGGAATTTTTGCCAAGGCAGCCCTAGCTGGAAAATGAGGGGCATGGACAGTGAGTGCAGCAGGAGCCAGATGCAAAGCAATTCAGGCTGCAGCTCTAAAGTGGTTCTTCAAGCAGTGTGGGATGCTTGATCCCACACTTACACTAGACGTTCATAACAAAAGGGGCCATTGTCAAAGCACTGTGGATTCAGGACTGACTATGGCAGGCAACTCTGCTTAAAGACACGGTTAACTGCTGCACTGAAGTAATAATCCTGCGCTAAATCCAGAATTTAAATGCCTCAAGGGCTTAAGGGCTGTCAGGAGCTGCAATTCATTTCCAGGGGTTTTATTTAGTTGCAGCAGCAATTTTACCTGAGGGTGAAAGTAAATTTGAGAATTACAGGGCTAATAATTTAACAGAATTGGCTGCGGTATTTTTTTAAAGAAACACAAACACACACACACGAGCTTGATGAAATGAGTTCTGCACATTATATGCTTGCAGGTTTCATTTGAATGAAAATGATTAATGGGAACATAAAGATAAAACACAGCACAGTAATAAAACAAATCATCTCTGTCTCCTAAAGGTCAGAGCAAACCTGCCTCCTGGTTTGGAAATCATGTCCTAGGACAACATCAGACATTTGCTTCTGAATCTACCTCTTGCCTCTCCCAGCTGATAACTGCTGATTCCCAACATGCCAAACAAGTGAATGGAGCAGAAACTAAACACATTCTTAGCCAGACACAGAAGACATCAACAGAAACTGATTTCCACCACTGGCTCTCTAATTTCAGAGAACAACTTCTTCCTGTCTGTGTATCACCATTCTTTGCAATAAAAAAACTGAGAGTTCTTTAACTCAGTACCTCAGTTCAGCTTGGAAGATGCTTTCCTTCTGGAAGAGATGGGGACTCAGCATAGCATCAGTGTGCAATTTCCATCACCTGGAAAGTAAAATAACGTAACAGTTCATAGGGAGCTCTTTCCCTATTGCCTTGGTCCCAGGAACAAGCACTGGCAACAGACCCCCCATCCCCTCCCCACGTTGTGTGACACCACTGAGGGACAATGCTGCAGAAGTTCCCACATCTTAGCCCAGCCAAACTGGTGTTTCAGGGAGGGAAATTAGTCATCTGGGAGACTGGGCCCAAGAAGGGAACTGAACTTCCCAGCTGCGAGCCTGTCTCATGGAAAAAAATCTACCGGATTTGAAACCGCTGGTACCTTTCCCCTTCCCTGCCATTGTCATTGAGAAATCCGTTCTTTCCTGCATTTCTAATTGGGACGGAACAGATGGTGAAGGCTTTGTTTAATGAAATATGTCCATTCAATTAACCCATGCCATCAGGGATTTGGCAAAGCAAAAGGAATCAGCATCCCATCGCTGTAACAGGGTCCTCCTGCCCAAACCTGTGCGCCCAAGGAAGGACTGGGATGCGACTGGGATACACAGGTTGCACCTGCTGAGCCTCGTTCAGCTGCCATTCCTGATTCCCAGAAGCCTAATTTCTTCATTTTTTTTCCTTCTTTTTTTTCTCCAATTTTTCTGTTTCAGAGCTGTGTCCAGAGATTTTGAACCCTGTGCTCAGTCTTGCCCCAACAACACATGAAAAAGGCAGTATCTGTTCTCCCTAGAAATTGCTTAGAGGTCCAGAGGACAGGGAGATGTACCAAAGTGAACTGGGTCCCATTGGCAGCTCTGGCACCAAACTTTGAGGAGGGGAAGCCCATCCATGCCTCAGTTTCCCCATCTGTGCTGATGAACAGCAATTAGTACTCTGTGAACAACCAAATATGTGGTTCACTGACAGTTTGAAAATCAAATCCCAACAACCAACACAACTTCCTGAAGGAAAGCATGGTTTTATTATTTCAGGTCTTGGTCTGAAACAAAGTTTGGATCCTTTAAAGGAAAGAAAAGACATTTTGAAACACACAAATTGAAACCCACATTCATATTTGGGGGACCAAAAAAAAAAAAATTTTTTTTTTTGGTCCAATCCCACCAGTAGCAGATTTGGGTCCGATCCCACCAGCAGAAACAGAGCCAAAAGATATAGAAGCCTAGAATTAGATCAGGTGGCTCTGAAGTAAGTATTTTTATGAAAGTAAATAGTTTGTTTCTAACCTTGTTCCCAGCTTGCATTGGTGCAGGAGCAGAGGCTGTTCAGGGGTGTGACAGGAATAGTCTCTACTAAAGAAAATTCACTAAATGCCAGCTGGACTAATTATAGTGCTCTAAAGCCAAGACATTTCAGATTTTCATTCCCAAATGGCGAATTGGTACATTTACCAAAAGAAATTACTTTGGTGTTTTGGGGGTTTAGTTGGTTGGGTTTTTTTATGTAGGTGAGGAAAGTAAAAAACCACAGAACCTTTGGGGGTTTTCCTTTCGCTTTCTCCTTCCCTTTCCATTCCTACCCTTCCATCTCCTTCAGGAAGGAGAGTGAGTGCTCAGCTTCTTCCCATGCTCAGACACAGTGAGGAAAACAAAATACTTCTTTAGGAAATACCTCTTGTCTTCAAAGACTTTCTTTTTTTTTTCATTTTATAGAAAACCTGAGGAGTTTATTGGTCCCTTTGGTTGTGGGGAAATACCTCTGGATAGGGATTCATTCAGGAATTGGATCTATGCAGCCAGAGGAGAAAAACAGCCCGTGACACCACCCAGCAGGCCCCAAGAGCCCCAGCTGAAGTGTGACACACACAGTGACATGCAGCACCACCCCCTTGGGGTGCCAGTCAATCCCTGCACACACGAGGCTGTACCCGACATGCTCCCTGGCATCCTACAAGCCTGCAGAGCCCAGATCCCTCAGTGTGCCAGTCCTGGGCTTTAGCACTCACCAACAGCCCTGCCATCGTGGGATGGCAGCTCCTGCAGCTCCTAACAGCACCTGACACCCCAAAACACGTTCTTCAAACATTCCCATTTGTCTTGTGTTATTACCCAGCTAGATGGTCTTCCCTTTGACTTCCTTTTTGACTTCCTTTGAGCTATTTTATTGGCTTATCTGCCTCCCAGCTCCTATAACTGCCCTGTAATCCTTCTCCTCTCCCTGGTGGCATCACAGACACATTTTCTGGCATTTGTGACTGTTCCCACATTGTCTCAAGCTGAGCTAAACAGTTTCCAAGTGCAAAGCAGCATGACTGAAACTCCTGCTAGACTTTCATAATGAATATGAAGTTGCCAGACAGTGGAAATTCCTAACTTGACTCCATTCTCCAAATCCATTTATCAATGCTAATCAGCCAAGACCAGACAAGTCTTCCCTTTTTGACTAGAATGACTTTATTTTTTTACGACAACAAAGCAATTCTCACAAAAATAACAGTATATCATCATATGTGAAACTAACACAATGTGCTAACTCATGACTCAGGCAAGATACTGGCTGGAAAAATGACCTGTTTGACTCATCTTTGTTAATGGCAGAAGTTTCAGACATATATCCCAGATCCTGCTGTGAAATGGTCAGGCCTGAGGTAGCAGCCCTGGATTTGAACTCTCTTTGAGCTTTGAAGACACTCTGATCTAGCTCCAAAACTGCCGGTTTGGAGGATGCAGCTTATCCTCTTGGGTGTTTCAGCAGCCAAATCAAATCATCTGATGGTTTTGTAATGTGCCTGACTGGGACACCACAGGTTGACTGTGCTAACATAACTGCTGCCTGGGACTGTTGCAGCTGGCTAGCAATAGGACTCGAGATAAAATGATAATTTTGCAGCTCTGGAGTGAAGGCATCCTAGATAAATGCTATAAGAAATGGAAGCCTTCCCAAAACACCAGATTCTAGGATCAAAGCTCTGCATCGACGTGCCCATATCAAATCTCAGAGGTTGATGGGCAGATAGAGATTCCTTTTTGCCCAGGAAAGAGATTCCTTTTTGCTGCTGGTCTTGGCCAGAGTGAGGGAGCTGGTTCTGCATTTGTATCCCCTTCATAACAGCTCCAAGTAAGAGATGGTTTCTGACAGCTTGACCACCTCTCACTCTCACAAGTTGGCTGCCTTGTCATTGGCAAAGTCCTCAAGCAGATCCAGCTGCCCAGACAGAGCTGGCTCGTGCTTCAAAACGTGGCAGGCAGCCAGAGCAGCAGAGAGACGTGCTGGCTTTTCCCTATGCAATCCTTTAACAAGGAATCCTGATGTTCCTGGGCACAGCTTTCTTTCCCTGGGTACCTCACACCTTCCAGCAGTCGCTTTGATCATCTCCGAGGCTCCCCTTAGCACAGAAACAAACAACCTTTTTTCTTTCTTTCTCTCTTGGGATGAGCATATTAAAAAAAAAGTTGTTAAACAGGAATTTCCCTCGACTAGAGAGGTAAATCCAGGGCACTCTAACCAGGTGAATTCAGCCTTTGCCTTATTGGGGCTTGAATTTTCGCTTAAGCCACCCAAGCCAGACACATGCACCAGCTTCCATGGGGAGTGAGCACTGCTGAGGGTGCCTGTGCATTTGGCTGTTAGGGATGAACAGAAGATAGTTTGGGGTTTTTTTCTAGCCATCCTGTTTGCTTTGACACAGACGGTGAGTTCAGGCCATCTTCAGATGGCACCTTCTGCCCCAATATTCATCACTTCCCCTTCTCTCAAGATGCCTGAGTTTTACAAAAGCTTTGTGTGTGTGGTTGATCCCTAATGCCCTCCAAACAAAACAAACGGATTAGCACAAGCGGTTTAATCCAGACCTCTTTGCTAACTATCCTCACCTCGAACGGGGTGGGCAGGGAGCAAGCACAGCTCAACACCATGAGCTGCTGAAGGTTTCACCACGGGGGCAGTGACCACTTCAGCCAGCTGAGAAAGACCCAGACCTGTAGTCAGCAAAATCCCCACCACTCTCCCATGCCTGAATTCTGGTCCAGGATAAAGCTTAGGAACAAAAAAGCAGCAAAGACCAACTAACTTCACTGTGAGAATGGTGCATTCAGCTTGCCACAGAAAGTCCGCAGTATCAAAACACAATTAAGTAGTCGCACATCGACAGACTCTCCTAATTGCTGTAAGGAGCAATTCAATTATGTTTTCAACGCTGAAATGAGTCATTACCAGTCTATAGGGGAAAACTGTGTTGGTGGGGTCATGTTTTTTTATAGCATGTGCTATCATCTTCCCAAAAGTTAGCTCTTTCACTGCTGACAATATTAATTTTGGATGGATTCTTCCCCTTAGGAACTAAATTGAGACATTTCTGGTTATAGAACAACGTTCTACTGTAGATCAGAAACGCCCAAAGCCACACTCTCCTATCTGGGGTTATGAAAACAAAAATTAAGGTCCCTTCTGCTTTATGAAATTCAAATGCTTCATAATCAAATTTTAAGTAATCACAGTTCTAGTCTCACTCCACTGTAATTCTAGTCTAGATAGAACCCTAAACACAACTGGGCTAGTACCCTAGTTCAAACCAGTGATAGCTGATTTTCAGTAAAGGAAGAAATAATTCCTGCTAAGAAAGCAGCTGGAAAGAAAGGTGGCAAAGATATTTTGAAGATATTCTGAATTACAGATGCTGGGAGATTTGAAATATACAGAATATTCTAAGAATTGACGCAACTTAGTGCATACCTAAGAGAAGGCTGAGTCAGGTTAGGTCTTCCACTTGAGTGACTGAGGATAGTTAAGAGCTACACTTGAACCTTACTAAAAGATTTTTTTCTTCTATTGTTCCTTCAAAATTTGAAAGCAAGATGATTGCAGAGCAGTGAGATTCAGCAGCACTGAGTAAGTCCTGTTTTGAGAGCTCTGGGTTAAACAGCACTGATTTAGATGTTCGTGCCTGTGCAGTAGTTCAGCAAAGATAACAGGTTGCAGTAGCCACTTGGTAATTGACCTCTGGTGATTTAAAACCTTAATTTGCTTTCATGCTTTCTGATTTAAAGTAGTGTGTGCACTTGGGCATAACTGCCTTAAGAGATCTAAGCAATATTTTAGCCTGAATTCCTCAGAAACAAGGCTTAACAGAGCATATAGACTATCCCTCCTAATAACTCCTAAATGGATTGGCCATTTTCAGCCAAATTTGTTGCAGGGTTTGGAGGCGAGATGCTTGTAACATTTCCACAGGTTTTGTGAAGAGCCAGAGACAAATTAGGCTCTTGCTTATTTTTGAAGGTGGCTGTTGGTTGAGCACTTGTGACTCAGTCCCAACAGGTTCTGTCCCTTCTGTGGTGGGCACATCCCATGGGACATGAAGCCAGAAGAGGACAGCTGGGCTACTGTGGGGTGGGTCCTAAGTGCAAAAAAAGGAAACCATAGGAATCTAGGCTATATTGGACCTGCTGCTTGTTGAATATCCTGATTATAAATAACTGTGTATAACCATGACTCCCTTTACACACAGCCCCTGACACGGGGACAAAATGCCATACCCTGGCAGAGACAAGCAAAGGGGTGAAGAGGATTCTCCTTGTGCTCTCCTGGTAGTGTGAGAGGCACAACATGGTGCAGAGCCCTGACTGGCACCCACAGGCAGGTAACAAGGCTCCCTGGGTGATTTGTGGGCTCTGAACAGCAAAGCTGTCACTGAGCCACAGTGAATCTTCCTCGCTCTGTGCCTTTGCTGAGCTTATTTATTGAAGGTGTCAATAAGAGAAGTGGGCTAGGGACCAACTGCAAAGTTCAGAATCTGACTTTCCTGTGTGTGTGCACTCCCTCTGCCTTCACTCTGTTTCACCATCAGGTGAGTTCAGGTTTTGGCTGGCTTTCAAGGGTAAAGTGCTGCTGGTAGCAAGCCCCACTGCTTTATCTGCATGGGTTAAATCAGAGGTTGCTCATTTTCACTGCACACTTAATGGTTGGGTTAAGCTAACAGGAGTTAAAAGGCAGCTTAGTCAAGCAAGCAAGGAAGAGCTGGAGTCAGAAGGTTCAGCTTCCTGCTGCCCATTGAATAATTATATGCCCCTTCGGGCATAGCTCCCTCACTTTGAAATAAAGGTCAATCCCAGTGTACTCCGGTAACAGGACAGCAGGCATTTCAGGAAAGGGGAGCTGCATTGTCATTATTTCTATTCCTAAATTAAAAATCAATTGCTGACCAAAAAGCTCATTAAATTAAAAAAGAAAATTCTATAGACTTGAGCAAAATATAGTGGACCCCTCCTTATGCTGGCTGCAAGATGCCTGTCACAGCAACACAGAGGGGGATTACAAGAAACACCAAGAATGCTCCAGAACAGTTAAATGTTCAGATCAGGCTGTGTTATCTGCAACCATGAGATGCTGTGAAGCCTGTGTCTGCCCCAGTAGGGCTACAGTGCATGGTGACATGATCCCACCAAGACCTGCAGGGCTCATCTTCTGGGCAGGGAGCCCAGGGCCACGAAGGAAAGTGCTAATAGTTAAAAAGATGTCTGGGGCTTGCAGAAATAGATATTTTCCCAGGAATAAAACATGACTTGGAATAAATGTTTTATTCCATTGCACATAATGAATGGCAGGGAATGTGATTTGGGCACCTGTCAAGACAGGGGAGCACAGACATAGTACATGCACTGCAGACAGTATTAAAGAGATTGTTTAACTGAAACACAGGGAATTGAGATCACTGATAATTTTAATCCCCTTTTCTCTGGGATTTTTTTTTTCCTTTTCATGATCACCTTCCTACGTGGCTGAAAAACAGGGCCATCAAAATGTTTATTAGAAATTCTTGCAGGAACCAATCCATATGCAATTGCACAGAAGGTAAAGAGGCATCCACTGCTCAGCATTTCCAGCACATTTAGCATCAAGCTCAGCTTGCAGCCAGGCAAACAACACTATCTGCTTCCAGAAGAAGTAGTGGAAAGGAGTCACTAGGAAATAAATAAAGGACGATACTCAACCCAACAGCAGCTTGAACTGGTCTGATCTGTGGCAACACCGCTTTGCAGAGGAGCTTTTCATCAGTCTCTGTGTATGGCTTAATAGAGGCTGTCAGGGATATGGAAAACTGTCAGTCTTGTGTGGATCAGAGCAGCTCTCACCCCTGCACTCACTAGACAACATACTGCACAGCTTGTACCAGCATGTGGGATAACACCCACATCTGCTACATTATCTCCTTTCTGGCTGCTAGAGACATTTTTAAGAGGGGATTTGCTCCAGGTTTTATTAATTGCTTTAGCAGGCAGAGTATTCTTATTGGTAGATTGGTTTGCTCCTTCAGGAGGAATGTTTCCCTTTCCCAGGTAAATCTTCCCTCTCCGAGGCTCAGAGAGTCACTTGTGAAGAATGTCCTGTGTGGTTTCACCTGGTTTATTAAAGCTACAAAGAGGCTTGTCCTGGAAAAAAAACATTGTGTTGCTATTAAAAGAAGAGAATAGCAACAGGGCATCATCTCCAGTTAATTGTTTCATCAACTTGGAGAGCAACAACCACTTGCTAAATAAGGCTCTTCTTTTCTGCTTTGCAATTGTGCTCTTCTGGCTGCCAAGAAAAGCTCCGACACTGAAGGCTTCTCAGGGCCTCTAGAAATGTTGCCTTTGGTTTTAGTCCAGAAAGACAAAAGCAAAAGCAAGGGCTGCAAATCAGAAGAAGAGGTGAATGCTCTAAGGGGATTAGCCCTCCTCCCACGCACCTAACCAGTAAGCACGGGGTAGGAGAAAAAAAAGGAATTAATGAAAGTTGTTTACTGAGTCTACCTCAGAAAATGTTAATGCTCAGCTAAAGAAAAGCCACTTGAGAGTTTCCTCAAATAAGTTTATGTTTTCAGCTGCTTTCAGAAAAACAATCAAGTTTGCATATTTTTACCAAAATATTGAAAGTGCTTGAATCTTTCCTATTACAAACCAGGAAACTGAAGCTATTAAGCCAGTCCTATAATAAGATTTGAGAAGGAATAAAGAGCTATTTAGAACTAGTTATTGCTCTTCATAATGAACTGAACTGGCAAAAATTCTTCTATTTTTTCCTGTTCCTGAGTTATCCAGGAATCAAACATGATGCAAGCAACTATTAGTTAAAGTACGAGCTCATGTATGTTGATTTCCCTTGTCTTAGGTTCGGCTCATTTGCAATTTAAAGCATCAACAATATTGCTGCAATTAGAGCCTTATCTTTTCACCAGTAAAGCTCCTCCTGAACACATCTCCCTTCTGTTCTGGCATGCCTATTGGTGGGCTGTCTTTAAACTTTGTGTCTTAATTTCTCCTTCCTTCTTCCCAAGCAGGTGACTGGAGAGTGAGGCCAAATGTCCCTGAGTGCCAAAGTTGGCATCAGCGTAATTGGTCTGTTATCAACATCAAAGGTTCACTAGGTTATGCAGATGGCTCCAAATCTGTAATTTTAAAATTCTGGAGCAACTCAGTCAATAAAGTTCACTTAAGGATCAAGGTCTCCTTGAAGACACAAGTGGGAATGAGTAGGCATTTCTCACTCCTGAAAAAAAGAAGGAAAGAGGTGGTGGGGAGAGAGAGTCAGGCTTCCTCTGAACTGACCAGCCTGATTACCAGAAGCCCAGGGAACACTGCTAAGAACAGATGTATCCAAGTGGTAGGCACATGATTAGTGCCTGTATGCCAAGTCAAACCTACCTGCCAGACCAACTGTGTGCATGGCACAAGCCAGCCCTGGCAGGGAATTCCTCTGATTCCAGTTGGGATTGACAAGAAAAGGAATAGGAAGATACGAGCTGCAGAGCTATGTGCAGTAACCTTTCCCTTTGTCAGAAATGTCAAAGCAATTCCTAACAGCTCACTTTAAAATGCATTTTCCAGCCTCTTTTTGACATCTTTCCGACCTCCCCAACATTGCCAGAACATACAAATTCACTCTGACAGCCAGAAGAGGAAGGGAAAACAAGAAAGGAAATAAAATGAAAACAAATCTCTAAACTCTTCCTAACCATCATCATAGAGAACAAGAGTTAGTATAATACACTTACTGACAAATCAAGCATGGATCACCTTCTCCCCACAGAAGAACAGCACTAAGCAGGTAGGAATGAGGTTACTTATCCTATCAGGACACAATGATTTTTGTCTTATTTCCCTGATAAACAATGATAGGACTTTAGCAATGATAATAAAGCTCTAACAGGTTCTTCTTCTCTCCTTTTAGTTTTGGTTGCTTTTCTCCTCTCACAAGCTTCCTCCCTTCCCCTTCTCTGTCATGTTGACTTACAGAACCTGAAGTCTTTGCGTCAGGAAAGCTGTGCACCTCTATTAATTGCTGCTGAATGAAGATGCCTATCACAAAAACAAAAAGAACCCCACCCAAAACCCAAACCAAAACAACAACAATCCATAATAAAGAGGAAAAGAAGAGGTTTTACTGACAAAATTGTCACATTTCCCTTTTGTGACTTTGTGGGTGGACTCCCTCTTACTAAACTTGTATCTCCCAATAACTAGGTATCTAGTTTCATTAGCCATCCAGGCTTCTACTAACCTCAGTGAACAGAGGAAGGAGAAGACAGGAGAATGATTCACCATACCTTCTTTAGAAAGCTATTTTGGGGAGGACTAAATCATTCTTTGGAGATTAGACAATTAGTATAGAGTAGATGTTCAACCTCTACACTGCTACAAGGTAAGATGTACTTCTGTCATGACACAAGGAAGAGTAGGTGCAAAGACTAAAAACTGATAATAGACATCAGTGAGAATTAGTTGGTTTTAAAACCCCTGGGAAGAAGCAGACCCAGGGAGAGAAAACGTTTGTTCAAGGTCACAGAGAAGGTCACTAGAACTGCTCATGTCTCCTGAGTGCACTTCAATGTCCTGAATAAAACATTAATTTATCATGCAAGGAATAAGGTTTCGGAAATGAAAGTCCAAATGCCACATGCAATTTAATGAAAAAATCAGAAGGAAGAGCGTGACCTTACACTGCACATACTTAACTACAGTTTCATTTACATGAGCAGAAGCACACCCATTCCTTCAAGCTTCTGAGGGAATTAGTAGTAGTAAAAAACACAGTTCTGTGCATTTTCAGTAACTGTTTGCCTTAACAAAAACCCATGGCACAGGATGGTATCAATGATCACATCATCTAACCAAACTGAACCGAAAGTGAATATGCTGCAGTCTAACTAGAACCAGGGCAAAAGCTGTGGGCAACAGTTCTAGGCAACAGAAGGACTTTTCACTGCACTAAATTAATGTTGCCTCTGCACTAAATGATGGCAAACACCTTGAAAAAATACTGCAGACAGCAGCTAGACACCAATCTGGGGACGTCCAGTGATGCAGGACTTCCACAGGTGAAGCCAGCAGTGACCAGAAGGTGGGAAATAAGCTTCATCTCTCCCACGTTAAACCCTCCCCACAGCCAACAGGAGACCACAGGAGACATAAGGAACCTAAAGGACCTTCCAAGGACCTCTGGTTAAATGTAATATTTGGCATGACCACAGTATAGAAAACAAATAGCCCTGACCATGGACGTGTACGTAAATTGCCAACTGCAGCATGCTCAAGACAGCCGTCAGTGTTAAAAATGTCTCTTGTAATGTGTAGAAAATCCCACATGGGATTGAAGAATGCTTTTTATCCTGATACCACCACACCCCCCTTGGACTCTTCTTTTAGCTGTAGCCACTTTCTTAGAACATGAACCAGTGCTTCCCCTCCTCCTCCTCCAAACACTTCATGACCACAAACCTCAGCTGCGCTTACTCGTTTCCTGTGTTTACCCAACAGATCATGGCAAAAAGGGAGAAGAGGAAGGAGTTTATAATAGGAAAATAATCAATACTGACATGCCATCGCTGTCTGCAAGGCAATCATTAGCGGCTCAAGAGAGACCTCAGTGGCTTCTGTTTGCTCGGTGTGTGATTGCCTCCTGCGGAGAGCTAAGCTGCTCTGAAAGACTTCAGCAGGTGCCTTTTCCTCCTCCAGCCCAGGGAATTCAGTGTAAGTCAGGCAGCTAAATTACACCTCTGGGTTATTACCAGCAGTATTAATTACTGTGTTCTCCCTAATTATCTTCTCTTAACACACTCAGTTGGTTTGCGGGAACAATGCAAGGTTGGCAAACAGTGGCATTTAAAATTGATTGGGCCAGAGGCTCAACTGATATAACACAGCACAGCAGGTTTATAGAAAGGTCAGTTCAGTGGTGGAGTTTCTCCGCTGCTTTATGAGGGTGTGAGCTGAGTTGCAGCAGGCTGACATGCCCTGGACAGCTGGTATGAATGGAGACACACAGTTTTGGGTCAGTTGTTCACTGGTTTACATCGTGACCCTGCGCAAAGTGCTATTCCCTACCACAGTTCTAATGTGACTTTCTGACCTCCGTTAAAATAAACAACACAATATCATCATCCAGAGTCAGGACATTTTTTTGTCCCCTGTTTCACCCTCCATGAACTGCAGGTAGGCTTGGGAAACCCAGGGAGACTCTGCTGTGTTTCAGCCATCTACCCTGTTCTTCAAATAACCAGACCTGAGCGACTTGCACTCAGATCACTGACATGGAAAGTCACATTTGCAACATTAGACAACTCAGTTGAGCACTTCCCTACCTTTATTGTTCAAATGCCTCCGTCTTCCTAGGCTGGCTCTCTGCTTCTTGGATGCATCTTATGTCTGGAATACACAACTCACCTCACGTGATTCAATCCATCTCAAGCCTGACAGCCCAGCATTGGAGCCTTGACAGATTTGCTGCCTTGGGGGTTGACAAACCTACCCCATCAAAACGTACACATGCCCCCATCAAATAGATCTGTTCCTGAAAGGGCACTAACATTCAGATAAAGTGCAGGGGGAAAAAAAAAAAGAAAGAAAATTCTACAATCTGGAGTTCACCTCCTTGAACTAAGATCTTTGAGCATAATCCTTTAATGCACATCTGTCGATAACCTCAAATCAGCACCTTTAGCTTTGGATCATTTTTCTCTATGTCCCTCAAAATGTGTTTCTGCTTTGTTCTCACGTGGTACCTATGAAAATCATGTTTAACCGGTCTCCTGTCCTACAGAAGACACGACATAAAATACAACAGTATTTGTAGAGATGGACTTTTTGCAACTATCACCAGACTCCTGTGCTCATCTGCCTCCAGAGTTCAGAGTTTAAATGAAGCACTCAGAAAATATAGATCCAAACACGAAAGATATATTTGCCAGCGTATAGAGAAGCAGCAGAAATCCCATTTTAGCAAACTGTTCTCTAACTCAGAGAGTGAAATCCAGTTTGGTGAAGGTCAATTCTAACTCTATGTGTATCATTTAAGTCCCTTCTCAGGCTTGTAGCTGTCACAGAGGCCACGCACTTTTGGAAATGTTTATCCTGACAGAAGATCCTGTGTTTTTCAAGAACAAATAGTAGCTGTTGCATTTTTAACACGTTCCCTACAACACAAACATAATCAGGGCAAGATGAGTGACAGCCAGCTCTAGGCACTCCCTGAGTGGGCACCAAATAAAATAAATCTGCCCATTTCTTGTCTAATTCCTGCTCCTACAGGAATCCAGGGATGTCTGCAGATCCACAGCACTGGAGGAGGAGAAGTGTAGAGATGTGCAGGTCAAGAGACAAACACACAGGAGGATGAGACAGTGCCTCAAACATCAAACTCTCTCAGCCTTCCCCTGCATATCTGACCATTTAGTTCCATTACCATCTTCAGCATAAGCTGGTAATACCAGAGACAGAATCATTCTCTTTTCTAAAGGATATCAAGGGCTTTTCCTTCACTTTGATTACGTGAATATAGCTCCAGCCATGATGTGGCTGGAGGTACCCAGGAGAAAACTGAGAGCAGACACATCCATGAGAAGGAGTGAAGGCACAGTCAGAGTGGGCACATTACAGTACCAAAGAAGCCCTCCCAACATGAATTCATTAATGTAAAAAAGAACTCTGCCCAACAATGCACCAAGAAAAGAAACTGGGACATATATAAACCTCTTCTCTCCTAGCCAGCAAACCTCCATCCTTGTAAATCTCTTCCATGGCTATGAGCTCTCAGAAAGTAGCACTGTCTTGTTCCACCAGCGGTTTTGCATCCCAGAGGTGACCTTCTCCCTGATGCTGCAAAATGTTCGGGGTGTAAAATTCGATACACAGACAGGGGACTGATTGCTACCTGCACTGGGCCATTTTAGGTAGTTCCACAGCCCATTTCAGTCAAAGGCAATCTTTCCAGCAAGCTTTGGATCAAGCCCGACATAAATTAGAGCTCCCAAGGCCTCCTTTCTGGAGGAGAGTGTGCAGGACAGTGTTTGTGCTGATGAATAGCTTGGCATTGTAGTAGCAAGGTGCAGGAGATCCAAAACCCTGCTGTTGTTAATATACATGAGTCACCACCGCTGCGTGTGCCAAACATGCTTCCAAACAGAGCTGCAGTTTGCCCTTGGCTGTTTCACTGGGCAAAGGCAAGTCTGAAAAACTGGGTTTTTTTTCAGCGATTCAAGATATCGACAGAGCAGAAATCTCTGTCTCGATCTGCTTACCGGCAAACATCAAACAAAGATGCCTGTTGTGTGTTTGCATTTTATTAATAGTTTACAACTTGGAGTTCTCTCCTCTTTTGTTCCTGCTGATCTCACAGAAAGCTATGAAAGTATATATAGATGTCTGCCAAATAGATTTCTTGGAGGAAAAGCGGAAAAGTGTGAATAATGGGTTCTGAAGTATGGATAATTAGCAGATCAAATAACCCCAAGGACTGAGGAATTTTTTCTTTCTCTTCAGATATTCGCCATTCTTATTTTTCTAAATAAATTATGTGTACCCCCCAGGTGCATTTTTTCTTCTAGTTTATATAATAAAAATAGAGGTGTCTACGGTGGGGGTAGGGGAGGTTATTTATTTATTTGAATTCAATGCTTCTGACAGTGAGAAAATGACAGCTCTGGCTTCATTTAGGAGTCATATGGGCAGTTGTTATACAAACTTCCTGATCATAGCACCTCTACCCTAATCTTTCCATTCCTACAAAAGGCTGTTCTTCAATTCAGTTCAGCAGTGCCAAGCTAAAGAAGTATTCCAGTGTCAGCAGGATGGTCAGTGGGCAGCAGGTACACAGCAAAAATTGCAGATCCATTTCTCTCTGGCTGCAACTCTCCCAATAAAAAATCATATTCCAGTGTTTTTTTCTAAACACTGCCTTACTACTCATTTACTTGCTCCACTGCTCAGCAGGTCCATAAATAAGGAATTTACAAATCTCCAGTGTCACAAAATTAAAGTAATTTACTTCTCACCTGAAGCAGGATAAGGGTAGAACACAGGGAAGGGTCCTTTCCTCCCCCCAAACAGCAGTTCAGCTGCCACTAGAGTCACTCATCACCCGTTGCCACATGCTCTGAAAGGCGTGTGCAGCTTTGCCCATACATTTCTGGAAATAAATGAATAGATAAAAGAATGGTTGCCCCACTGAGGTGTTCAGCTGCTGGTTTGTGTAGAATGTCAGGGACTGATCTTTAAAAAATGCGTAGGACTCTGTTGCAAATTGGGAGTTCACAAGAACAGGTATTTCACAGCAATTCTCTTATCAAAAAATAGAGGTCCAAACTCTGTATTCTACTAAAGCCACAAGATAAATGATGCAACTGTTACCTACAAATAAACCTGTTAAAGTGTTTCAAAGCTTGAGCTCTCAAATCTTCTTTTTTCTCCCTAATGACACACTGTCATCTGAGAGGCAAAATAAAAGTCTTCCCTTAGAGACAGTCATTTAATAGCAGAGCCATTAATTAATTTCATCTTCACATCAGTGCTCTGTTTTATTTAAACTCCCATCCTGCAGCCACTGGGGTGCTTGAGCATCTGCAGAGCCTGCAAGAGCCCTGGACTGCGGCCAAGGGGAGGTTCGGTGTAGGTGGCAGATGGCAGACTAATGTAGACATGACAGAACCAGCTCTAAGCTAGTTTGCTTGGGTAGCAGAAGTGGTTTACTAAAGAGTAATGTGGTGCTTAGCCCAGGATGAACTACAACTGTCCATACTTAGCCCAGGCAACAGGATGACCATGGACCTTTGGTAGCAATAACGAAATAATGGCCATTAAATAGATTTTAGGTACATAGATGCCCTAAACTCATCTCTCCTTAGTCTTTGTCGATGAAAGTTTGTAAGAGTCATTGACCATGGAATCAGAATGGTGGTGAGGCCCTGACACAGGCTGCCCAGAGAATTTGTGGCTGCCCCATCCCTGTTGGACAGGGCTTGGAGCATTCTGATGCAGTGAAACATGTTCCTGCACACGGGCAGGGGGGTGGAACAAGGTGATCTTTAAGGTCCCTTGCAAACCAAAGCATTCAATGATTCTAAAGTTCACTGTGTGTGTGAATGATGAGTGTGAAATCTCCTCATCAGACTACAAGGGTAAGTTCAGTAAATGCACCCAAACATACGTGGCACATCAAAATCAAATCCCCAGAACTACAAAAGCAAGGTCTGACATGACCCAGAGATCTTTCTAAATTTTTAGCTACTGCCTGGTGAGGCCTGAAAAAATACAATTCAATATCAAGGAAAGAGATCATGAAGCACTGTCAGGGAGATGTCTCCATCAGTAGCCCCACTGAACATCAAATTGATCTTTTGTTACCCCATGCAATTAACCTACGTAAATATGTGCTAATGACCACTTCACTAATAATTCCTTTCATTTGCTTATCCTACATGAAGACACAAGCAAGCACTGTTCGTTGTAAAACCCATGCCTCATCTGAATTTCATATGCAGGGAGATCTGCCTCAGTTTCTGTTTCCTGGATTTCTATTCCTTCTAGGACATATAAATAGTAAAGAAACAGAAAGAAAGTTAAGCACGGCTTTTTTTTTTCTGCAGAAGAGGGATGGTACTGGATTCTGCAGAGCCCCACTGAAGCTTAATTTTTTTAAAGAAACGGGATTTATATTGCTAGTTGCCTTCAAGATCTCAAAACCCTCTTGAACTGCAGTGCCAGGTGTGGATTAGTCCCCTGTCTCTGCCTGTTGCTAATCAGTATATATAATAGCCATAGATCAGCTCAGCTGGTTAGAGCATGGTGCTAATAATGCCAAGATCACAGGTTTGATCCCCATACAGGCCGTTCACTTTAGAGTTGGGCTCAATGATCTTTGGGGTTCCCTTTCAATTCAGAATATTGTGTGATTCTGTGATCCTCATGAACACAAGTACTACAGTTGTTGTGGTAGACGCTCACACTTCTGATAACAGCTGGGTGGAGGCTCAGCAAGACAAATCCCTGTCTTAGAGTTCTTTGCCATTAGAAGTAAACTTCATTACTTTACTGCATAGACACAGATGGAAAACAACTTCTGGAGAATAGAAATACCCACATGATCTCTGCAGAACCCTCCAGCAGCTCTGGAGCCCTTCATCCCCCCCATACACATCAAAGGCACAGCCCTCTGCCTCAGCACCACGTGCTGTAGCAGGTTTATGTGATGTCAATAATTCTCTCCAGCAGCTCAGCAAGTCTGGCAAAGCCCAAGGCTACAGCCACCAGTTTTATGAGTGTAATAAGCAGGGTTTATTTCCACACCACAGCCATAAACATTTCCAGGATCCCAGCCACGTACACAGGGCACCTGAGACATCAGCAGCTGTCTCCAGCTCCACTTGACCTCCTGAAAAAGGAGGCACAGAAAATGCTATCCCAGCAGGCATTAATGCAGGTTAATTAAACCTAAACTGCTCGGCAGGGCACAGTGAATTGAGATGCGGTGCTTCTGCAGACTGCCCAGTGCACCAGTCCCACCGTGGCATCATCATTAATGGTTTTCACACAAGCCTCAGGGCTCATTTGCTTGACAAGAGCAAAGCAGTAATTTTACCGTTGAACACTTGCAAAAATGATGCCCTGACTGTTATCAAAAGTGACAGGCAAGTTATGCGAGCAGTTAAGTGAAGGTTACTTTTTAGGGCCAAACCTCTGAATAGATCAGACGTCAATTAGTTCATGCACGGAAGGAGGACGGGAAAGAAAACAAAGAGGAAAAGGAGGAAGAATACAGAAGAAGGAAATAAAAATAGCAGTAAAGACATGGACTTAATTTGTTTCCCTGACTCAGTGCTCTGAGGGGTAGAAGGGGGAAAGCTTTCAGGATGGCAGCTGCCTGCGTTCCCTGGGGAGCTCTGACCATGCCAGTCACTGGCAGCTGCTGCAGTTTAGGCAATGCAGCTGGACAGCAGGAAGGGGCTGAGGTTTTGGCACACACGGGAAAATCACCCTTCAATTGGTACCTCCCACGAGGTTTTGGGGCTTTGGCTTTCCTCTAGATTCCTCAAAAAAATTTTCAAGGTCCAACAGTTTGCTTCATTTATGCTATGGACACTTGAAGAGGAACAAAGTCATCCACAGGGGGAATGTACCTGTTCCAGTTCAAGATTTTTAGAACAAAAATTAGTCTTTGACACTCAGGAAAGAGAAAGAAAAACTTTCAGTTTTGACAAGGTTTCCCTAATAAAATAAAAAAAATTAGTTACACAGGGCTACAAAAGTGAAAGCTGAAAGGAAAAAAAAAGATGGCATACTAAGTTGCAGTCAAAACTGAAGTCTTTGTTTAAAAATAACACTGTTTTTGTTTTCTCATACTGAAAAGCAATACTTCTCTTATGAAACACAAAAAAGTGGATGAAGTCAACCCCACATCAAAACATCCCATCCATCCTGCTTCACATGATGGCAATGTGAGGGAAAGGAAGAAAATGGAACTCACAGCCTGCAAACTGACTCATGACCAAGGGCTTGGAGGGGCCAGCTGGCTCAGACAGACTATCACATCCCATCACCAGAGTGAGGAACCAGAGAAGTCCTGTCCCTGCCCTGTGTGTGTGATACCTAAGGGTTTAGGAGCTAATAATTGTTCCTGCTACAGCTAGTTGCTGGATAGATTGCTCTGCTGGGCTTCTTTAAATAGAGCAGCACAAGCCCAGTGGTTCTCTGAACTTTGTGGAGAGTAAGACTGATTGAAAGAGGGTGAGGAATAGGATTCCCCAAAAGTGAGACTGGGAATATTAAACCTGTAGACAACAAACTCAGTTCAAAGGTATAACTAGAGGTTTTCTTGCAGCTTATGGTTTTAGAAACAGTCTGGGTCACAGTTTGAGAAACAGTTTTTTTTCCTGACTAAGAATAAAACACCGACTGCCCACTCCCCTGTCTCCCACCCAGAGCAGCTGCCAACTGGGTCTTGGCTAAGCTAACCCAGGTGGGGTGACAGCCTGCTGGCAGGTACACCCAGGGACACCAACACCAAGCCCCAGCTCCAGCAGCCCTGTGCCAAATCCCACCAGGCTGCATCACGCTGGGATGCACTGAGACAGCTCACTGGCAGCAAGATTAAAGCACACCATTATCTATTTCCAGATAAGTTCAATTCTGGACCTGTCAGACTTGACAGGACCATAAATACTTGTAGGGCTGGACTTCAGCTGGGTGAGTCTCCTGGGTTTGGGGTGGAAATATTGCAAATGGGAGCTTATTTGTCCAAATTCCCAGTCTCCCCATCCCTCCTCTTGACACCACTTTCCGCCTCCCTGACCTTTATCTCCCAAAGACAGGTCAGCATTTTGCCCACTGGTTTGCACCTGGAGCACACCCTGCCTTGGTTGGTATAATTAGACTTGATGCAGGCAAGGTCTAAACCTTACAGAGAGTGCCTGTTGGTTTTCTGATCACATCCTGGGCTGGCTGTCAGGCTCCAAAGGCAACAGGATTTATTGCACTGAAACGCAGCAGCAGCAGCCGCCTGTGAGGAGCCTACGGAGCTTCATGCACAGGAATAAAAATTTCAGGGCCGCTTGGAGATATGAAATATTTCTTAATTACTTTCTGTTCCAGCACAGCTTGAGGATTTTGCTGCTGCTGTTGTTCTCGGAGCTTGTTCGGTAGTTTTGTCTTTTTTTATTATCATTTCTTTATTTTTTTTTAAGTGTAACTGGTAGAAAAGCAGTATCAATGCCACTGTCCATGCTGCAGCTCATAAAAGACTAGCCATGGCTTTGCCTGCGGACTGGCTGCTCGTGATGGAGGCTGGCACGGAGAGGGTGCCAGCCTCTGTCAGCACGGCATCATTTACCTCATGCTGAAACACATTAAAATCTCCTCCCCTGAGACATTTCTCCATAATGGCTTTGCAGAGAGGTGCATCACTGTAATGCCTAAAAGAAGCCTGGACAGGCTCCTCTACTGATTCTCCTCCAGTCCTGCCAGATCATGTATTGCACTAATGCCCCTGCTGCTCACTAACGTTTGTCCCTTGGACTGTGATTCCTAGGGCACAATTTCCCAATCACCCTTGAAACAAGTCTCCTATTTTTCCTGCCTAATGCCTGCCCCTCAAACAAACAGGATGCTTTACACTGCCAAGGCAAACAACACCCGAGACAAAAAAGGTCTGGTAGGCGCAAAAATAAACGTGTTTCTGGGCTGTTGCTCACTGGGTCCTGGGAGAGAAAAGGGGGAAGTCCCCATGGGAAATCAGAAGGCCCAGAGACCGACCCTGTCCCACATCCTCACACTTTGCCTTAACACTCCCTCGCAGCCAGGCTTGCGGCAGCAAAAGGAAACTGCCGGGGCACACGGAGCTGAGCCCTACTGAGAGTTTTCCTCTCTCAAAAACGCTTTGGAAGGCTCCTCTTTTGCATCAGCCATCAGCCAGCAAATAGCTGGACTGCAGGAGGTGTTTTGGGTAGGGGAGAGCAAACACCAGTCTGTGTGGGGAAACAATGAACACCAATGGTTGTCTCCTTGCCTCAGGATCAAGGCCAGCTGGGATGTGTCTCAAGGCAGACCAGACACGGCTGCATGGCCCCATGCTGAATTCTTTCACACTCACACACCTCTTTTTGCTTCCTCCAACCCCTACAGGGCCGTATTACTGGCTCAGAGCCTCCCCTGCATCCCCAGAAGCCAGAAAGGAGCATATTGCTGTAGTGACTGCAGTTCAACTCCTCCCAGCAATTCTTCTCGCTGCTCCTGGGTTGTGCCTTACACCAGGCAAGACCCGGAAACACAGCAAAAAGACTCCAGCTGCCTTCATTCTGCACAGTTGAAGAAGGAATGACTTTTCACCACATCTACACATCCCTTTTTCTTCTACTTCACACATAAACTGAGAACAAGGCAGCACTGGGACTCAAGTCTTCCCCCACACCCCATGCCGCGGTCAGTGCATCAGTTTTCAACCAGGGGATGTTGGTTCTGTATGATAAGACATAAACCCTTGGACATAACCTTAGAACATGCAGCCTCCAATGCAGAGAATTGGCACACACAGGACTTGCTTCCCTGTTACTGGACTTGCTCAGATCTTTGTTCCCAAAAATGACACTTTTCTTCCAGCTTAGCAGGTTGGGGAGGACAGCAGGGGTGGCAGCTGGACGGAAAAGAGAATGACAATTTTGCCAGGACAGCCCAATGACCGTGGTAGGACATGTTTTTTAATCTTTTCTAGGTTAAACACAGGCAGTTGTGTCTTGTTATATTACATTATATAATATGATTTGCTGATATAGTTTGATAGGTTGAATCCAAGAACATCATGACTCATGTAGGAAATTGGAAGCCTCCTTGTCTCCAGAATAGTGTTTCCAGAAGCTAGAGTGAATCAAATTGATTGTATTTATTTAGTTATTTTTACTGTTTAGTAAATAACTATTTAGTTAGTTATTTTTAAAGTCCGTAAGGAAAGCCTCCACAGATTTGAGAGAGGGAGGAAAGCTAAAGACTTGGGTGCAACAGATCCTCAAAAATCAAATCTTTGTAGAAAATGTCACAGAAATGGAAAAAGCAGAGCAGGGAATGTCACCAAAGGTGTGTCAGGACTCCAGGGTTGCAGTCCCTGGATCCAGCACCGGCTTCAGAGAAAGGCAGCTTTTCTCTGCAAAGCAGCTTGGCTGCCAAGGAGTTCCTTGCTTAGGGAGCTGAATGCTTTTGACAAAAAAAGCCTGAGCTTTTCTGAAATCCTCCTCTTTAGCATCTGGCCATCCTGGTTTGCCCAGACACGAAGATACACTTGACAATAGCATTGTAAATCTTAATTAAGATCTGTAAACTATAGATAAAAAGGATTATATGAGTACACAAGTATCAGTATCAGGTATAGCCCCTGAGAACCACAGGCTTTCATGCAGCACCACGCACAGCGGCATTGAGAAATGTATGAATGTCACAGCATTATTGATTTGGTAGCTACTATAAAGCTCCAGGATCCCTGGCAATAAAAACATGATAATGAGAAGTAGCCAGGATAGCACTATTTCTGCAAACAGTATTTGCATTCCCTGGGACTAGAGCATAAGCTGTATTTATTGATAGAGAGGTGAGGGCTGGTTTGAATGCAAAGGATTAGCCAAGTTCATTTTGCAGAAAATGTGGTGGCTGTGGTTTACCTTTTTAGCACTGGCTGTGAGGTATCTTAAAAAAAAAAAAAAAAGAGGAACTTATCCAAAAGCAAGTGCTGCAAAACACCACCCAAAACTATCAAAAGAGAATACGTATGCTATTTGTTTTGTTGGGCTTAATTTCTTTGTTAGGTGAAGCCATCAAATTCTCAACAGCTAAAATACCAAACCTTTGGTCTATTTATACTCAGGATGTGCACAACCTCATTAGAAGGTGAAGGAAAAGCAGCATGCTGTATTGCCCTAATGAGTAGTTATTATTTAATGAAAAAGAAGATAAAATATTACTTTATGGAAGCCCAAGGTGTCGGAGATTTCTCTTGAGAGGGCAATATAATGTAATTAAGGCCAAGTGCAGTGACGAGAAGAGCTACCTCAGTGATGTATGTTGTCTGATCCTGCCCCCCCAGTCCTGTGTAAATGAGGACACAGCTCTAACAGGCTGCCTCCCATGATTTACCGTAGCAGGGTGTTTCCAAAAGCAGAAAGAAGGACAGTTTGTAAACACCATTCGGTCTCCCACGGAGAGAAAGGGAAAAGATGCTGCTGTGCTTTAACAGGGGCTACGTCAAACAAATGGCTGCTTTGCCTCTGCAGGTCATTAGCATAGGTACAGCCATAAATTTTGTTGTTCCCTACTGCTGCCGCTGCAGAAATCCTGCTGAAACCGTCCTTTGAGCTCGTGGCATTTTGGTCAAAAGGCATCCTCACCATGCACTGGGGACTCTGTGAAGCCTCACTTTACACCTCTGCACTTGGTGACACATGGCCTGGAGCTGCATCTTCCACTTCTCCTGCCTGAGGTCCCAAGTGCTCAGCCCTACTGAGATGTTCAGTGCTCAGGCTTCGATGGAGATGGAGCAGTTTGCTCTGACACCTCAAAGCCTGAAAACTCTATTTTGGTTTTGTTGGGTTTTTTATTTTTTTGTTCCCCTCATTAAACGAGTCTTTCTCGCTTCATTTATCTCCTTTTTTCAATGAATCTCTCTCCTGGCTGCCACACATGTTCCACATGGCAGGAAATAAAACTTTCCTTTGGTAATGCTGTGCAGGCAGAGAACTTTCGTATTGGAAAGAAAAAAGAAAGGCAGAAAGCAAATTCTTCCAACGTTGCTTGCTTGGAAAAGCTTATAAATCCTGCTGGCAGAGAGTTTATAGCCCTCTGCAGAGATCTCAGCTGGCTGATTTTTTCCTGTCTCTCAGGCAGAAATACCATGTAAATTCTCTTAAATGACTTGGTAACTGAGAAAGATAGGCTTGGCAAATACCCTGTCACTACACAACACAGTAATTACATATTCTGCATCCAGGTACTAATTATATTGCCTCCCGATTACTCAGTGATTACACTTCAAAGTAATTACCATGACACCTGGGTACTCTGGGTGATAAAGTAGCAATAGTCCTTTATCCATTCTAGGAGGAATTGATTTCCCTATAAACACCTTTCCCCAACACTTTGTAACAAAACAGATCTGGAGATCTCTCAAGAAGTGGGAATGTAAGAAAGGGAACATGCCCTTCCTCCCAGAATACTGGTGGGCTGCAGATCCTCCTCTACTGATCAATGCTTGAAGACTTCTGAAAGCAAGAAACTCATTTAATGCCAAAAGTAGATAAAAGGGCAAAACCCACGGTGAGGAGTCAGGAGGCTTTGAAGACCAAAAAGAGGAGATATGGTGGCTCCAGAGAGCAGGGGACAAGTGTTCAGTGTGTGGTAGCACCAAGAGTGACAACCCAGCAAGGAACCACATTGCAGCTCTGCTACAGAAGCAGCCAAGCCTCAGGACTGCAGCTTTACCACTCCAAAACCAGAAGAGCTTGTGCCATGTGGCTGAGCCTGACACATTCCCCAGGGTGCTGATGGCACCAACACGTGGGGTGCGTCCCCAGGCATCAAACCACCACACTTCAGCTGAATCCCCAAGGCTCAAAACGCTCACCCTTGCAAAGGCACAGCTTACTGTCCTCCTGGGATTCCAGTAATCAAATCATACTGCTCCTACATGCTCAGCAAGTAATTTCTTCAAACATGCTAAATAAAGCAGAGGGGAAAAGGGAGGAGGGGATTTTCTAAAACAAAGACTACTGCCACCCACAGCTCCTGCTTGCCTTTCCCATCACCTCCTGCAGCTCATTTCTGACCCTATACATCATTCCCATTCTCTCTGCATCCCAGAAAGATGACCCTTTTTAATTGCAGCAAGTGTAAGAGGTCCACCTCTGCCAACCTTTTCAGATCAGTCCTGAAAGCTCTGAAGCAACCTGGGCAGCATTTTAAGAGCTCAGAGTTCTGGCACTGTCCCTTAACAATGCTTATGCTGATGTTAATAGGTTAACATGTTAAATAGTGCCTCTTTCTTGCTGAAGCCAAACGAGAAATATTCCAATTACAGTATTCCCATCTCACTCAAGTTATTACATGTCAGGCTGTAACCACCACATATCTGCTGCTCTAGGCCAAGACCACAGCTCTTCAAAGTTTCTGTTTTGTGACTGCACTGTGCCTGGTCCAGGACAGGGGATCCTCTGGGAGATCACGATGCAATTCATAAATAAAGCCTCCAAGCTTCTCCCCACCCCCTGCTGGAACAGTGCTTGTCTCCCAGCCCATGGTACCATCTGAGCTCTTGTTTTTCCCTAATTACACACAGGTCTTACCTACAGCTGGTTGAAGTAGATGGGAATTTTCCACTGATTTCAGCACATACAGGGTCCAGTCCCCAGAGTAATTTTCAGCTAAATAAGGTACTCAAGGAAATCACCATGACAGTTCATTAATAAATTTTATGATGAGTTTATTGTATACAGTGGAGGAGGGAAGGAAGAAACTGCATACTGACTGAAAAAACATGCACTTCCCCATTAAAAGAACCTTTCCCTCAAGTGCATAATAATTATCAACGAAAAGTGGTCCAGTGTGTGCTTCTGAGGAGCAAAATTATTTGCTACTCTGCAGAAAAACACAGTTACTGGGCTTTTATTTCTGCACCTGATCACAGCTTTGGAGATCTGGCATCACCATGCCTGTAGGACGTGGCTGCAGGCAGACATGCCACAGCAAAGCTCTCTCCAGCAACACTCAGCCCCATTTCTAGGGGGTTTGATTCTTCCCTCCTTTACACCAGTGGAAGGCAATAATCTGCATGGATGATGACCTTAAGTTACCACTGGGAAGACAGATTATCCAGCTTCTACTAGAAGCTGTGAAGGTGGATAATCAGGTCAGTTCAGCCCTCCCTGACCTTCCTTGCTCAAGTGGCAGCACCTTGTTTTTCTGCCCTCTCCATATGTATCTGCTTCTGTGGTTTGAGTGAGACCATTCCTGACTGAACAAAGGAAGTTACCAAAGACAAAATATAATCCACTTCTAGAATTAACAGAGGAAGTTCGGCATTACAGACTTTAAAAGAAAACAATATTCACCCAGAAGTGTTTCAGGCTGGAATTTCCCTTAAGAGAAAACAATAAAAGCAACAAATCCTATCAGTCAAGATGCACACATATACTCTCACAAGTCTTAATTAAGAACATTCTCCTTTGGCTCTTCTGGCCACATCAAATGTAGCAAAAATTATGACCTTCCTCTTTGGCAAGACCTGGAGAGACTTGGCTGGCTGAACCTGAGCAGCAGCTTCTTTCTGCCCCAAACTGTGCTGTGAGGAATGGTGAATACTGACATCTCCTTCTGTACTTGGGCTGACCTCAGCCTGCTGGGAAGCCTGATCACTTCCAAAAATGATCCGAGTTGGACACAGACCATGTTTTAACCTACTTCAGATCTTCCTACACCCATGTCAGCCACTCCAGCTAAAAGAATTCCAGACTTGCCCTTAGAAAATAATTTTCTCTTTGTGTACCCATCAGCAAGCAGGCGACATTGCTTAAGCTTCTTGCCAAAAGGAAGGTGTAATCCCCGTCTGGCTTCTGTCAAACCTCAAAGTCCCTGGTCAGCTCCTCTTTAGCAAGCAAATCTGAACTGGAAGGATCCAGCCTGTGCCACTGCTAAATGGATGGCAAGAGGCCCCGTGCCTGGAACATGCAGTTTCACCCTTCGTGTCAAACATATTCGGCCCTATTAACATTTTATCTGCGTGCCAGAGCAAGAGCAGGAGACTTGGCAACCAGTCAAGAATAATCTTTCCTGGCACACGGTGCCGTGCTGCAACAACTCCGATGGACTTAGGGACGGATGATTGGCAGGAGGGAAGAGATTGAAGATGGAGACGTGGAAGACAAGGATGAGGAGGAGGGAGCAGGCAGGCCCAGGACAGGGACCATGAGATTAAAAGGTGTACACGTGTATGACTACAGGTCTGAACTTTTCATTGCCACGGAATCGTGGAGTTGTTTCCTTCAGACAGTGGCTCAGTAAATAGCTGTCTGCTGTTCCCTTTGTGACTCTGGTCTCTGAAAATAGAAGGTACTAGAACTTATCTGCACAAGACATCTGATCACGGGCCAGTGTTCACACAGCACTGTGAGAGGAAAAAGCTTCTCCCAGCAAAATATCCCCCATCCACAAGAACCTCCTCAGCACAGGAGAAACGGAAAACAGCAAGTGTAGCTGAGACAGTGCAGATGCCATGGATCAGCGCTGATGACCTGCTCTGTCTTGGACAAACTCAGTAGTGGAAGGGAGGGATTGCTCACACTTCATCATGAGATTTGGCATGGCTTGGTCAAAAGGAATCTGATGGAAAAAATACCCCATCTTATTTACTGTCAACTGAATGTCCACAAAAATTACTCATGGGAATTTGTATCCCAGAGTCAGAGTAACAGAAGGTGCAAGTGACTGAATTTGGGGAGCACTGGATAAGCATCAAGAGTGAATATAGATTCCTCCCATCAGCTGAGGAGTAGAGATTCAATTCCTTAATGGGAGAGGAGAACAGGTTAAATATAACATGCATCCAGACATGCAGGTTTCTCCAGGACCCATTTTCACAGACTCAATCCAGGACCTCTTACACATCCAAATGTGAAATTAAAATAGAAAACTTACAATGAATGGTCTTCTGATACAGTTAAATACCCTAGCACTGGGATGAGATTAGTTAGTATAATTTCTATTCACATTAATTAATTGGAACACCTAGAGTTTCAAAAAATAGCTCAGCAATTGCATTACTTAAATAACTTACAGTATTACCAGCTAAGGCAAAAGGGAGGGATGAAGAAGCTAGTGATTAAAAGCTATGCTTTAATGAGATAGCAGTCCAAATCTTACAGAATTTATCACTACAAAGCCAAACTGAGGCAAACCATCAGACTGCCAGCAGAACAGCTGGCAGGTTGGGGGACAGCAGCAGTGTGATGACAGGAGGGTCAATACCCGCCACCAGCTATGTGACTCCCTGGATTCATTAGTATAACATCACACCAGGAAATTGAAATAGCAGCCAAAATGTAGAAGAAGAGGCAAAATGAAAGGGAATTTGGGAGAGCATCCTGATGAGAAGAAAGAGAAGAGTCTGTAAAATGAGGACAGCCAGAAGTCAAAGCACACACGGCCCTTTGCAGCATTTTCCTCCTGGAAGTAAACTCCTCATCTCACCTGGTTTCCTAAGGGATTGACAGTTCTGCAGTCATGCTCCATGTGTGCATCTCCTCTACCCATTTCAGCCTGATACTACAGAGTGGCAGAGTCCCAAAGACATGGGCATCCCACGTGTTTCACAAAACCAGGAAGGCAGGGATGTGCTGGGAGCAGCTGTTACTGAGCGTGCAGCCCCTCAGATATTCCTTATTAGACTTCAGAGAAGCCACACAAGATGTTTGACTCCCGTGTTTGGCTCCTTCTGGAAAAACAGCATTTCTTTACTAAGATTTCTGTGAAGTTCTGCTGCATCCCTGTGGCCTCATGCAGGGTATAAGAGACTCAGCTAATCTGCACCTTGAGGATCCTCAACAATATGAGGAGTCATAGCAAGCTGCTGCCAGAGGACTTACTAAGCCATGGAAGTGTCATCATATGAAGTTGAAGAAATTACCAGGTTCTCCCAAATGAATTTTTGCTGGTGAATTAATAATGATCCAGCATAAGGGCAACAGAAAATATCTGTCTTTAATTTCATTTTCTCTCTGATTTATTAAACAGCATGGAAATATAAGCATGGCACAACACTATGGTCAACTCCCAAATTCCCATTCTTCTTATAATTCAGGGAAATTACATTTTTTTCAAACCCAACTAGGCATCAAAATCAGTTCCAGAATGTGAATGTGTGCCCTAGAGATGCCAACAGCTTCAGAGCAAAGCAAGTACGCATAACACCTAAATTACCTTTGATAGCATGCAAAGGAGCACAGAGACAGACTCCACCAATCTGAATCCTCCTCTCAACACAATTAATTCAATCCAAACCCTGTAAAGTAAGTTAATGAAAAAAGAAAACATAGTTCCTTACCCCATCCCTAAAAATCCTACTTGTGTAAATGAATATATTTATCCTCTTGGTGAAACAGAGGAGTATTCCCTTGCCTGTTGTGCTTATCTCCTGCCTTGCAGCACAACCAGCCTCTGAGCTGTGTGCTTTAGCAGATCAGTGAGGCTCAGAGGGGAGGCACCTTTGAAAACACACTTCAGCCCAGTTTGCAGTGGTCTCTCCTCAGCAAGCCTCTCAGCTGCTTCTCCAGCCAGCTTTCCTCTCTGTTCATTTATTTGCCCTTGTCAGTTCTTCAAGATGAAACTCTGTCCCATCCAGTGATTTCCCCGTCTAGGCTGACTTGGGGAAAAGATCTGGAATAACAGCAAAAGACAAGAAGTTCCACACAGAGATGAAGCTTTTTTTCATACCCTACTCATGTGTAATGAATCTGCATCATCCTACTCCAACTGCAGGCTCATAAAGATACAGTGCAGTGTTTCCCTCTTATTCACACTGATGATAATACGACTAATTGTAGTCTTCCTGCCCACTGAAAATTGAATGAAGAAGGAAATCTGCATACTGACTGAACATGCTGCCAGGGAGAATAATAAATGAAAATCAAAGGCCCGGTTCCCAGATGACTGTATGCAAAAGAATTCTTTTGCATGAGCATTCACACTTTCAATCACCACTGGAAGGCTGCCGTGGATGGCATTTTTTCTGGTGAAAATGATATAAGCATTTGATCTTCCTCAGAAGAAAATCTGTGATGTTCAAGAGTGCACAAAATCTCACCCTTCTCAAAGCACCCAGGCAGTGAGGCCAAGAAGAACCCAGCTCTGGGTGCATGAATTCCACGCTCAGCATCCCTTGGTATCAGCCTGATTTATGTGACGACTTCCTGAGAAAGAGATAATTATGTAGATTGGGATTATTTATTTACACAGCCCTGTCGCATTTGGAATGGAACCGGAGCCCCCGATCTGCTCAAATTCCCTTGCACGACTGATGTAGAGGTTCCCTGTCAGAACACATCGAGCCCGCGCCTGTCACACTCCCTCTCTCTGGAAGTGAAAAGGACATTATTCAGGCATGAATCACCCAAATCAGAGCAGTGTCTGTCCCAGAAGCCTGCTCAGCTCCGAGCCACGCTGCACTGCTGCTGTCGGTCACCACGGCGGCGTTGTGGCAGCGCAGCTCCCCTGCAGCAGCCGCGGGGACGCGCTGGAGGATGGATCGTGCCAGCCCACGGAGCCTGACAGCGGGCTGGTATTTAACTGGTCTTTCAAGAGAAAAGCAGAACAAAGCAACAGCGCAGCTCAGATGAGGTTTCACAATGCAGTTGCATGAACCATGCCCGGATCTCGCTGCTGCCTCCTAAAAGCAACATGACCAAATGCTGGTGCTGGTTTTTTCCATCTAGACTTTCCATCCAGACTCCTTTCTCAGTTTTGTTTTTGTTTTCAAAAAGGCATATATATAAGCTTCCCAAAAGCCCTGGGGAGCCACCTTCCTCGTATTATGATCTACGTCCTTCCAAGGAATGGTTCAGAAGTGAACAGGACACTCTTCACTTTGCAACTCTATAGAATTTCCCCACTATCACCATTGCACCAGAGCTGGCAACTTCCTTACTTTTGAAGGGTAAGGGATGAAGCAGGGAGGCATCTGGAGGTGAATCTCCTGATACAACTAAATGTAATGCTTTTTTAAGGCATCTCAAATAGGAAAGGTGTTCTACAGTGCTAATTGGGTCATCTTTACACCCTCTCCATCCCTCTGCCCATCATCCTGGGAATGCTGCACAGAGCAGCTATCAGGCTATTGTGATTTATGCTGCCCACAACAACCTTTTTGTGATTTTGTCGTTCGATTTATTGGATTGCAGACTGGCCTGAATATTGCCTTCCAGTTCTCTGCTCATTTATACAAGAAGACACCTACTTAACTCTTTAAATCAGCTCTCTCTCCTTCTTGCATCACTGTAGCAGCCCCAAGGGTACCAAGCTGAGGCTACAGTTTGAATTTACATATAACACAAGTCAGACGAGTCAATAAATCATTTGTCTCTACAGGGGGGCCCTGTACCTGCCAAGAGGAAGAATGAAATGACCAAATGTCCATAGTGCTACAGAGACAGAGGAAACTGTACATATTTGGAGAAAACTGGATATATTTGGAGGTGCTGGAGAAGCCTTCTTGCCAGAGTATCTGACAGTTACACTCCTCTTTAGCTTTACTTCCCTCCCATCAGCTCTACAACCCAGTGAAGCAGAGGGGTCAAAAGCAGGGCCAGAGCAAGGCTGAAGCACAAGACTCCCAGCAGGAAGAGGTGTTGATCTCACATACAACCTGCCTGCACTCGGAAGGGCAACTTCACCTTGGGAGCTGGGCTCCTGCATCCACAGGCTGACGCTCCCTCCCCATCCCCTCAGGTGCTCCCTGCCCGTGGGCATGCTTCCAGCATGTTACTAATCTGGACTTGTCTCTCCAGTTCATTTCACTCATTTGCTATGGGGGGAGATTAAAAAAAAACAAACAACAAAACCCCCAAAAACCAGAAGAAAAGTAAATCTAGATAAAGGAATATAGTTTTACTTCATGCTGGCCAGAGCTAAAGCAGGAGTGGGACATCCTTTGCACGTACATCTTCCTGGAAGTGGAAGAATCACCTATTCTCTTCCCAGTTGTAGGGTGGGGAGAGGAGGACCACATTTTCTATCAGCTAAGGGTGTTTCTTTTGCCTTAAGCCCAGCACCAGGGCTTTAATTAATGTCAAACAAACCGTCAGTGTTGGTAGCCACATGGGGAGGACAAGCTTCTATCCACCTGAGAAGGCAGCACCTACCTGGTGCTCTTCCAGTCCTACTCCTTTCCCCCCTGAGTGATTACTGCCTCTGCCATAAAATTCTCATCACGACAAATTCTGAGCAGCCTGCTGTGACAAGATCACTCTGAGTGCTGCGTGCCCAGCGCCAGCTCAGCCGGCGATGCTCTGGGTCAGGGATTACCTGCCTCCCTCCATCCTCCTTGGGTGCATAAACATTTCAGCTAAACGTGGAAATGACAACACAAACTCTCCTTTCCTGAAAGCAGACGGGGCAAAACAAGACAACTGCTACAAAACCTGTTCCTAAAACTAGCTCCCCTGAAGAGGGAAATGCATAATTTATGATGTTTCCTGGGAAACTCAGGGAATGATTTTCAATGAATGGGGAAAAAAAAAAAAAAAAAAGTGATTTATTTCTCCACTGTTGTAATATATTATTTATCCCCAAAAATAAGTTGTTTGGAAATGTGTGGTACATTTCAACTTAACATTAAAATACACGTGTGTGTATATATATATGGGTTTGTTTTGGAACCAGGGGATGGAAGTATTAATAAAAATTTCATTTTGATTAAAACACTTAAAGCACAGCCTTTCATTTTGGGTGAAATCCAAGGTTTCAGGTAGACCAAACTGAGCATTTATGAAGGGGTTTCACTGTCACCTCCAAAAAAAGTTCTGTTAACTTATTGGCATAATATTCTCCTTGATTCTTCTCACTCAAACCCAAAAATCTGTCCCTCCTAACCACTCCTTGCTAGATAGTGCTTTATCTTCCCCCTTGCATACCATGACTAACTGAAAGAGGCATGAATTTGTTGGTAGCACAGCAGTTTGGAGAACAAGAAAAACTATGAAACACTGATGGAAAAACCAGGAAAATTTTCTGAGGCTTTCTGATACCACCACAGGCTAGTAGAAAAATAGTGAACATGCAACTAAAAAAATAAATTAAAAAAAAAAAATAAAATGGGGGGGGGGGGGGGAAATAACAGAAAAAGCTGT